>JAZKJV010010888.1:0-407876 GCA_037367405.1 Ottelia alismoides
TAATGAAGGCCCGATAGCCAATTCTGCATCATAACTCCAAACTAAATGAAGCCATCTTCATTAAATAGCTTATTAAAAGTTATATACAATTACAATGATTTTGGTGCATTTTGAGACAGTATGGGGAAGATACGTGTCTGAGAAAATTTCTTTGCGACTTTTTATTCTGTGTGTCCCTGTGCGCACTTTGCATTATTTTACATGAAATAAGTTTTTTATTTTTACTTATATTTTTATCTACAAGTTTCATGTTTGGAGTTTATTGATTTGATGTGTGAATAATAAATAATAAAATGGTCCCAAAATTAATATATTGACAAAAGAATTAGGGTTTTCATTGCTTGTTTTTATATGGTTTTTCTGCCCTATCTCCCCCTAATTTACTCCTTGTCAACCAATCGAGGATTGATTTAGTCTCGAGGGTCAAGATCAGTTAATGTCTAGGACACTTCCTTTATTTTTCTATTATTTATTCCTTCATTTTAGGGTTTAAATACATGTATTTATATAGAGTACAAAGATCAATATACAAGTGTTAAGTCAGGTATGTTATTGATATTTATTTGCATTAATCTAGGGATTAGAGCCTAAAATGAATGAATAAATGTGCATGAATGGCAATTCACCAGGTCTATACAAGGAGAGACTGACGCAGTCGCTAAGGCGACCGCTCACGAAAGCCTAATAATTCAACAATTAACCCACAATATATATAAAGCAATGCAGAATAAAAACGTAGAGTTAAAATTTATTATAACTCTGCAAATGTGGTGTATAGGTGCAAGTATGTATAGAGTGTCAGAACATAGAGAGCAAAAATGATAGATTGAGAATTGAATTCCAAATTGTCTTTATTTTATTTTATTTTAGTATGGATATTTATTTTTTATTTTTTTTGGATTTTTGTTTTGATATTTTTTGTTTTTAATTTTATAATTTTTATTTTCTTTTCTTATTTCTGATTTTTATTAATTTCCTTTTCTATATAGAGATAAATATATGTATATAAGTAATAATAGGTATATATAAATCCTATATATAATAATTATATATAAATAGATGAAAAATAAAGAAATACCTTAACTTACATTCCTTTTTATTTTTAAGGGTTTTCTAAAAATATTTTTTGTATTTTTAGTAATAATAATAGAAAGAATAATATAATTGAATATAGTTATATATGTAGGATGTATACTATTATATTTATAGATATAGCTTACAATACTCAAAATAGGCAAAGGAAAATCTTTTTGTCTTTTATATTTTTCTCTAGTTTTGTTATTTTCTTAGATTTTTTACTTTTTTTGATTTTTAATTGAATAAAATACCAAAACATTCCTTTATTAATAGGCTGATTTTGTTTTAGAATTTATAAATAGAGAACAATCTCTATTTTTTTCAAAATGATTTTTTATATATACTAGATGAATTAAACAACAGTTAAATATAGAAATAACTATTTTTGGATTTTTATAGAGTTTTTAAAAATTTTATAAGGATTTTGGAGATTTTTATTTTTAGCATTTTTCTTTTTTTAGTTTTAGTGATTTTTGGTCTACAGTTATTAAATACAATAATAGATAATATCTATGTTATTTGGAACTTTTAAATACGATTTTATATTTTTTTATTTTTAAATACAAACAGAGAATAAATGCAGTATTTTTGTATGGGAAAAATATATGTGAGTTATAACATGTCCAGGCACTTACATAGAACTTTGGATGCAAAATAATATTTTTAATAGTATGAATAAAAGGAATAAAAATAGTTGTATTGTTAGGGCCCAAACGTATTCTTTAGAAAATAAAAATGCAATACAAAACCCACCCCACCACATACACAAAATAAGGACATACATGCAAAAGCTAGAATATATTCAATTAAAAATACTTGCAGGGTTATTTTAGCAATTAATGAAAATCAGCATGGCCTTAATGCAAAATATCCAAAAAAGTATAACACTGGATTTTAATTTATTAGACCAAATGTTACAAAAAATCATGCTCCCTCATGCGTGCATGCACGTAAGGTGATGTGTTGGGGACCAATATGCTATTAACAGAAAAGATAGGTCTTTACTACAAATTTTACAAAAGATTATAACTGCAAATGAAAGATTTTAGACTATAAAAAAGACAAAAATGATTGGGGTATATGCAAAAATTACCCCCACTAATGCATGAGCGGACGACTGGATGATCTTCACTTGGACGTGTGTCGCCTCCTCGTCGCGTGATGCCGGTTCGTGGGGGGACTATGGAGACTAGATCTCTACAGGTGATCTGACGGTGGACTGTGGCATGATCCAACGGTGACCACATTGATCTAGAGCTCAACAAGGATCTAATGGTTATTGGTGCTTACAAAGAACATCGAAGAACAACCGCCTATCCTTGCTTTGAATCGTAAAATCTCCTGCTTCTGACGGTTCATGATGCTGCTCAAATGCTCCAAATGTTCCTCTCGTCGGTCCGCGACTGCTGGTGGTGTCAAAAAGCTAAAAGACCCATCGATGGGGTCCCAGTGAGTCGAGAAAGGTCCGAGGTCCAGGGAATTAGGCCTTCATCCAAATCGCCTCCTCCGAGGTCTTTGACCTTCAGTACCTGCAAGGATTGCAAAAGCACATGAAAAATACAGTTCCTGGGGGTCTTATTAGGTGGAAATGGATGAGATATGTGTCATGATGGTGCTCTCCGACGAGCGGTGGAGTTGGAAAGCGGATCTCATGATCTAGAGGGGATCATGGTGTATGGAAGGGGTCGAGGCTTAGAGAAGCATAAGTGGAATGAGTGGAGGTGGAAGGCGGGGCGGGTCACGGTTGGAGACTGGTGAAATGATGGCTAAATCTGTGCTCCAACAAACTTCGAATTCTAAAAGTTAAGTTGTGGAAGAGAACCAAACAACAAAGTAAAAGTAGAGAATTAAAGCTATGGCTAAACGCTATGAAAACTAAGCTTACATTATGGCTCAACCCAGTCAGAGCAAGGAGCCGGGTGGACCATGCGATGGAGCTTCACCGACAATGGGGATCAACACTCCTCCTAAGATCCCGTGTGCTACAAATCAGCGTGGAGGTTATTATCACCTTGCTCAACATGCTGGGCCAAGGATCTGAGGGTGGAAATACATGAAGTGGTATCTAAATCAAATTGGAGTTGGTGGGAGTATATGTACATGCTCAGGTTTGACTGAGGGTGACAACTCAATCCAATAATCCTCGGAACGAGGCAAGGTGTACGCATGAAAGATCTATGATCGAGAAACAAAAGTCGTGAAGGAATCGATCTAAAAAATGAAAGAATCATCAGGAATAAATCGAAAAAGTCAAGGGGTCTAGAGTCTGATAGAGCAAACCTAGGGAGGTCGGAGTGTTTACCAAAGTCAATCCAGATCGGGCTCCCATTGGTCCATGTCAGCTCGCTAGACGCCAAAATAGGGAAAAATACCTTATTATTTCAGATTAAAATAATAAAGGATTTTATTAATTTTTGGTCAAAACATGAAAAATATTTATTATTTTATGTAGTATTTATGGTGATTTTTATTTTTTTTACAAAGTTAATTTATTAGGAGTTATTTTTTTACAAGTATAAATATAGGTATATTTACCAATATAATATGTATTTTATTTTTATTTTTTATTTTCGATTTTATTACTTTATAAAGTTATTTTATATATTTATAAATTATTTAAATATATATATATATAGGGTAAAATGGGGTTGCCCCCATGGGGGGAGCTAACTTGGCTCCCCCCATCCAATTTTTCCCATTTTTTATTTTTTTTGAAGATTTCTTCTGTGGATTTTCATAAATATATCTCTATATATGTCATTAAAATTTCATGCGAAACAGAAGATCATACGGCCTCCATCTAGAGGGGTCAATTTTAGCAATTTTGTTACCATTAAAAAATGATTGTCTGGATGGAGGCCGTAGGAGTCTCTATTTCACACGAATTTTAATAACATAATATAGGATACATTGATGAAATTCAATGGAAGAAAATTTCAAAAAAATTAAAAAATGGGAAAATGAGGTGGGGGAGCCAGTTAGCTTCCCCTAGGGGGCAACCCGATTTAACCCATATTTTTAACATATTTTCTGAAGTTATATGTACACCTAAATAAATATTTATATACAATATATATATATATATATATATGCTTTTTTCATCTATATAGGATAATATACATATTTATTTTATTGTATTTTTAATTGTTTTATTTTATTTTAATTATGCATATCTATTATAGCTAATATTTACAAAATTAAAAAAATGTGAAATTGTGTCAAATATAAATAATAAATAAATTGATTAATTTGTTCAGGTAAATTGGACAATGAGAGCCCAAAACCTAACTTTTGCATTTTAACTCCAAATTTAATGAAACCACCTTAATTAAATAGATAATTTATTTTAGGAATAATAAAGGTGAGTTTAGGGAATTTTATGTTCATATGGAGAAGACATAGGTCTGGGAACTTTTTATTTTGGTTTTTTATTCTGAGAGTCTAGGGCACATTGTACATTATTTTTGGGTGAAATAAATTTTATATTTTTTCTTTATATTTTTATCTACATGTTTTAAGTTCAAAGTTTATTGATTGAGTATAAATAATAAAGAGTAAAGTAGGTCCCAAAATTATTTTATTGGGGAATAAAATTTAGGGTTTTAAGTTACTTTTTGACTTTTATCTCCCCTACTTTATTCCTTGTCGACCCAATCATCATGATGCCTAGGTCTCGAGGTCTAGGGTCATCCAATACCTTTGGTATTTCATTTCTTTATTTTTCTTTTCTTTATTCTTTTATTTTGATTTTAAATAAGGTATTTTATACAATATTTACAATGTAAATAATATCTGTTATTCTGTACAAAATAATGTCGTATAGATGCAGTTAGCTAGGGTCTAAAGGTCAAAATGAAAGAATAAAGGTGATGAAATGGAGATTCATCAAACCCCTATTCTTGCCTTTGCTACTCCTAGCAAACACTTATGCCTATAAGTGCAGAAAAGAAAGAAAGAAAAGAAAAAGAAAGAACTTGTATTGATTTTAACTTTTAAAAATATCTTCATAAAATCAAAGTTGGAGTCAGTCAAGCCTTTTGGATTTTAAGTGTTGAAATACTTGAATTTTGCGGGGGTTTGTCAATCCGCAAGGTGGATCCACAGTCATTGAAGCGACTGCTCACGAAACCTAAATAATTCAACATCTAACTCGCAATAGATATAATAATGAAACACAAAATAAATGTGGAGTTAAAATTTATTATAACTCTTCAAAATGTATGTATATGTATATGTATGAAGAGTGTCGAACACAGGGAGAAAACTTGATAGATTGTGCAAGTGAATGCAAAAATTATCCTTCTCTTATCTGTTTATTGTCTTTTTATTTTGTGTGGATTTTTAATTATACACATTTATGTATTTTAATTTTTATATTTTTTAATTGTTTTTTATTTTTTGAAATTTTTATTTCCTTTTTATAATTCCAGAATTCTAATATTTTTTCCTTTTTTATATTATAATATGGGTTTATATATTGTTATATATAAAATATAGGATAATATAAATATAGCTAAAATTACCAAAAATGTAGAATAAAATATTTTTGTCTTATTTATTTTTCTACTATTTTCGTGATTTTTGGGGAATTTTTTCTTATTTTTAGGTATTCTTAAAGTCCAAAGTATACTAAAACATGGATTAAATAAATATGTCGAATTGTTTTTTGTAATTTAAAAATACTAAATATGTTCAAAAATTTTCAAAATTAATTTTAATATACACTAGTATAAATAAAAATACAAAATAGAAATATGTATTTTTGGAATTCTGAAGATTTTTTTCATAATTTTATAAGGATTTTATAGTTTTTTAATTTTTTAGTTGTTTTCTTTGTCTTTTTTTGGGATTTTCGGGTTGGTGTTGTAAAATGATATAAAAAAAATATTTTTTATGGAATTTTCAAAAAGATTTTATATTTTTTGGGTATTTTGAAATGGTAACAAGGGTAAAATGTGCTCTTTTTATTTCTAATAAATAAGGAAAATGTGCGAAATGCAAAATAAATATGTAACGTGAAAGAGAAATGCATTAGGCATCTAACCTATTGTTTTCATATTTTTTGAGCATAGATGATATTTATAAAAATATAGAACAAGCACAAAAATTGTTGAACTGGCAAGGGTATATTTGCAAATAAAATATACGTCAGGGGCTACAATGCAAAATACTCAAAAGTTTACAACTAATATTTAAAATTTAAATAATAAACTTGAATACAAAAACCCACGAGGGGTTACACATAAAATGCCTAGCTCACATGGGACGACACGTGAGCTGAGCTAGACTAGACCCAAGTGCAATATTTAAAAGTTCAGGGGGTCACATGAAAATATCACAGAAAATATAAAGCATATTAAATAAATTATAGGATCAAATAAAAATGTTACAAAAATTGAGGGATAAATTTGAAATTTACTCCCTATAGGCGTAGATCTGACGGCTGAAGGCACCTCACTTGCCACACAGTGCGTTCTCCTTACGCGATGACAATTGGGCACATACGTCTGTCATTAGATCCTGATGAATCCACGTTTCATCATCTTTATTCTATCATTTTGGCCTTAAAAACCCTAGTAAATGCGTGTAAATAGGCTTAATATAGGCATTTTAGCATTCATGCATATGTGTAAATATTGTATAAAATGCGGTTTTTAAAGCCAAAATTATAGAATAAAGAAAAGAAAAGAAAAAGAATAAAATATTGTAAATATTTTATGACCCGAAACCCCGAGACCTAGGCATCTTGATGAATAGGTCGACAAGGAATAAAGTAGGGGGAGATAAGGCCAAAATACAGATAAAATACCTATACTTTTTATTCATTCTTTATTCATTTTGGGACCTATTTTTGGTTCCACTTTTTATACATCAAATAAAGAAACTTTGTACATGAAAGTTGTAGATAATTTTATAAAGAAAAATACAAAATTGATTTCACAGAAAAATAATGTACAGATAAAAAGTTATGGTCTGAATAAAAATCCAGAATGCCAACTTCCCAGACCCGTATCTCACAAACGGAAACTCCAAATGCATCAAACTCACCTTTAATTGTATATAGGAGAAAATAAGCTAATTAATGGCGGTGGTTTCGCATTTGGCGGAGCTACGGTTTGAAAGTTGACTTTTGGACCCTCATTGTATACTTGTACATATTAAAATATTCAATTTATTATTTATTTATTATTTTTATAATTTTATATTTTTAGAATGTTGTAAATAATACTTATAATAATTATGTGCATTAAAATCATAATAAAAACATAAATAAAATACAAATAAAAATACTTGTATACATTCAATACATAGGTATTATACATACACTTATACCAATACAAAACATACTTGTATTTTATTAAATATACAAAATAAATCAGAAAAATAAAATGAAAATATATTTGTGTATATAAAAGTATTTTATAATTTTAGAAAATAAAAACCAAAATAAAATAAGTTAAAAATACCTAAATAAAAATAAAATACTTAAATATATAGATATAGATACCTATAAGGGTATAAATGCAAATTTGTAAAAATAGATTTCATAAAAATAATTAAAAATCGTAATAAAATAATTTATAAAATTACAAATACTTTTTATTTTATGACCTAATTAAAATAATATCATTTACTAATTTAAAATGATTTTATAAAACCTTTTTCCTGGTTGGTCCACGTGGACCAACCAGGTGGTCTGGACAGTTGACCGCGGGTCAACTGTCTGACCTACTCTCTGTTGCCTGTCAGAGTGGTTTTTTGTCGTTTTTGACGATTTTTGGAGACCACGTCTTACATCCTTTCACGATGGTGTCTTCTACAATTTTTCTCCCCTTGGACTGATCTATCACGCCTACTTGTTATCTTGGGGAATGGATCAAAGGCGCGCCCGTGACGCGTCCTCGAAGACCGCCCCTCGGCCACTTTCAAAAACCGCCCCCAAACCTTCCTCTTGCTTTTGAACCCATTTTGACCGACCTAACCCCTCTCTTTGGCGAAGCTCTGGACTGGAGAGGTGACAGCTCTCCTCCAGCTCCCTCCCGAGGGCTCCGGCGACGTCATTTGGTCATTCCACCCATCTCCGGCGGTCCATGCCGCCGTGAGGTCCTATCTCCTCCGCCTTGGCCGAGTCGAGGTCGTCTTTGTTTCTTGTTTTTCTTTGTTCAGTTAGCTGTTAATCGTAGGTTTTCTTTCCTGTCATTAGTTAGTTGTTTCATCGACAAATCCGCCACCATCTATCCCCTCGCCGGAGCTCGCTCCGGCGAGCGTCGGTTTGCGCCAAACTCCGCCCATCCAACCACGATTAGCCATGGACTTCCTACTGTTGCGCTCGCGTTTTTATTGCAGATCATAGGAGCCAAGAACCCTCCTGGGAGGGTCGTTTTTGCGGATATAAAAGCAACTTGGAGCCACCTCCGTCCCTGCCGACGCAGCGGTGCACCGGCCGCTCCTTGGCCATTTTGGCGGCCGCCATTTACTCGAGGGGGCTTCCAGGAATATTGTGGAGCCATCGGAAGGGGACAAGCACTTCTGGGGCGCGAGATTTTGCAATATCAAGGTCGTGGGTGACCTGTTCTTGGCGTGTTCTTGCTGCACCCTCCAGAACCGTCGATCTGGCCGCGTTCTTCACGAAGCACAGGTGCCATCAGATCTTGCTGCAGACCCACCGTCGGATCGTCGATCAGGATATAATCTGGACCGTCATAACCCGAAGGGGTATCGGCCCCCCAGCACCTGACACGTGGCAAAGGAAACTCTCATCTGCCGTCGGATGCGCACTGGAGCGGGTATTTTGCATAATCTTCCCGCCCATTTTTGTAATATTTTCTTAAGTACTTAAACATTCAACGGCCTTTAATAAGTTTTGTAATATTTGCGTAATTTCCCCCTAGCGTTTTTTATATTACGTCGAGGCCCCCGCCAGGCGCGTGCATAGCACGTGGCCGTGGCGATTTTGCAGGTGGCCCCCGAGGCCTTTATCTTATTTGCTTATAGTTCGAAAATATTAAAGTGCAGTTCACATTTTCTGTAACATTTGCATCTTCACCCTGAGGTTCTAGAAATTGGCTACTTGATCCCTCCCAGGCGCGCGTGAGCTATCACGTGGCCTTGGGAATTTTGTGGGAGGGACCTCGCAAATTTTGTTATTGGTGATTAGTCTAAGGAGTCGATATTTTAGTTGTAACTTTTTGGTTAATTTGCTTGCAAGCCCCAGACTTTCCTAATATTCCAAAAATACCCCTGGCTGCATGCCTTTTCTTTTTGTTGCTTGTATTTTTTCCATGCATTTATAAAAACCCAAAAATTCCACAAAAATTGCATTAAACTTCCTGTTGCATCATATTATCACGGCATATTTTTATTTTCCATTTTTATTGCATTTTATTATTTATAAAAATTCAAAAATAGCCATTTTCAACATTGTTTGCATTAGAAAATCACTGAAAAATATAAAAACACTCCAGAAAAATCCCAAAAAAAATATATTTGGTGTATTTTAGTTATCTTTAATTTCAGACCAAAAATCATAAAAAAATATAAAACCAAACTCCAAAAAATTGCAAAACTCTAAAAACCTTCATAAAAATTTATAAAATCCATAAAAAATCCAAAAATAGTGTTTTCTTTTCCTAAATTTTCTTGGTTTCATTATCTTTCACTGAAAATTAAGTTGGAGAATTTTTGCCACTGATTTCTATTTTATTTCTCCATTTTAAGTTTCAGCCTTGCTTTCGACTACTGTTTTCTTTATTTTGATAATTAAAAATACCAAAAACATTCTAAAAATTACCCAAAAATCACAAAAACAGTAAAAAAGTATAAAAAGACCAAAAATACTCTATTTGCCTATTTTTGAGCATTTTTATCTATTTTTATAAATCTCCCTTTCTTGCTTTTATTACATTGTCTTTATTTTCCAATATTGAAAAAAAAAAGAAAATATAAAAAAATATAAAATATAAAAAGAAAATAAAAATCAGTAAATTAAAAACCAAAATACAAAAATATAAAATTAAAAATTAAATAAAAAATATAAAATTAAAAACCCACAAAAAAAATAGCATCTTAGACATTCGATCACTTTCACACATTTTTGAGCACTTGTGCCCCGATCTACCTGTCTGCTCCCTGTGTTCGACCTCTACACATACTTGCACTATACACATCTTTGTTGTAGAGTTATAATAAATTTTAACTCCGCACATTTACTTTCATTGCTTGATATATTTGTCGTGGGTTAATTGTTGATTAATTCGGGTTTCGTGAGCGGTCGCTCAGCGACACTGTGGTCCCGCCTTGTGTGGACTATTTTGACCCTCGCAAAATCTGAGTTTTCAGATCCCCAGATGGGATCCAAATTTAGGAGCTCACACTGATCTGATGTCTCTTGTGCAATCTGGTACTCAGCCTTCAATTGGACGACAGAGGAGTATGTCGGAAGAACGAGGGAAGAACTCGTTGCTGGCAAGCTTCGATCCAGTCAAGCATGCGTCTACAGCCATCTAGAGCTCTGTCGGTAGTCTCTTCACATTCCTACTGACGTCCCATGACTGACCGATGCTTCAAAATTGTTCAGGCCCCATCGGAGGGGACCTGGAGTCTTTGTTCTTTTGGAAGATATATTCTTGTACTGAATACCCCTCAGATGGGGACTTCAGGCCTTGCAAAGATGTGCAGAAACAAAACAAAGAAAAGGTAAAGGTTCATTGCTTTTCTTTGATGGAAAATCGATGTGAAATGGATTGGGGGAGGCAAGGTACGGTGAGCAGCGAAGGGGGATGGATGGTCAGGGAGATGGAGAAGGTGATAGGGAAGAGGATGGAGGTGAATGGGGGTCGGAACAGTAGTTGATTGACTGATGAATAGAGATCTGACCAGGGTCTAGAGTAATCCACACAAGGTGGGATCACAATGTTGCTGAGGCGACCGCTCACCAAATCTTGATCAATCAACAATTAACCCACAATGAAATATATGCAATTAAAATAAAAAATGTGGAGTTAAAATTTATTATAACTCTACATGCAAAGATGTATAGGTGTAAGCATGAGTAGAGGTCGAACACTGGGAGGCGAATGGTGAGGTGGTGAAAATTGGTTGTGCAATTATTCAATTCAATGATCATGTCCATTTCTTTATTGTTTTTGTGGGTTTTTGATTTTATAATTTTTTTTAACTTTTAATTTTTAATTTTAAATTTTTATTTCTTTTTTTATTTTTATATTATATATATATATATATTTTTTTTAATTTCTTTTTATATTTTTAATTATTTAATATAAATATATATAAATACATATATATAAAGAGATATATATAAGAGAAGAGAGAGAAGTAATATAATATATGGATATATATTAATATATGAATATTCAAAATATTTTTTTTGGCTTTTTATATTTTTATATTTTTTTGTTATTTTTCTGGAATTTTTCTAATTTTTATGTATTTTTAATTCCAAAAATGTCCCTAATATAGGTCTAATTAAATAGCCGAAACTAATTTGGGTTTTAAAAATATAAACTAAGTTCAAAAATTACCCAAATTAATTTTAATACATTAATAATAATGTATTAGATAATTATAAAAGAGAAAATTGTATTTTTGGTATTTTTCTAGGGTTTTTATATTTTTTTGCTGGATTTTGGAGATTTCTGATTTTTTTATTTTTCTTTTTCTTATTTTTTGTTTTTTTCATTTTGTGGACTCAATATATATATACCATATATAATTTTTTTGTAATTTTTCAAAATGTTTTTATATTTTTTTTGGTATTTTATAATTTAGACAGTGCAAAAATGGCTCCTATTTCATTTTTAATAATTAAGTTAAATGCAAAAAATGCAAATTAAAAATGTGGGCGTGAAAGTACATTACATGAAGCATCTAACGTAATTTTTATGGATTTTTAGGAGCTACATAGGTATTTTTAATAAATACATAAAAGACACAAAAATTAAACAGCCTGACAGGGGCATTTTTGCAAATAAAAATAACTACAGGGGGGTTCTGTGCAAAAATACCTACTGAAATAAATATTTATTTTAATTTTTGGAACTAATTTACAATTACAAAATACTTCAGGGCTACTGATGAATCCACGATTCATCGCCTTTATTCTTTTATTTTAGCCTCTTTTCCTTAGTCAAATACCTGTAAATACCACTAATTCCATAAAATTGCCATTTTACATTCATTTGTTAATTATGTATTTTTAAGACTTTTTGTACATAAATAAAAGAATAAAGAAGAAAAGAAAAAGAAAAGGAAATATTTATGCAATAAATACAGATTGACCCAAACCCCGAGAGAAGGTTAAGACTTGACATGATCGACCAGGAATAAAGTAGGGGGAGATAAGGTTGTCTGTCAGAAAATCCAAAAATGTCTTGTGCATATTTTTCATGTATATTTGTATAAAACTTACATTATTTTATTTGTATATAATTTGACCTCAAATCACTTATTTTTGTAAATAAAAGTTGTGAATAAAATTGTGTTGTAAATAATAAAAATATTTGTAAAATAAAATAATGTATATACTGTAAATAATTACACCCAGAAAAAAAAACCGTAATGCGATAATTGAAACATCAATTCCGGCTCCATACGAGCTCAAATCGAACCAAACTCACTTCCATAATACTATAAATTAAATTATCTTTTAAATGGCTGTGGTTTCGTATTTTTTGGAGTTACGGTTAAAAAGTCGGTTTTCTTGGGTATATTGTGCAGTTTACCCATATATTTGTGTATATAATTATTAATATTTATTTTTACTTAATGTATATATTATAAATATTGTTTTCAATAAAAATAAAAATTAAAAAATTAATTAAAAAAATCTTGTATAAAAATTATTTCCTTATTTGCACCTATGTACATTATATTATATGTATAAAATATATGTATACCACTAACTTCCTTAAATAAAAACCATCAAAAAATTTAATTATCTAACATTAATTAATTAATTTAAATTAATTCCTCATTTTTTATTTAATTATTTGGTTTTATTTGATTGATTTGATTTTATAACATGCCATATATATTAGATTTGATTGCATGCCTTTAATGGCCACCATTAAGGTGGCCAATTAGTTTCCAATTAATTTATTAATTTATTTAATTTATTTATTTCGAATTTCGTAATTAATTATTTAATTAATTTATTAATTTAATTATTTTATTAATCCACCCAATAAACACCTTCCTTTTTTGTAAATATTTTCCATTTTTGATTTTTGCCTCTTTTTAATGGGCTCCTCCTCCCTCATTCACATTTGATCGATCTTTGGCGGAGAGGAGCCCGGTTTCCGAGAGGTTTCTTGTTGAAGAGGGTCCTAGCCTCCGATCCAGTCGATGACAGAGATTTGTGCTTCGTCGAGGCCATCATGGCTTGTCCGATCCCCGAGGTGAGATCCACTTTTACTTGTCATTTCTCGTAGGTAAATTGTAGGTTTAGATTTTAGCATAGGAGTAGTTAGTAGTTTTTTTAGATTAAAAAGTCCATCACGATTTAATCCGCGACCGACGCCGATTTTCATCCCATCTCCTCAATCCCTACATATTCGATTTCTACCTCACGCAACCTATCATATCCGACCACGCACGGTGGTCGGATCCTCGGATATATCTTCCATATCACAAAAATCTGTCCATTCACAAATCCCTTTTTGTCTATAAATAAAAATAAAAAAACAACATAAAAGTATTTTTCCTGTTCATCTCACCATTGTTTTTGCAGGGAAAATTAAAAGAAAAAAATAACATTTTTATTATCCTTTATCTCTAACCGGTGTTTTGCAGGGCAAGATAATAAAAAAATTTGTGTATCTCTGTTATTTCTAACATTTTGTGTTGCAGGAAAACAAAATTAAAAAAAATCATCATTTGTCTCTTTTTCTAACCATCTATTTTGTAGGTCAAAACAAAAAAAAAGAACAATTGAAACATTTTATTACTGTTTACATCTTTCTGAATAAAAAAAACATTTTTTTACTAACCATTTCCTGCAGCAAATAATAATAAAAGAAAAAAAATAAAAAAATAAACGGTCGTCCCCCATCTCCTGCAATAAGCGCCCGCGCGCTCCTCCGCCTTCACCCGCGCGCGGGCCGATCGACGCCGCTGCGCCACCAGCTGTGGGCCCCCGCCTCCGCCTCCGCTCCAGCGGGCGGCGGCTCCGCCCGCGCGCCTCCCTCCAGGCGCCACCTCCGCAGCCCCCAGGCCGTGCCCGCCCTTCCAGCCTCCGTGCGGCCGCGCTCCCGCCTCCCGTCCTCTGCAGGCGCCACCGCACCCGCCTTCCACCACCACCTAAGAGCCCCCGCGCGCGAGCCTTCTGGTCCACCATCTCCAGTGGTCGGTGGCGGTAGCCCTCCTTCCCATTTGTTGGGTTCATTTGGTGGAAACAAAAGAAAGATAGAGAAGAAACCCTAGAGGTATTAAAATATTTGACGAAAATTACGAAGAACCCCCTCAAGGTTGTTGAAACGACAAATACGCCCCTAACAGCACAAAGATGATTCAATGGGTAATTTGCAAACATTCCTTTCTTAGTCTATGTTTTATACATTGTTGAATACTTTTCAGAAATTACAGTTTAGTCCTTGATCAAGCATAAACTTTGCATGCTTTTTGTAATTAAATAAATATTTCTATGAGTCGAAAAATTTTGTAAAAATTTATGTTTGCACCTGTCATTGTCTCTAACATTGTATAAAATTTTCATAGCTTTTCGTTGACATTTAATATATTTAAAAAAATCAAAAACTTTGTTTTTTTGCATGTTTAAACTTTGAAAATTCATAAAAATTGCAAAAGTGCCTAAAAATTCCAAAACAATTCTTGTAGCTGTGTTTTGACTTGTTTCAATTTCTGTCCAATTTTTGTGCTTTTTCCATATATAAAAATAAAAAATTGCAAAATACAAAAAAAAATCTTATAAAAATTGTAGAAAATTGTAGAAAAATCCAAAAATAGTGATCTTGGTCTCTATTTGTAGATATTGCTTTCTAGTTTCATTTAAAAATAATCTCCAAGATTTTTGAGCGTTTAAGAAACTTTTAAATTGAAAAATACTCCTGGCTGTGAATAGTCTCGTTGTTTTGTATTGTCTCATTTTTATAAAATTCCAAAGACATCAGAAAATTGCGAAAAATTTATCGAAAACATTTTAAAACATATAAAACACAAAAACATTTTCTTTGGACTTTTCTGTATATTTTTGGCCATTTTAAAAAAATACAAAAAGATTGCGTGTGCTTTTATCCCTTGTGAATATTGTGCTTGTTTTAAAAATATAAAAATTAAAAAAAAAATTAAAAACTCAAAAACCACTAAAAAATTAGCTTTCGAAATTTGACTATAGAGTTTTTCAATCGTGCTCCTTGTGTTCGACCCTGGTCGCTATACCAGGTAAAAAGAATAGCGAAGACCGCTTACATTGTTTTCTTGATTTATCTTATTTTGAGTGGTTAAAAATTTAATTTTCTCGATTGACCGTGCTTGGTGATTTGGGTCACGACGACCTTTGATTATTTACATACTTTACCCGATTGTCAGGCGCATCATCAGAATGGCGCCGTTGCCGGGGAGCATGGCTTTGTAGTCATTTTTCCATTTTTGTCTCTCTATATTATAATTGTTTTCTGACCTTTTCTCTCTAATTTTTTGTGCGAGGTACTACTTGGACACGACGTGGAGTTTACTTTTTGAGGACCGGCACAGGAAGAAGAGCAATGAGAAGAAGAAGAATTTCATTTGTTGAGAGAGAACAATATTTTTATTGTAATAACTTAGAACTCTTAACCTGTGGACTTGGACTATTTTTCGGGGTCTGTTTCGCCAAGTGCCGGTGCACTTGGGGGACCTCACCGTTGTTTTTTGCTGGTTTTGTTTTCTCGTATTTTTTTTTTCTTTTCTTTTATTTCGGATTCTCGCGGATTTCAGCCCCTAGCTTTAGGAATTTTGCTTGACTGTGACGTAATCAATAGGATCCAAATACCTTAATAACATTGCATGTACCTATAGCTCGGTAATTGGACCAAGAATAAAAATTTAAAAAAAAATAGTCGATCCACTACCTTCGAGCCTACGCGCCACAGCCCACCCTGCCAAGCGCTGCTCCTGAACTCAATTTATCGAGAGGAGGAGGGGTGGACCGAGACCAGACTCTTGGATTAGAGACTGGTGGTCGACTAGACGTTCTGTCGAGTAGAACTGCTTGCTTAGGTCTCGGATTTCCGTTTGCATCATTTAGGTAGTTTAAATTTCTGTATTTAAATTTCTGCGTGGATCATATTGCATGTAGAGTGCTGGAGTAAGGTACGCATTTTCTATCTCTGCATGCATCATCGTGTTTGACCGTGCATTAGCTTTCTCGATCCCTCCCCCTGTTTTTGGACTCAAATTAATCAAAGAGGAAATCGGAAAGTTCGTTAGGCGTTTATTTTTGAAAAAATCCAAAAAAATAGAAAATCAAAAATTAAAAAAATGGGACTGCTATATGAACTTGACTTCTAAAATTAAACATAATTGACCACTTCATTGTATTGGGAGAGCAATCCCCTCATTGTCTGCGTTTTTAATTGCTCATGTACACACTAAGGAGTAGTGCCCAAATCCTACTTAAGCCTCCTAAGTGTTTGTACAACTTTGTCTTCTCACTAAACTCTAAAATTGAAAAGATAAAAGACCAAATCTCACGGTCTTCACTTTGTGTTGAGTTGGTGAACTGAGGGTTTGCTTTGTGTATTGAATGTCGTTGGCGTGAGTCGGTTACAGTCATTCTCCGAGATCATTAGCAGTCACCTTTTTTCTCTATCCCACCCTCCCTCCCTTCTATCTCTCTCTTCGTTCCTGCCTATTCTTTCTAATCTCCCACCCTCCCTCCCTTCATTTTCCTCTCATCACGATGGGCCCCTTTTCATTCCAGCCGAATTTTACGGCTTCTTCATTTCACGCCCATCACTCCCGTCCACTCTCTTGGGAGGTCGGAACCCCATCCGACTTCTCATCTTCTCCCTACCCACCCTCTTTCTCGGGACATGCTGTGAGTGACACCCGCAGAGACCAGATTGACCAAACAAGAAACACGGGTTTTCACCTTGCTGAGATGAGAGTGCATCCCATAGGCGATCAAATGGGGCAGTGGCAAGTCTTAGATGACTTTAATCCTAAGATGATGGATGAGTACACCGATCAAGAAGCACACTCCGCTTCTACACTGAGCCCCTTTCATTTTGGATTTAGAGTTAATTGATATACTGCCTAAGTTTTTAGGGGATATGCACGAGGAACCATATTTACATATCGAGGAGTTTGAGGAAATTTGTGGATCACGATCATATTCTGATATAACCTCTGAGGACATGATGTTGATTACCTTCCCGTTTACACTGCACAATAGAGCCAAGACTTGGCACAGACGATTGGGAAGGAAGATTACTACATGGGGAGATTTAAGACCATTATTTTTGAAGAAATTTTACCCCCAGTGTAGAGCAGAGATGATGCGGTCATGTATTCGTGATTTTTCAGTTAACCCCCAGAAGCCGTTAATAGATTCATGGTTGAGGTTACGAGAACTTGTGAGGCGATTTCCGGATCATGGATTTTCGATGACTGACCTTATCCATATCACCATGAGGGGGAGGACCGCAGAGCAGATTTCATATGTCATTACCTCGTGTGGTGGTTCACACCACAGTCCTGACCTGGATTTAGTTGAGACCATCTTGAGAACACTTTATGATCTTTCATATACACGAGATGATTTATTCGGGACAACACATGAGGGAGAGATGACAACAGTTGAGTGCGTGACACACCATGCCGATCTTGATAGCACACACCAATTAGAGGATATGGATGCTACTACTTCTCAATTGATGGATGTGTTGCCTATTTTTTTGAGTTCCCAGAGCCGGACAGTGGTTGAGGACCAATTGGATTTGCAGACAGATTTTGAACCAGTCCCGCTCTGTCATGTAGAAGATTCTTCGATTCTAGATCTGCTAGGATCCCAAGAGATAAAGGAGGAACCCACATCTCAACCATCCTCTGATTCTTTCCAGTATCCATACGTAGTTGATACAGTGTCTTGTCTTCAGAAGATTTTCTCAAATTCAGAGATATATTTGGATCCATCTCAGCAGAGAGAGCTTGATGAGGGACCGATTTTGGATTTTACAGACCTTCATAGTCCCGTATTTAAGCCATGTGTCCTCCCATTTGATGAGGTCGATACATTTTTGGAGGACATGACTTTTGACAGCATTGATCCCCAATTTCATGATGATTCGGCATTACTCCCCGAGGGTTATCTGCGGGAGGATGCCATGGACCATGTGTATTCGGTCTCACTTTATGAGAGTGCATCCGATCTGTCGGATCACGAGATCGAGTATTTTGATATTTCCGATAATGAGTTTGATGTTTTTCTCCTCGACGACCCTCGCGAGGATGACCCGATTTTTGAGGTATTCGATGATTTCACTGATTTGTCTACATTCCATGCATCGGATATCTGCCTTTATAGTGAGTCTCCAGATCATGATCTTCCATATCTATTTGAGACGGTGATTGACGTGGAGGATCCCCTGACAGATCCTTCCTTCTCCACGTTTGACTACTTCGGCTCCATCCTTTCACTCCATACAGATCTTGAGCCGACGATTTCTTTTGTGTTACCGGAGCTGACTTCATCTGCCCATATCTTGATTCAGTAGCAAACACCCACCTGATTGATTATCTGGGTGTTATCATTTACTCTCCTGACCCTCCTGACTCCACTATTATTCTCCCACCGAGACGACAACAACAGTACGGTATTCGCCTGACAGATGCCGTCCTGAACCTTGACACGGCGTTATCCTAACATTTGCGCCCAGCTAGGGGCGTAAACTCTAGCGCTTGTTGAGAGGAACCTCAACACTAATCGACTCACATCTGTATAGATCATTTGTCCATATCATACATTCTTTCTATCTCACACCCCATCTCCATCGCATGATCATTCCATACTTAGGGTGTACTTTACTCTAAGTATAGGGGGGTGTCAGACTGGTGATTATTCTTTTGATTCTTTTTACCTCTGTTTTTCTGCCTATACTTAGGGATATTTTACCCTAAGTATAGGGGAGGTAGACTATGTATATTCATCTCCTCGATTTTCCCTTTGTGTATAGTCTGCTATACTTAGGATTACTTGATCCTAAGTATAGGGGAATCACCGACTTCTATTGTTTATTTTTTTTATTCGTCGATGTAGTATACCATTCTTTTCACTTTTCTATACACGGCACGAGTTATGTCTTTATTTTTAGCTCTTTGATCACTATGAGGACATAGTTCGAGCTAAGTATAGGGGGGTGTCGTATATATTGTATATATACTTTAGACATAACTCGTACTTTCAGATATTATCTTTTTAATATGGCTAAAACACTGTGTAAATACTTAAAAAAACTTAAAAAAAACTTTAAAAAAATGAATGATGAAAATGAATAAAATAAAAAAATCAACTCTGTATATACTTGTATAAATTGCTCAATTTGTAAATTCTTGCATCTCATTCTTGTGAAATAATCAACTCACTCTTGTGTAAATATGTATCTTTTTCCTTGTAAAAAAATTTGTATATTCTTGTATATATTACTAACTATTTGCAAAAAAAAACTTTTTGCATGTGCATCATCTTTCAAAAATCCATAAAAATATCAAAATTTTGAAAATTGTTTCACAAAAAGATTTTTTCTTTTTCCTTGCATGTACATATTTTCTTGCATTTGCATGAGCATTTTTCAGGATGATTTTGACTATTAAACTAAGTCTGGAATAAATTTGAAGAATGGAGCTTAGTTGGACCTTAATGCACTTAATTTCAGAGGAACCTTATAAGATTTGGAGTTAAGACTTTTCAGGTCCTAGTGACTTAATTCTTTGAGTCCATGAGACTATGTTCACATGTCATCTTGATGAGTCTAAGTAGAACATTTAACAACACACACATGATTCTTTCAGACCGTGGCTTACCTTCGACACTGCACTTTACACGTAGCTCTTCATGGATGAGGTAGTGAGGGGGCAGAATCTTTTGGCTTGGGGTAGCATACGAGGGTAGTACATCTAGGCGGAACCTCTCGTCCTCCTCTAGGGAGGGAAGTGCGTCTCAACCTAGTCTGGTGATGTTGAGGTCTAAAGACAGGAGCTGTGGGGTTGCAATAATGCTTCAAAAGAGGGATAGTCTACTGGCTCAAGAGGAAAAACTCCTTATGTACATGCTGCATCTTGTATATATTGTCAAAAAAAAGAAAAAGAAAAAAATACAAAATCTCCAAAAGTGGACAGGCTTGATAGAAAAATAAAATGCCTGAGAAAAAAAGAATAAGAGCTTCAAAGTCATATGTTTGTAGCTTGCAGCGGGTGACATGGCTACACTGGTCATGCATCCAAGGATAGGTAACTACACTGGTTACCATCCATTCTCTCCTTCACCCCCTCTTCTTAAGCTGGTTGTACTTGAACTTAGAAGGGAATATCCCCGCTCCTCGAGGAAAGAGTTGCCAGACCGGGTTATTTGAGTTACCTTGCTGAGAGAGGCTGAATCTTTGTTACTTCTGAGATGAGGAGCTATATTTCACTTACACGTACAAGAAAAGATTCATAGTCATAAGAATTTGTGTCTGTAGACTTGTTCTGATCTGACTGTTGAGGAGACCTAAATAGGAGTCTTATGGAACTAGAGGCTATTAGGTTTTAATTCCATGTCCCATTAAGGTTCCGATACACCAATAATCCAAAGGTCCGACAGAGCTCCAGACTACATTTTTATGAAGATAAGTTTGAAAGTCAACATCGTTCTAACTTCTTTCCTTTTTTCTTTTCTTTATTTTTATTTTCACTTATTTTCCAAATAAGTGTTTGCTAAGGGACTAGCAAAGGTAAAGTATAGGGGAATGATGAATCCACGATTCATCGCCTTTATTCTTTTATTTTAGCCTCTTTTCCTTAGTCAAATACCTGTAAATACCACTAATTCCATAAAATTACCATTTTACATTCATTTGTTAATTATGTATTTTTAACACTTTTTGTACATAAATAAAAGAATAAAGAAGAAAAGAAAAAGAAAAGGAGGTATTTATGCAATAAATACAGACTGACCCAAACCCCGAGAGAAGGTCAAGACTTGACCTGATCGACCAGGAATAAAGTAGGGGGAGATAAGGTTGTCTGTCAGAAAATCCAAAAATGTCTTGTACATATTTTTCATGTATATTTGTATAAAACTTACATTATTTTATTTGTATATAATTTGACCTCAAATCACTTATTTTTGTAAATAAAAGTTGTGAATAAAATTGTGTTGTAAATAATAAAAATATTTGGAAAATAAAATAATGTATATATTGTAAATAATTACACCCAGAAAAAAGACCGTAATGCGATAATTGAAACATCAATTCCGGCTCCATACGAGCTCAAATCGAACCAAACTCACTTCCATAATACTATAAATTAAATTATCTTTCAAATGGCTGTGGTTTCGTATTTTTTGGAGTTACGGTTAAAAAGTCGGTTTTCTTGGATGTATTGTGCAGTTTACCCATATATTTGTGTATATAATTATTAATATTTATTTTTACTTAATGTATATATTATAAATATTGTTTTCAATAAAAATAAAATTTTAAAAAATTAATTAAAAAAATCTTGTATAAAAATTATTTCCTTATTTGCACCTATGTACATTATATTATATGTATATAATATATGTATACCACTAACTTCCTTAAATAAAAACCATCAAAAAATTTAATTATCTAACATTAATTAATTAATTTAAATTAATTCCGAATTTTTTATTTAATTATTTGATTTTATTTGATTGATTTGATTTTATAACATGCCATATATATTAGATTTGATTGCATGCCTTTAATGGCCACCATTAAGGTGGCCAATTAATTTCCAATTAATTTATTAATTTATTTAATTTATTTATTTCGAATTTCGTAATTAATTATTTAATTAATTTATTAATTTAATTATTTTATTAATCCACCCAATAAACACCTTCCTTTTTTGTAAATATTTTCCATTTTTGATTTTTGCCTCTTTTTAATGGGCTCCTCCTCCCTCATTCACATTGGATCGATCTTTGGCGGAGAGGAGCCCGGTTTCCGAGAGGTTTCTTGTTGAAGAGGGTCCTAGCCTCCGATCCAGTCGGTGACAGAGATTTGTGCTTCGTCGAGGCCATCATGGCTTGTCTGATCCCCGAGGTGAGATCCACTTTTACTTGTCGTTTCTCGTAGGTAAATTGTAGGTTTAGATTTTAGCATAGGAGTAGTTAGTAGTTTTTTTTAGATTAAAAAGTCCATCACGATTTAATCCGCGACCGACGCCGATTTTCATCCCATCTCCTCAATCCCTACATATTCGATTTCTACCTCACGCAACCTATCATATCCGACCACGCACGGTGGTCGGATCCTCGGATTTATCTTCCATATCACAAAAATCCGTCCATTCACAAATCCCTTTTTGTCTATAAAAAAAAATAAAAAAAACAACATAAAAGTATTTTTCCTGTTCATCTCACCATTGTTTTTGCAGGGAAAATTAAAAGAAAAAAAATAACATTTTTATTATCCTTTATCTCTAACCGGTATTTTGCAGGGCAAGATAATAAAAAAATTTGTGTATCTCTGTTACTTCTAACATTTTGTGTTGCAGGAAAACAAAATTAAAAAAAAATCATCATTTGTCTCTTTTTCTAACCATCTATTTTGTAGGTCAAAACAAAAAAAATAAGAACAATAGAAACATTTTATTACTGTTTACATCTTTCTGAATAAAAAAACATTTTTTTACTAACCATTTCCTGCAGCAAATAATAATAAAATAAAAAAAATAAAAAAATAAACGGTCGTCCCCCATCTCCTGCAACAAGCGCCCGCGCGCTCCTCCGCCTTCACCCGCGCGCGGGCCGATCGGCGCCGCTGCGCCACCAGCTGTGGGCCCCCGCCTCCGCCTCCGCTCCAGCGGGCGGCGGCTCCGCCCGCGCGCCTCCCTCCAGGCGCCACCTCCGCAGCCCCCAGGTCGTGCCCGCCCTTCCAGCCTCCGTGCGGCCGCGCTCCCGCCTCCCGTCCTCCGCAGGCGCCACCGCACCCGCCTTCCACCACCACCTAAGAGCCCCCGCACGCGAGCCTCCAGGTCCACCATCTCCAGTGGTCGGCGGCGGTAGCCCTCCTTCCCATTTGTTGGGTTCATTTGGTGGAAACAAAAGAAAGATAGAGAAGAAACCCTAGAGGTATTAAAATATTTGACGAAAATTACAAAGAACCCCCTCAAGGTTGTTGAAACGACAAATACGCCCCTGGCAGCACAAAGATGATTCAATAGGTAATTTGCAAACATTCCTTTCTTAGTCTATGTTTTATACATTGTTGAATACTTTTCAGAAATTACAGTTTAGTCCTTGATCAAGCATAAACTTTGCATGCTTTTTGTAATTAAATAAATATTTCTATGAGTCGAAAAATTTTGTAAAAACTTATGTTTGCTCCTGTCATTGTATCTAACATTGTATAAAATTTTCATAGCTTTTCGTTGACATTTAATATATTAAAAAATCAAAAACTTTGTCTTTATGCATGTTTAAACTTTGAAAATTCATAAAAATCGCAAAAGTGCCTAAAAATTCCAAAAAAATTCCTGTAGCTGTGTTTTGACTTGTTTCAATTTCTATCCAATTTTTGTGCTTTTTCCATATATAAAAATAAAAAATTGCAAAATACGAAAAAAACTTATAAAAATTGTAGAAAATTGTAGAAAAATCCAAAAATAGTGATCTTGGTCTCAATTTGTAGATATTGCTTTCTAGTTTCATTTAAAAATAATCTCCAAGATTTTTGAGCGTTTAAGGAACTTTTAAATTGAAAAATACTCCTGGCTGTGAATAGTCTCGTTGTTTTGTAATGTCTCATTTTTATAAAATTCCAAAGACATTAGAAAATTGCGAAAAATTTACCGAAAATATTTTAAAACATATAAAACACAAAAACATTTTCTTTGGACTTTTCTGTATATTTTTAGCCATTTTAAAAAAATACAAAAAGATTGCGTGTGCTTTTATCCCTTGTGAATATTGTGCTTGTTTTAAAAATATAAAAATTAAAAAAATTTAAAAACTCAAAAACCACTAAAAAATTAGCTTTCGAAATTTGACTATAGAGTTTTTCAATCGTGCTCCTTGTGTTCGACCCTGGTCGCTATACCAGGTAAAAAGAATAGCGAAGACCGCTTACATTGTTTTCTTGATTTATCTTATTTTGAGTGGTTAAAAATTTAATTTTCTCGATTGACCGCGCTTGGTGATTTGGGTCACGACGACCTTTGATTATTTGCATACTTTACCCGATTGTCAGGCGCATCATCAGCTACAATGCAAAATTCACACGCCTCACGTGGGATTGCACGTGAGGTGCGGAAGGACCAAAATGTAATTAAGGAAAGAACATGGGTCTTACTACAAAATTTACATTTTTATTTACACTAAATATTTAATTTACAGAATTAAAATCTAAATACAAAAAGAGCGGGGGTATATGGGAAAATTACCCCCAAAGTGCGCACGAACGAATGGCTGATCTCGATCACATGACACGTGGCGTTCATCCCGCAGCTGGTACCGATTCACCGATGAACGCACGAGATTAGATCTCGTGGATGAGATCTACGGTGAAGGCGTCGTTCCATCGGACGGCTGAGCTTCCTCCTGGGACTCCTCCTTCATCCAACGGCAGGGAGGGCATCTTGAAGAACAGGGAGGATGGTTCGCCTGAGCGAACTTCCTCTGGTGATATCTCCCTCCCCCGCCGCTCTTTGCTGCTCCCAAGGATCCCGACACGTCGCAGGTTCTCCCAACTAACCGCAGGAGGCTTCAGATCAGCCAAAGGTCGACCGGAGCGCCGCCACCAGGTCGATGTCGAGGTGGCGCTCCAGGTACCTCCGACGAGCGTCGAAGAACACCTCCATGTGCCTCAAAGAACCTTGTACCTGCATAGAATGAAACAAGGGATGAGGGAAAATTGCCTCGTCCCGTTAGAACTGAAAATGGACGGAGGGGGTCTTCGGACGAAGATCTCCGGCGATGGGTGAAGGATGGAGATCTGATCTCCAGATCCGGTGAAGACCTGGGTGAGTGAGGGTGCCTGGGGCGTGGCAAGATGAAAGGGGAAGAAGGTGGCGGTGGAAGCGAGGGTGGAGCAGGTCGGGGTCACCGGGAAATGCTCGCCGGAGCAAAGCTCCGGCGAACTACGAATCACCCTAACTACGCTACCCCTAAGGTCTAATGACTAATCTAATGACAAGAATAAAAAGCTAAGACTAAAATCTATCTAAAACAAGTAAAATGTGCAGCTCATACCTGGCGTTTGGCCAAGGAGCAGAGGTCGCCGGCGACGGCGGCCTTAGGCGCATCTCCTTCCTCCGCGAGCGTCCACGACCTTCAGGGGACCTCCATCTGTCACCTGGATGCACACTAGGCCGAAGGTGGGAGCTCTAGGGCTAGGGAAATGGCCAAAAAAATTGGAGGAGGAAGATGGGTTATTTATAAACATGTGTATGCACCCTTATTGACCGGCAAATAATATACTTTTATTTCAAATTTTATCCTATAAATAAATAAAATATAAAATTGGGATAAAAATGTACAAAAATAAATAATTAAAAATCAAAAAAATAAAAATATATGTTGTATATACCTATATATAATATACTATATTATAAATACCTAATTTTTTTTCAAAAAAATAAATAAATATCATAAAAAATAATTTAAAATAAAAGAAACATTTTTCATGTTTTGACTTTTGTGAAATTCGGCCATTTTCTATTTATTATTTATTTTCTAAATAATTAATACGTGGCTGCATCTGGTTGGTCCACGGGGGAATGTTGACCCCCGGTAACCTCTCCCCCCAGGACCACCAGAGACGGATCCAGTTGCCCCGACCCGACTTCTTCCAATTTTCGCCACTCGATCCGATAGCCAAACCCCTTAACCCCGGGTCCTAATCCTTCCTAATTCATCCATGATCCACGCCCGAGGTGGGTTATGGGGATCTATGCTCCGAATTCCATGCCTGACCATCATCTATCCGGACCCCTAGCCATTTATAATCTCTGCTCCGCCGCACATTTGACCCTATCTTTGGCTCCGCATTTTCGTCCCAGGACCTCCACCACCTTCGCCTGAGTGACAGCTAGCGTCTGGTGGTGTCGCAGTGTGGAGAGAGTGTCCCAGCCACTGATCCGGCAGCCTAGCGTCGTCGTGCGTCGCCCAGGAGCAGCGCTCGAGCCTCGGGCATCGACGGCCCTCGAGGCAAGGACCATGAGCTTCAGAAGCTCATTCCCAGTCGACCTCGACCATCTGGTAAGCCTAGTTCCTCTTAGTTTTCGCTAATTTCCATTCACGCCCAAATCCCCCGTTCGTCTTCGACCATCGATTCCGATCGACCCATCAACCCATTTCGCCAATCGACACGACCAACATCTCCGCCCTTCTTCCCTGCACGTTCTTCACCCCTTCATCCAACCCAGTTCGCCACGGAACTGGGAGTCGAGCTCCTTCGTCGTCGCATCACCGGAGTTCCTCCGCCCCGACGCATCGTTCACCCACCTCGCCTCTAACCGGGTCGAGGCATTTTGCAATCGACCCAGGAGTCTTTCTGTGCAGCTTTGCAGGTCAGAGGAGGACCATCTGAGGTCCTCCACATTCAGCACAGGAGCCTAAGCTCCGCCTTCGTCGCTGGAGCTCTTCGGAGCCTCCTGGCGTCATCGAAGGAGCCCTACAGACGCGGGAGGCCTTGGCGATCCTTTTCCACCTATCAGCAGACCCCGAGGAGGTCCAACGCGCTCACATTCCTCCGGCGAAGCTCGCTGGCGAGGAGTTCTTCCAGGACCCTCCTCTGCCGTTCGTTCGACCCCGGAGGTCCGGATTTGATCTGGACCGTTCATTTATTCGAAGAGGCGCCCCGCACCAGCACCGTTCGATCAGCACGTGGCGTCATCTGGAGCGTCTGTTGAAGAGGAGAGGCACCACGATTTCCAGCCGTCTGATCAGCCACGTGGCGCCGCCCCAGTCCATCTGATAATAAAGGGTAATTTAGCCTTAGGCCCTTTACCTTTTTGTTTTTATATAAATAGTCCTGTAAATATTTTATAGAGTTTATTTTAGTTTGGTAGAATTGCATAGAGGATCTGTTAGTTTACTTCTATTGCATTTTCGTCCCTGTTAATGTTGGACACGTGCGTCGACACGTGATCTTCTGGTGAAATTGCATATTGTGGGCTATGGTTTATGATTGTTAATGAATGAAAGATATTTCTAGTTATTTGCACATATACCCCTGTGAGTGTAATTTTTTGACATGTGCTGAATTTAGTGGGCTTTTTACAACTTAGCCCCTAGACTTTTAGCACATGTTGCTAAAAGGTCCAGGGACTTAAGTTTCATTGCATATAGGTCCTCAATGCCCAGCCCACATGCTGCACGCGAGGGGAACCTGGTGTTTTTGCACGAGGAGCCCCTGAGCTTTGATTTTTGTTGCCTTTTAGCCCCCAGAAGATACTTTTATTACAATCAGGTCCCTATGCACTATGGGCTCTTGATTGTTTTAAATAAAATATCAAATCTCATCCAAATTAAGTGAAAATTTGACACGTGGCTCCTGCCACTGTGTAGAATTTTCACTAATTTTTTGGAAAATTTTTTAGCCCTTTTATTATTTTTAAAAATTCGAAAACCTCTCTTCTTCTGCCTGTCTAGATTTAAAATTCACAATAAAATATAAAACCTCTTTAAAAATTACAAAAAAATAGATTTTGTTTATTTTGGTGTGCTTGATTTTCTGGCCAATTTTGGTTATTTTTGGATTCATAGAAAATATAAAAATTGAAAAACACTGAAAAACTTATAAAAATTATAATAAATCATAGAAAATTCCAAAATTAATAAACTTTTCTCCTGATTTTTCCTTTTTGTTTATATTTTCCAAGAAAAATACCTCCAGGTCTTGAGAAGACTATTTAGTATTTTTAATTAGTCTTTGAAGCTTGGCTGGACAACAACACTGATTTTCTTCTTTCTTTCATTTTTAGAAAATTCTATAAAAATCAGAAAATTCTCAAAAATTCACTAAAAATAGTAAAAAAATATAAAAACCATAAAAACATTTTTGTTTGAATTTTTAGAGCTTTTTAGAGTAATTAAATAATTGTTGAAAGTTGTGTGTTTTAATTGTTTTATTATTTTCTTTATAATTAAAAATTCTAAAAAAATATAAAAATATTAAAAATCCACCAAAAATAATTTGTTTTTATTTTCTTTATTTTTCGAGTACTTCGTAGGCCACAAGGCCAATCCACGCTCCCTGAGTTCGACCGTGGGTGCTATACCAGGCTAATCTCATAGCCAGGGCCACTATTGGTTTTTATTGATTTTTGTCTTCGTTTGGTGGTCTGTTCCATAATTTTTCTTGTTGAGCTGAGATTTCTATCGATCCAGGTCGCAACGACCCGAGAGTGATTTATTTTTACCTGATCTGGATTGATCGAAATTTTTCGGGTCATCAGAATGGCGCCGTTGCCGGGGAGCACGACTTAGTAGTCTGTTTCTTTTTCATTTTATTTTGTTTTATTTTTCGCGGCTTTCCGCGGCTTTTTCGTCGTTCGTGGCTTTTCGCGGCTTTTTATTTTTCTTTTATTTTCATTTTCTTTTCTTTTTATTTCTTTTCTTTTATTTTTGTTTTTGTTTGTTTTGCCTGTTTATTTTTATTTTCATTTTTGCATATATATACCCTGTTTCATTTTCTTTGCTTTATTTGCTTTATTTTTATCTGGTTTGACACTCTTCTGTTTTCTTGCGAGGGCCTGAGGACCGAGGCGGTGACTTTCGAGGAGCCGGTGCAACCGCGGCTATCGGAGGTGGCTCCCTTCTACACGGAGCCGCAGGAGAGAGTGAGGAGGCAGCCGAGTGCGGGAGCTTAGATTAGAGTAGCTTAGATTTTATTTCCCACATTATTTGGTTAATTGTAATAATACAGCACAACATGACACTAGGACTCTCTCTCTCTGACTTAGACTCTCGGGGTATGTTTCATCGAGCACCAGTGTGCTCGGGGGACCCCTTAGTTTTTACGCGGCTTTTTCGCGGTTTTGATTTTATTTCTGCTTATTCGGTTTCTCACGGTTTTTCGAGCCCCTAGCCTTAGGATTTTCTGCTTGACTGTGATGTAATAAATAAGATCCAAACACCCTAATACATCTGTCTGTACCTATAGATTGGTAATTGGACCAATAATAAAAAGATTAATAAAATAGTCGATCTACTACCTTCGAGCCTACGTGCCGCAGCCCACCTTGACAAGCGTTGCTCCTGAACTCGATTTGTCGAGAGGAGGAGGGGCGGACCGAGACCGGACTCTTGGATTGGAGGTTGGTGGTCGACTAGACATTCTTTCGAGTAGAACTGCTGTTTAGGGCTTGGTTTTCCGCATGCACCATTTAGGTAGTTTTATTTCAATCTTTAAATTCTGCACGGATCATTTTGCATGTAGACTGCTGGAGTCAGGAACGCATCTCTTACTCTGCATGCATCATTGATTTTCTCGCGCATCGGCTTTTTTGACTTCTCCCCCCTAATGTTTGGACTTAATAACCAGGAGAACCGAAAAATTCGTGAGGCGATTCTGCTTTTTATTGAAAAATACCTAAAAAAGAAAAACCATAAAATTGGGAGTGGTTAACTCTATTGACCCTAAAGACACTTCACCGAAAAAATTTTATTGGGGAGATCAACCCCCTCCTTGTCTGGTTTGCTTGCGCGAGAGAGTGACCTGCACACTAGGTAGAGCCATATCCGATATTTTGCTCGACTGATTACCGGCTCTTTCTGTACGGGACAGTCGGTTGAGAAAAATATCGGATTACCCAACAGGTCACGTTAATCGCTCTGCTATCATGACTACTCACCTAATAAAGATGACAAGATAATTGACCGAGTCTTCACGGTCTTCAGCTCGCGTTGCGTAGGTGAACTTGGGGTTTGCTTGTGATCATTGTTGTTACCAGATCTCATCCGCCCGACTCGCTACATCAAGATGATGGGCAGAAGGTCTCTTAGGCAGCCTATGGCTGCACTGCTTCCCAGCACTTCTGCCCGCTCATCTAGGTTGGTTCGCAAGAGCCAAGACCTGCTCTCTGATAAATCTCCATTTCATCACGTTTATTCTATCATTTTGGCATCAAAAACCCCAGCAAATGCATGTAAATAGCATCAAATTGTACATAATAGCATTCATCATTCATTGTATTAATTATACATTAAATAATGTGTTTAATGCCAAAATTATAGAATAAAGAGAAGAAAAGAAAAAGGAATAAAATATTGCAAATATTTTATGACCCAAACCCCGAGACCAAGGCCAGTATGGTATTGGTCGACAAGGAATAAAGTAGGGGGAGATAAGGGCCAATGTACAATAAATATCTCATTTATTCATGCATTTATTTATGCAATTTTGACACCTATTTTATACATAATTATTTATTCATCAAATAAAGAAACTTTGTTCATGAAAGTTGTATTTAATAATGTAAATAAAATTACAAAATTGAGTTTGTGTAAAAACAATACCAAGTGTACATTTTATACACAGAATAAAAAGCCAAAATCTCAACTTCACAGACCCATATCTTGCAAATAAAAACTCCAAATCACCCAAACTCACCTTTAATTGTATATAGCTTTACAAGAACTATTTAATAAAATTAGTTTCATAATTTTTGGAGTCCATCTGCAAAGGTTAGGTTTTTGGCCCTCCTTGTAAATAGTATTGATTAAAATATTCCATGTATTCATTATTCATTATTGTAACCAATTTATATTTTTAGAATTTTGTAAATAATGTATATAATGCATGTACATATTATAAGTAAAACAAAACCAAAAAGAATTTATAAAATAAAATAAGTCTATAGAATTCATAGACAAAATACCTATGTTATCCATCTATATATAAATAAAAAGGACTTTATTCTTTTATTCTTTTATTCTTTTATATTTTTATAATAATGTAAATATTATATAGAACTCATTAAAAATGTAAATCCAAAATAAAAATCAAGAAAATACATTAAATAAATTAAGTATACAAAATGTATAGGTAAAATACCAAGAAGGATACCTACACATACATATACCTATTTATTTTAAAATAAAAATAAACTCATAAAAATTAAATAAAAATACCTTTATACTCACAAAAACAAATTATAAATTTATAAATAAGCCAATAAAATAATAAAATAAAATAAACAAATAAAAAATTAAAAGATACAAAATACATGTAAATACACACATATACACTTTATTAAATTAAAACCATAATAAAACATTTCGAAAAATTCAATAAAAATCACAAATAAATACTACATAAAAAATACACATTTTTTATTCTTTAAGGAAATTCTAAATAAATCATTTACTAGGTTAAATAAATCAATTTCTAATCAAATTTCCTGTTTTGGCGTCTAGCAGCCGACGCGGACCAATGGGGTGCCGGCCCTTGTTGACCGCCTGGTCAACTGTCCCATCTGGGACCTGGCGCCTCTGAACTGTCAACTCCCCGGATTTCTTCCATTTTTTACGGCCATCCCGTCCATCGATCGAGCTCGCTTCCTTCACAAGAATTGATCTCTGATCATCACTGATGCCCGCCGATAATTTGGATCAATTGGATACTCATTGGATCATGCAATAATCGCCGGTCAATAAGGCACCATGTCAATGTCTATAAATAAGAAGCTCCACCCCCTTTCGCAAATTTGGCCAATTTTAGTCCAACCAAAAGCCTCGATTTCGTCCCTGGAAGGTTCCTCGTGACAGGAGGGGTGTTCCAGCACTTCGAATCGGCTGGAGGAAGGAGGATTTTGTCGCGGCGGAGCTCCGGCGTCCGCCCTACTCCCTGGGGGCCCCCAGGTATAAGAGCTGCTCTTTTATCACCTTTTAGTTAGTTTTTAATGCCAGTTTTTAATTCCGGTAGTTAGTTTAATCCTTAGTTAATCCGCTTAGCGTAAAATCAAAAATTCGAAGTTCGTCGGAGCTCCCCTCCGGCGACTTCTTCACTGTGAACCCAACCGTGTCTGACCGCCACGTGCACCCCATCTCGTTCCTCATCGTATTCTCCATCGATTTACCGCCTGTGTCCAACCGAGGACCTCCGGTCCTCGCGAATCGGGGCTTCACCTCCGCCGTACGCCGGAGCCCCTCCGCCTCACTCCATCTTGCTGCGAAGCTTCAAAACCCGGGGTCGAGGAGGTAGCCCTCGCTCCCCCGGTTCATCCTATGCAGGTCCAGCGACGAAAGAAGCCCATCTAGGGTTGAATCAAACCAGGAAGAGGTTCCTGGAGGTCCCGTTCTTCATCGACCTCGTCCGAGCACCTCGGACCTCCAGGAGCCATGAGAAGACCGCCGGTCGACGCGGGAAGCCTCCAGCTACGTTCAGACACCCTCAGATGCGCGGGAGAGCCCTGGAGGAGCCCAAGCTTCTCGATCGAAGCTCGCCAGGCGCGAGCTTCTTCCCTGTTCTTCCAGGGAGCTCCAGCACCGTCAGATCAGGAGGCCCGACCCAGATCGCACAGGAGCCGTCCGATGAAGACAAGCACCAACCGTCCGATCAGCGAGGAGCATCTAATCCGAGCCCTTCATCGGCCAACCGGTATCAACCCTCAGATGAGCGACACGTGGATAAGTGGCGCGCCCATCGCCGTCCATCTCCGCGCCTTAGGGGGTAAATTTCTGACCTAGCCCCCTGCTTTTTGTATTTATAGTTTAATACCAAAAATAAAAAGTTACGTTGTAAATAAATTGTATAATTTGCAGTACGCCCCCTGGAGTTTTTATATTTGCGTTTTAGTCCCTCTGCGCCTCACGTGCAGCACCCATGTGAGGCACGTGATTTTTGCACTTAAACCCCACCGGGTTTTAGTATTTGTAAAATGGCCTTGAAAATAAAAATAAATGTTTATTTCTGTTGTAGTTTTTACATGAATGCCCGTGATAAATATTTTAATTGCAAAAATGCCCCTGCCAGGCCATATATTTTTGTATGCTTTTGTCCATTTATTTTGTGCTTCATATTTTTAGTTTTTAATTTTGTTGCATTTTTGCATTTATTAAAAATAAAAAACATGCCTTTTAATTACTGTCTAACTTATAAAATTCCAAAAAAATATTAAAAGACCTCGAAAAATTCCAAAAAATTACCTAATATGTATTTTGACCTATTTTAGTGTCAGTCCAAAAATCCCTAAAAATCTCAAAAGAAAAACCTTAAAAATTCAAAAACACATAAAAATTTCAAAAAAAAATAAAATCAAAGAAAAATCAGAAAAATATGAACTCAGTTCCTATTTCTGCTATATTTTATTATCTTTATTAGAAAAATAGTGTGGAAAATTTTTGAGGTTGTTTGTTATTTTTAATTCCTATTTTTCTTACAGTGAGACCCTATTTCCCTGTTTTGTCTTATTTTGCTATTTAAAAATACTAAAAATGTTTTGAAAAATGCCCAAAAATCACAAAAACAGTAGCAAATCTTGAAAAGACCAAAAAGGCTTTGTTTCTGAATTTTTGACCATTTTTGTATATTTTTTTATAAATATTATAACTCCCCTTTATACATATATATATTACCCTATAAAAAAATGAAAAAAAATGCATATCTATATACATATATATATATTTATATGTCTATTAATATATGACATTCTAAAAGTAAAATATATATAAAAAATATATTATATATATACCTAATATATGTATTATATCCTATATACTCACCCTCTATGGGTATATATATATATATCTATATATTTATATGTTATTAATTATATATATCTATACACATATTACCTAAGTATATTATTAAAAAAATAATATAAACAATATAAAAACCCACAAAAATAGGCTTCACACATGGATGACTCTGTGGTTCATGCCCATTTTAGGCTATTGCATTTTGTATTGCTCTCTGTGGTTCGACCTCTACATGCTTAGTCACTGTACATTTTGTGTAGAGTAATAAAGATTAATTCACACTTCTTTTTGGACTTAAATTCTTTATTCTCTTATTGTGGGTTAATTGCTGATTAACCGGGTGTTCTGCGAGCGGTCGCCTCAGCGACACTTTTTATATTATTCATGGTGACCCTTATGGAATTATTCGGTTATCAGATGGCGCCGTTGCCGGGGAGCAATGAGCATAGCCTAATTTATTTTGTCATTCTTGTGTATATTTTTGATTCATCATTGATTTTGTGAGCAACTATTTTTATTGTCATTAATCACCATGCTCTATTGATTGATTCATTTATTGTGATTATTTTATATCTGCTCTATTTTGATTGGTTGAGCTATACTAATGCAATCTTTTTATGACTTTGATGCGAGGGCCCGCCACGCGAGGATGGCTTCTTAGGGAGCCAAGGCAGTCAAGCTTGGAGGAGGGTGGTCTTCACCACATGACCACTTGGAGAGAGCATCAAGGAAGCAAGGAGATGTGGATTAGATAGGTGTAGAATATTTAGGATTATTTTTGTAATTTATGGTGAGAGAGAGATAATTTTGGCATGTAATTAAACAGGACTCTACTCTCCACAATGAGGTCTAGTGCCCGGGTGATTGTTCACCTGGGGGCCTCATCACGGCTTTTTGAGTTTTCATCGCTTTCTTTTCTTTGTTTTCCGAAGTTTTGAGCTTTCCGCCTTTATTTTATTTTGTTTTGTGTGCTTGGACCCCCTAGATGTAGGTTGCTTGACTCAGTAGCTAGGTCCACACATTAATAAGAATGCATGTTCCTATAGTCTACTTCGTATGGATCTAGTCAAATTTAAACAAGCCGCTCATTTGTCTCTTAGCCCTTGTGCCACAGCGAGCCCTGTAAAGCGCTTTCTCCTACCCTCAAGTGTGTTGAGCAGAGGAGGGGTGAGCCAAGACCGGACCTTTCGAGCTAGAGATGAATGAGAGACTTATGGTTCTTCACGCTAATAGCAGCTAATGTTTAGGGCGATTTTGTGCCTTGCATACTGACATGTAGATAGATTTAAAAATTCTGTTTTGCATACCGCATGGAGAGAGCTGGGATGCACTGTAAGTCTTCTAACTCAGCATGCATCATTCGGTTCAATGGTGAGATTTCCATCATGGAACCACTTGCACGGCTTTTCCGCTATCTCCCTCTGATTTTGAGCATCTAGGACTTAAATGAAAATCTATAAAAACGTTAGGCGCTGGTGTGAAACAGACTCAAAAAAAGTGAAAACCCAAAAAATTAAAATAAGGGGACTGCTAAATAAACTTTGACCTTAATTAAAATCTGTAATGGACTATCATTATACCAGGTTCATAAAGCCCTCATTGTTTTCAGGTACCTTGGAGGGGGATCAAAACCCTACTCCCTTGAGTGAGTGCGACCCCCTATGGATTAAAGCCCAAAACCCAGTCTGCAACTGCCTTGTGTATCGCCTGGATTTCCGAAGTAATGGCGCTTCTATCGTGCGTAGGCGAGTAGGGCTTGGTCACTAATGATGACTCTCTGTTGTGTAGAGCATCGACCCTGTCCGAAGTATTGAGTATAGGCCACGCCTTCACGGGGGTGTCTGTCTCGTCATCCTGCGTCCGAGTAGGTTCTTGCACGCTCACGGGTGATTCCGTTACGAGCGAGAACCGAAGTATTGGTTTCGCCTATCGGCTTCCTCTCTCTATTTCTTTGGCTGAGTAGGGATCCAGGAAGGGTTACAAGGACTCCAAAAAGTACAGACTACAGGTTACACAGGAGGAGGACAAGTACGGGATACTCTTCTGGCAGTACTCTCTCTCCTATAGGGTAGCGTACTAAGGACTTGTTATAAGATATGCCTGAAATCACGACTCTAAAAATGAAAAGATAATAAATAGCCGAGCTTTCACGGCTTCACATGGCGTGAGTTGGTGAACCCGATTTTGTATTGTGTTTGTATGGATTTAGATTAAGGTTCAAAGATCAAGTCCTGCGCCTTTGCGCACATTTTATTGTGTCTCCCTTTGACCACCCCGCTCAACCAAGCCTCTCTACTGTTTTACACTCCTTTTATTCCTCGTTGACCATCGTATCTTTCATCCAACATCCGATCTTCTCTTATACTTCGCGAAGTTGATCCATGGATGGTTTCCGTCGGGATCATGCCGACACCTACATCGATTCTATAGACTCAACTCCGCCAATAAGTTCAAGACGATTCCCGAGAACCCGATCCGGACTTTGCGGATCGATCTCCAGACTCCTCGTTTTCTACCTTTCTCTTGGCCACCCAATAAAATGGGATCACTTTTGTCCCACTTCCGCCGTTGTGAATAGAAGTCGATTACAGTCTACATCCTTTTCCATTCACAACATGCTGGGGTTGACCTGAATTCCAGCTTCATCACGGCAGCTGAACATTAATTGCAAGCGGTCTGATCAGGACTATCTCATTATGCAGATAGAAGACAGTGCGAGCCCTGGAGACTACTCCGGAGTTCATCTCGACCGACTCAGACCCTGACATGGCTCCAAGAGGAAAGGGCAAGGGTCAGTAGCCACCCCAACCAGAGGGACAGGCGCCAGATCAGAATCAAATCAATGCACAGCTACTGGCACCTATCCAGGCCATCCAGCAGCAGTTGACCGAGCAGGCCCTCACACAGACAGCCTTCCAGGACATGTTGAATGATATGATGAACTGAGACGATGGAGGAGGAGGCAGAGGCAGAGGAGGTAGGGGAGGAGGAGGTGGAGGTGGAGGTGGTGGTGCAGACGATGATCTAGAATTTCCCCCACCACCAAAGCCAACCCTTAAAGAAACATATAATCCGGGAGACAGCCAGATGACCGAGTGGATACTCATTCCATCGGTACACGCTCACTTTGAGCTAAAGCCCCAATTCATTGCCCTTCTCCCTGCATTTCATGGAAACACCAGCGAGGAGCCGTACATTCACCTGCAGCAATTCACCCGTATCTGCCGTACTACTCACTATCCCAATGTCCCTCTGGACATTGTCAAGATGATGGCATTCCCATTCAGCTTACAGGGCAAGGCCCTTTATTGGGTCAACCATCTGGGGAAGGTCGTGACGACCTGGGAGGAGTTGAAGTCCGCATTCCTACACAAATATTACCATCTAGGTCGGCTCAACCAGATGCGAGCTCGAATCAGTAATTTCTCCCAAGGACCCCATGAGTCGATACATGAAGCGTGGGAGAGATTCACTAACCTGCAGGAGAAGTGTCCCCATCATGATATCCCGAAGACCAGCTTGGTCCAGCATTTCTTTTGGGGAGTGAACATAGAAAGCCAAAGGCTCGTAGACGCAGCATGTGGGGGTTCACATTTCAATAAGGATGAAGACGTAGTCTGGCAAATATTTGAAGAAATGGCCGAAGGAGAGGCCGCCCTCTCTTCATCCAAGGTGTATCAGAAGCAGCCCCAGATCCTTCAAAAACAAGTGCACATGGCAGCGTCCAAGGAAGCAGAGAGAGATGAGAGCTCCAATCTCAGTATCATCAGGGGCCATCTCTCGAAAGTTGATATCATCGAAAAGCGATCACAAGATCTGGAGAAACTCGGTATGATCGAGAAGAGGACCCAGAACCTGGACAAGCTTGATCAGATCAACAAGTACCTTGAACTGTTGGTAGGCACCATCAACTCTGTTCAGTCTACACCATCGGAAGCTCCCGCTGAGAAGAAGGACGAGCAGCAACCGCAGCATCAGCCTCAGCCGAGCCAGCAGCCACCGGCAGTCCAACACGTGTACTACGTGCAGGCGCCCGATCAGGGCCAGCCGCAGCAGCAGATGGTCGTGTACCAGTCAGAGTTCCTCTCAGTACCTGATCCAGTCTTCCCACCACCACCCCTAATTCAGGAAGTGAACGGGGTATGGGCTAATGATGCACAGCCGACCCGTCCTCAGGGACAACTCCAGGGTCAGCAATTTGCCAATCGGTAATACCACCAACCTCAGGGTAGTCGTTTTGGGCAATCCTCTCAGCAGCACCAGCAGTACCAGCAGCCTCCCCAGTTTGCACATCAATGGAGGCAGAATTTTCCATACCAGCAGCAGCCGCAGTACCGCCACCCACAGTCGTATCACCAGTACGCGGCTGCCCACTCTCAGCAATACCAGCAGTATCCTCCTCCCTCATACCAACAACTTCAACTTCCTGCACCACCTCAGAACCACCAGCAACAACCTCCCCACCCATCCAACCATCAGCAGTGTGGTCTGCACGTTGAACCTACTGAAGCACCCCCGTGAATCCCACCATGGATTGTCTGGCCCAGCTTGTTAAAGGGCTTGCGGATATGACCAAGCGGCTTGATGATCTGACCGCCACCCGAACTACCATTCCGGCGCAGGTCGAAGCCAACCCCAATAATCTCAAAAAGAAAGAGCAGGTAGAATGTAATGTCCTGTCCGTGTCTGGTAATGATATGACTGTTTATTCTAATGCTGTTACTCTCAGGAGCGGTAGGGCCTTGCCTCCTCCTGCTACCAGAAGTGGGGTGAATAAAGAAACAGGTGGATTGTCATCGTCCACATCAGTCGTGCCAGCTCCAGGGGCGGGTGAGGAGGAAGAAGAAGGAGAAGCCAGTCCAGCCGTCGTGCCATGTCAGCAGCAACCTCAGCCAAAAATACAAAAAAATCAGCAAAAACAAAAACACCAAAAAGAAGCTTGTAGCTAAAGCGAAGCCGCGCCAGCATTGGAGGAGCCGCCAGCAGCAGCCGATCCCTCGCCAGCCGACAGAGCAGACGCTTTACTTTTTGATCGCCCTGCAGCACCAGCATGTCCAGATACAGTTTGTACTCCTTTTTGTAGTTCGGATGTACAACATTCTAGGGGCGATGATTTTGATGTAAATAAGAACTCTTGTTTTCCTGCCAGTGATGTACATATTCCTTTTCCTCATGCAATACAACAATCCAAAAAAATTGCAAAACGAAAAAAGGCATTGGCTGATCCAGGTGTTGTGGAAATTTTAGATAAATTGACTGTTGAGATTCCCTTGTTGAAAGCCATGGAATACATGCCAGCTGTGAAGAAAGGACTGAAAGAGGCATGTACTAACAGGCGTCGCTCAGCGCCAAAAAAAAAGACGCCAGCAAGTCGAGAGGCATGTCCTCACCTTGGCCACGGTAGCAGCTATCAGCAATCTCCCCCAGAAGAAACAAGATACAGGAGCGCCTCTGATCAGTTGTGAGATTTTTGACCAGGTCTTCGAGCGTACTCTCCTTGACAGTGGATCTTCCATCAACCTTCTGCCCTCATCCATAATGCAAGAATTCGGGCTGGGACCGCTCAAGCAGACACGCATGATCCTTCAGTTCGCTGACCGATCCGTCAAGCGGCCCCGAGGTCTTCTGGAAGATGTGCTAGTTAAAGTGCAGGAAATGAAATTCCCAGCTGACTTTGTAGTCCTTGATATGGACTCGCCTGCACCCCTACTCCAGACCCCTATCATCCTTGGCAGACCATTCCTTCGTACTTCAAGTGCCGTGGTTGATTACGGGCCTGGTAAGATTACTTTCAGCTCGAACACCCAGCAGATCACGATAAACATGAACAGAGAGCCGAATGCCACAACTGATGAGAGCCAGGCAGCATCCGAAGCAGACTGTGATTTTATTGCAGAGATCAGAGATTCATGCTTGTCATTGGACGATCTATGGACTCGAGAAATCCTCACTCTTGAGGAGGACTCGGAAAGCGTAGTCGGCGTATGCTCCGACGATTCATGGGAGACAGATCCTCAGATGCAGGCGCATCTACATGAGCAGTCACTCCAAACCGAACACGATCAGCTTAGCGCAGAACCGTTCGGCACATCACTGGGATCTCAACAAGATGATGAGGATGGTAAATATCTCAAAAAAGTGCATCCCACCACCAGCATGGTATCTGAAGTGACAGATAGAGTGGACAGGTCAAAACCAGAACTCAAGCCACTTCCGGCAGGCCTAAAGTATGCTTTCCTTGCGGGTGCAGAACAGATGTATCCGGTCATCATCAGCAGCAGGTTGAATCCGGATCAGGAATCTCGTCTTCTCGAGGTTCTAGAAAAGAACCGCAAGGCACTTGGTTGGAGCGTATCATATCTCCGAGGGATAAATCCCGCCTTGTGTTCACACCACATCTATCTGGAAGAAGATGCCAAGCCGTCCCACGAATTTCAGAGAAGGCTGAACCCTAACCTTCGGGACGTCGTCATGAAAGAAATTACGAAATGGTGTGACGCAGGCTTCATCTATCCCATCTCCGACTCAAAATGGGTAAGCCCACTGCATGTAGTTCTGAAGAAATCAGGGCTTACTGTGGTCATAAATGAAAAAGGAGAGGAAATTTCTACTCGGGTACCAACCTCCTGGCAGGTGTGTGTTGACTACCGCCGTCTCAATGCAGCAACTAAGAAGGACCACTTTCCCTTGCCCTTCATTGATCAAGTTTTGGAAAGATTAGCAGGCAAGGAGTTCTTCTGCTTTTTGGATGGGTACTCCGGGTACAACCAAGTAGCGATCGCCCCTGAAGATCAAGAGAAGACTACCTTCACTTGCCCGTTCGGCACCTACGCCTTCAAGAGAATGCCCATTGGTTTGTGTAATGCACCTGCAACCTTCCAAAGATGCATGTTAGCAGTATTCTCCGAGATGGTAGGCAGTTTTCTCGAGGTGTTCATGGACGACTTCTCTGTCTATGGTGATAGTTTCGATTCTTGTCTTGAGCATCTAGACAGAGTACTTCAGAAGTGCTGAGAAGTCAATCTAGTGCTTTCATGGGAAAAGAGCCACTTTATGGTCACAGAAGGTATTGTGCTGGGCCATGTCGTTTCCAAACGTGGCATGGAAGTTGACCCGACAAAGGTGGATGTCATCTCAAATCTCCAGCCACCTCAGACAGTGAAGAATGTGAGGCCATTCCTGGGGCATGTGGGATTCTACAGGCGATTCATCAAGGATTTCAGTTGCATTGCCCGACCTCTGACAGAGCTTTTATGCAAGGAAACAGAGTTTATTGTTGATCAGTCGGTTCTCCTTGCTTTCAGTCAGTTGAAGGAGCTTATCACTCAGGCTCCAATCTTACAGCCGCCCGACTGGACTCTTCCTTTTGAGATAATGACCGATGCGTCAGACTTTGCAGTCGGGGATGTTCTTGGACAGAGGAAAGACAGAGCGCCCTATGCCATTCACTATACCAGCAGAACATTAGATGAAGCGCAGAGGAATTATACAGTGACAGAGAAAGAATTGCTGGCTGTGGTTTTTGCCCTCGAGAAGTTCAGATCCTATTTGTTGGGATCGAAAGTCACAATTTTCACAAACCATTCTGCTATCCGGTACCTATAGCAGAAGAAGGATGCCAAGCCACGACTGATTCGTTGGATCCTTCTCCTCTAGGAATTCGATTTGGAAATCAAGGACAAGCCTGGAGTCCAGAATGTGGTAGCAGACCATCTCTCCAGAATAGAGCAGCATGAGTCTCCTCTGAACAATGCACCTATCACAGAAACCTTCCATGACGAAGCAATCTTATCAGTAGATTCTCTTCCTTGGTATGCTGACATAGTCAATTACCTCGCTTCTGGGGTAACACCAGCGGATTGGACGAAAAATCAGAAGAACAAATTCATGTCGACCATCCGATTCTACCAATGGGAGGATCCTCTTTTATTCAGGGAAGGAGCGGATTGCATTTGGCGCAGGTGCATCCCTCAGACGGATCAAGTTAGTGTCCTCGAGCATTGTCACTCGCTCGAATCTGGTGGACATCACTCTGGAGATCGGACGGCAGCCAAAGTACTTCAGTGTGGCTTCTGGTGGCCCACTTTATTCAAGGATGCAGCTGAATTTGTTAAGCGATGTACTGACTGTCAGAGAATGAAAGGTACACTTACTGCCAAAGATTCAATGCCCCTGAAAATCATTCAGATAGCAGATGTTTTCGATGCATGGGGCATTGACTTCATGGGACCGTTCCCTAACAGTTAAGGTTTTGAGCACATCCTCCTCGCTATCGATTACGTGAGTCCTTGGGTTGAAGCTTTCCCCGCTCGAGCCGCTGACAGTCGAACAGTATGCCAGTTTCTGAAGAAGAACATCATTTCACGGTTCGGGATACCGAAAATTCTCATATCAGATGGGGGTAGCCACTTCATTAACAAAGAGGTCAAGAAGTTAACGAAGGAGTACGGCATCGACCATCGTGTCGCTTCTCCTTATCATCCTCAGACCAATGGCATGGTGGAATTATCAAACAGAGAAATCAAGACTATCCTGCAGAAACTTGTTAGGCCAAACAGAAAGGACTGGTTTCAACTCTTGGACTCGGTCCTATGGGCTTACCGAACCGCCTACAAGTCTCATTTGGGCATGTCGCCCTATCGTCTTGTATATGGAAAACCATGCCATCTACCCGTGGAATTAATACACAAGTCTTTATGGGCAATCAACAATTGTAATTTGGACTCACGCAAAAGTGGTCAGAAGAGAAAAGACGATCTGAACAGGCTCCTGGAATTCCAAGACTATGCAAACGATAACACCTTGATGTACAAGGAGAAGGTGAAACGCTGGCATGACCGGCACATCAGACGAAAGGCCTTTGACGTTGGACAGAAAGTGTGGTTATTTGATGCAAGGTTGCGGATATTCCCAGGCAAATTAAAGAGTAAGTGGACAGTGCCATTTCGAGTGTGTGAACTGCATGACAATGGAAGCATTGTATATCAGAATTGTCCCCTGATGCACAGCCCTTCGTCGTCAACGGCCAACTCCTGAAGCCTTACTTAGAACCAGATGCATTCTTGGCCGTTGTTGACTCTATCCAGCTCGTGCAACATGATGACATCTCCACAACTGCTGCAGCATCAGAAGATTCAGACGATGTACTTTAACCACTGTTTATCTGATTTTCTTCTTTTCTTCTTTTCCTTTTCTATTTTCTCTTTGTATCTAAAAGGTGCCGCCCTTGCAGACAGTTTTCTATACTTAGGATGTACTTTGTCCTAAGTATAGGGGGGTTCTGCACCTAGAGTTTTTCATTTCAGTCCGATCTTCTCCATTGTCTCCTCTTCTTGTCTATACGTAGGTGATGAATCCACATTTCATCATCTTTATTCTATCATTTTGGCCTCAAAAACCCTGGCAAATGCCTGTAAATAGCCTTAATTCCTGCATTTTAGCATTCATGCACATAGGTGTAAATAGTGTATAAAATGTGGTTTTTAAAAGTCAAAATTATAGAATAAATAAAAGAAAAGAAAAAGAATAAGATATTGTAAATATTTTATGACCCGAAACCCCGAGACCTAGGCATCTTGATGAATAGGTCGACAAGGAATAAAGTAGGGGGAGATAAGGGCAAAATACATTGTAAATATCTCTCCTCTCTGTTCATTCTTTATTCATTTTGGGACCTATTTTTGGTTCCACTTTTTGTACATCAAATAAAGAAACTTTGTACATGAAAGTTGTAGATAATTTTATACAGAAAAATATAAAATTGATTTCACAGAAAAATAATGTACAGATAAAAAGTTATGGTCTGAATAAAAATCCAGAATCCCAACTTCCCAGACCCATATCTCGCAACTGACAACTCCAAATGCATCAAACTCACTTTTAATTGTATATAGAATAAAATAAGCTATTTAATGGTGCTAGTTTCGCATTTGGCGGAGCTACGGTTTGAAAGTTGAGTTTTGGACCCTCCTTGTATAGTTGTACTGATTAAAATATTCAATTTATTAATTATTCATTATTTTTATATTTTTATATTTTTTATATAATGTTGTAGATACTACTTATAATAATTATGTACATTAAAATTAGAATAAAAATGCAAAGAAAATACAAAATAAAAATCAACAAGTATAAATCATACAGGTATAATACATATACTCATACCTATATAAACATACTCTTATAATTTATTAAGTGTATAAAACTCTTCAGAAAAATAAATAAAAATATATTTGTGTAGACAAAAGTATTTTATAATTTTAGAAAATACTAAATAAAAGTAATAAAAATAAAATACACGGAATAAAATAAAATACTAAAATATATAGGTATTATACCTATAAAGGGCTAAAAAGTGAACTTGTAAATATAGGCCTCATAAAAATAATTAAAAATCATAATAAAATACTACATAAAATAACGAATATTTTTCATTTTATAATTATTATTTAATTAAGCTTATTTCTATTTTTAAATGAATTAACTAAATAATAATCAGGGATTTTTCCTGGTTGGTCCATGTGGACCAACCAGGTTTCAGCCCCAGTTGACTTCGGTTAACTGGTCGTCCTAGCCCTGTAGCCTTGTCAGAGTCGCGTTTGACCCCTGTTTTCTCCATTTTTTCGAGGCTCCATCTTGCATCAACTCATGATATGCTCTTCGTGACTTTTGATCCTCGATCCATGGGCATGCCCGCCCTTGCGCAACCTTGGTCGAAGGGCCACTGTAGCCACAGCTGGACCTCGTTCTTCCCCCACCATCTGTCAACCCTTCAAAAGAGCATCCCGGACTTCGATTCAAATCTAGTCCTTCTTCCTCCATTTTCACCCTCAAACCCCAAGCCCTTCGTGCTCCTGGTGACAGCAGGCGTCGAATCGAGCCTGGGTTCGAGGTATTTGGTGTAGAATCGAAGCGATTCGACCCTCGCCGGAGCTCCGCCCGAAGCCATCCACTTCCGTCTCTGGTGAGCTTCTCCCTCTTCTTTTTCCATTTTCTTGTAGCTTTAGCCTAGATTAGGTTAGGTCTTTAGCAGTTTAGCTTTTCGTTTCGTCGAGCATCGTAAATCTTCAAGCGAAGCCACGGCGGAGCTGAGCTCCGCCCGTCGTTTCCGGCCATTCCAGTTGTCGATCACCGCCCAAATCATCTCCATCCTTCCCCCATTCACTCCGTCGCTCCGCTCCACCCATCATTTCACCTCGATCTTGCCCAGATCGAGTCGCCTGAGCTCCTCTCTCTGCCGCTCGCCGGAGCTACTCGCCCGAGCCATCCTCCGCCTCCATCGAATCACCCGAGACCACCATTTTGCTCGCCTGGTTTTTGTGGACCTAACTTAGCAGGATAGAGCCAAGGAGAAGGCTCCCTCGACCATCGAAAGCTCCAGGAACAGCCGCCCAGGTCGCCTTCCTCGTCCGACCACTCCACGCCGCCTCCGCTTCGCCGAAGACCACCATCAGACGCGGAAGGGCCCCAGGATCCTTTTGCCCTTGATCCGGGGGCCGGAGCGGTCGTGTGTCGGCCGCAATCGCCGATAGAAGCTCGCCGGGGAGGTGTTCTTCGTGAACCTCCCCCCGCCGTTGGATCAGAAGCCATCTCCAGACGCCACGTACGCCGTCCGATCGTCCAGTATCCCCAGCCGTCCGATCGTCCATTGAAGATCTGATCTCAGCCATCCAGAACGAAGGGGTACGCACCGTCAGATGCGTGCCACGTGGATTAGTGAAACTCCGTCGGCCGTGGGTATTTTGCATCTTCAACCCACGAATTTTTGTTTTTACTTTTTAACCTAAAAACTTTCATCTGTAGTTTTAAAAGTTTTGTAATATTTGCACTTAGGCCATCACATTTTCACTATTTGCACTTAGGTCCATGCCACGTCACTTCACGTGACTGGGGCGCGTGACTATTGGGTATTTTGCATTGTGGGTCCTGAACTTTTCGTTATTTGCAATTATATCCTTGTGCGTAGTTAATTAAATATGTTTTTTTGGAAAAATTGCATGTATGCCCAGCCGATTTTCATTATTTATAATTATGCCCCTGTGAATGGTATATCACGTGTTCTGCACGTGTCTTTTTGGTGAAATTTGCACCCAATCCACTGGATGTTTGTAAAATTGTATTTGTACCCCTGCTAGGCTTAGGAATTTTGTGTGCTTAATCTATTTATTTCACGCATCATTTCATTGCCAAAAATTCTCAAAAAATAGGTTTAAGCTCATGTTTGCTTCTACTTTCACGCCATAATTTTAGTTTTTAAATTTTATTGTTTTTTATATTTATTAAAAATCAAAAAACATGTTGTTTCAGCACTGTCTAGCTTAGAAAATACCAAAAAATATTAAAATGTCTTAAAAAATTCCAAAAATATTCTCTGTTGTGTGTTTTGCCCTACTTTATTTTCAGTCCAAAATTCACTAAAAATCTCAAAAGAAAAACCTTAAAAATTCAAAAACACTCAAAAACTTCAAAATTTTCTAGAAAATAATAGAAAACTCTAAAAATGTAAACTCAAGTTCTATGGTTTCCTGTTTTTATTGCCTTTATTTTAAAATTAGTTTGCAAAATTTTTGTGATTGTTTGCTATTTTTAATTTCCATTTTGCTCACAACCAGTACATTGTTCACTGTTTTAGTTTATTTTATTATTTAAAAATACTAAAAACATTCTGAAAATTACCCAAAAATCACAAAAACAGTAAGAAATTATAAAAAGACCAAAAAGATTTTATTTCTAAATTTTTGACTATTTTTGCATATTTTTATTGATATTCTAGCTTCTCTTTTATTACATTGTATTGTTTTCCAATATTGAAAAAGAAAATAGAAAATTATAAAATATAAAATTATAAAAATTAGAAAATTAAAAACCAAAATACAAAATTAAAAATTAAATAAAAATTAAAAAATTAAAAAATTAAAAAAATTAAAAACCCACAAAAAAATTAGATTGGCTAAGTGATTTATTAGACCTAGGGTTTGGATTTTTATCTACACTCTGCACCGTTGTTTCCTGTGTTCGACCCCTACTTGCTTGCCATTATACATTGTTAGTAGGGTATAATAAATTTTAATCCTTGCTATTGATTGCTTTATTGATTGTGTGGGTTAATTGTTGACAAACGAAGAGGTTTGAGCAGTCGCATCAGCGATAGTGAGTCTGACTTGTCAGACCACTATTTAGCGGCTCTCGCTTTTTCGCTTTTCAAATGGCGTCGTTGCCGGGGAGCATCGGCTTGTAGAGTACCTTGGTGTCTTTTAAATACTTAGCCATTTTTGATTATTTGTCTCTTGCGCATAATTTGTTTTGAACTGTCTGACATCTCTTTTATTTTCTTGTGAGGGACCACTGACCGAGGAGGATCGCCTAGGGGATCTTGTGCAGCCTTGGGAAGAGGAGTCGGCTATTCTACCCTAGCCGGCAGGAGAGAGCAGGAGAGCTAGAAAGAGAGATAGTTGCTTTTTATTTTCGTGAGAGAGTGATTTGATTATTTCTAATAATACAGGACTTGGACACTTGAACACTTCGGGCCTAATTTCCGGGTGTTTGTTCACCCGGGGGCTCACCGCGTTTTTCTTCATGATTTCCGACTGTCATTTTCCGGTTTTGATTTCTTTTTTATTTCTTTTGTGGATTGAGCTCTTAGATCTAGGCATTGTTTGATCGATTAGATTAGGTCCAAACACCTTAACAACAATTGCATGTACCTATAGATCGTGCTTGGACTTAGTTTAATTAAACAGCGAAGTCACTCTTCTTTGATCTGCGCATCGCGAGCTCTCCCTGTAAAGCGCTTTCTTCTAAACTCAAGTGTGTTGAGCAGGGGAGGGATGAGCCTAGACCGGACCTTAGGATTGGAGTTGAGTGATTAGCTTGTGGTTCTTCACGCTAGCAGTTGCCTATCTTAGGACAATTTCCGCATTGCATACCGGCATATAGATTAGGTTTATAAATTTTTGCTTTGCATCCCGCATGGAGAGAGCTGGGATTCGCTGTAAGTCTTCTTACTTTGCATCCATCATTTAGGCACAAAGGTGAGATTTCCATCTTGGTGCCGACTTGCATTGGCTTTTCCCCGACTCTTTTCTCCCTCTGATTTTGGACAAAGTAGGATAAAGAAAATACAAAATCGCTAGGCGCTTGTTTGAATCTACTCAAAAGAAGCGATAACACAAAAAAATTTAAAAAAAGGACTGCTAAGAAAACCTTGACCTAAATAAAATTGGTAATTGGACTCATTGATTGGGGAGAGCAACACCCTCACTTGTTTTCAGGTTGCATGGGAAGGTCTCCTTCCAAGTGAGTTGAGTGCTTCGTAAGGAATAGAGCCCAAATCCCAGCTTGTGGCTGCCTTGTGTATCGCCTGGATTTCCGAAGTATTGGCGCTACTATCGTACGTAGGCGAGTAGGACTTGGTCACCATTGATGACTCACTATTGTGTGAGCATCGACCTTGTCCGAAGTACCGAGCATAGGCCACGCCTTCACGGGTGTGTCTGTCTCACCGTCTGCGTCCGAGTAGGATCTTGCACGCTCACGGGTGATTCCGTTGCGAGCGAGGTCTGAAGTATCGGTTTCGCCTATCGGCTTCCTCCCTCTTATTTCTTTGGCTGAGTAGGGATCCAGGAAGGGTTACAAGGACCTTAAAAAGCGCAAGCTACAGGTTACACAAGAGGAGGACAAGTACGGGAATACTCTTCCGGCAGTACTCTCGCTCTTATAAGCGTAGCGCTCTAAGGACTCGTTAAAAGATAAATTCCTGAATTCAAGATAAAAACTACAAAGATAAAAGCCAAACCTTCACGGCTTCACGCGTTGAGTTGGTGAACTCCCTTGTCTTGTGTTTAATTGCTAGTCACATTTAGGTCAAGATCAAAAATATCGCGCCTTTGCGCAAATTTTGTCTTCCCTCCAGTTGACCCTTGCTCATTGTGAGCCTTCTACTATTTTGCATTCCATTTGTTTCTTGTTGACCCCCGTATCTTTCATCCACATCGATTTTCCTCTTGATCTTCGAGATGGCGACAAATGGACGGTTTAGTTGAGACTCTGTCGGCACCCACATCAGATCCATTCGCTCTCCATCTCCAATAATTCAGGGCTATTCCCGAGGACCCGGTTCAAACTCCGTGAACCGACCTCCAGACTCCTTGTCTTCTTCAATAAACCGAGATCACTCTCGTCCCGAATTCCGTCCGTTTTGGATGGCAATTGATTTCACTTCTTACACATCGCCATCCTTAGCGAAATTATGTGTTGACCTTGACACAGATAACATCTCTCTATCTGGTGCTGCAATTCAGACTGATTGAGGCATTCTACCATGTGCAGACTTAGAGCTCGAGTCAGCAAATCAAGCAGAATCCGCAATGGTAGGAGGAAGAGGAAAGTGGCCACAGCCCCAATTTGAGCCTGAAGGCAATCCGGGGGACGGGCAGTACACCACTCAGGGTGAGGTTAACAGTCAGCTGCTGGCGTCCATTCAAGCCATTCAGCAGCAGTTGACTAATCAGGCCCTGGCCCAGACCGCTTTCTAGGACATGCTGAACGATCTGAGGAGGAGGGTCGATGCAAGAGATGCCCGACAGGAGGACGATCCGAAAAACGAGCAACATTTTGAAGAGGTCAGAGACGAATTCTCAGTTGGAAGACCCGAATTTGAGGTAGTGGGAGGAGATCCACCGCAGCCGAAGCCTACGCTGAAGGAAACATACAACCCCGGAGCGGGTCGCATCACTGAGTGGATTCAGGTTCCACGCATGCACGCCCACTTCGAACTGAAGCTGCAGTTTCTGTCGCTCCTTCCCACATTCCACGGGACACCACCGAGGAGCCGTACATTTTTCTGAAGATGTTTGGTCGCATCTGTACCACTGCTCATTATCTGGGAGTCCCTCTTGATGTAGTCAAGATGACTGCATTCCTTTCAGCCTTCAAGATAAGGCCCTTTATTGGGTCGACCATCTTGGGAAGGTCGTCACCACCTGGGAGGAATTGAAATCTGCCTTTCTCCATAAATTCTATCCTCATGGGAGATTAAATCAGATGCGCGCCCGGATTTCCAGTTTCTGCCAACAGCCCCACGAGACGATCCATGAAGCGTGGGAGAGATTTAAAGATCTCCAGGAAAAGTGCCCCCAGCATGAAATACCAAAGACCAGTCTCGTACAACACTTCTTTGGGGGGCTATCATTCGAGAGCCAAAAACTTGTGGATGCAGCTTGCGGCGGTTCACATTTTAACAAGGACGAGGACGTCGTATGGAATGTCTTTGAAGAAATGGCTGGAGGAGAAGCAGCCCAATCCTCATCCAGAATCTACATGAAGCCACCAACCGCCATCAGCAAGCCAGTTAACATGGCTTCTCACATCGAGGACAAGGATAAGAGCTCCAATCTGAGCATCATTGGGAACCACTTGTCCAAAGTGGATATCATTGAGAAGAGGTCGCAGGACCTCGAAAAACTGGCAATCATAGAGAAGAGGACCCAAGGTCTGGAGAAGCTCGACCAGATCTACCAGCAGCTGGAGCAGCTCGTCCGAGCATTGAATGCAAACATGTGCAACGCTGTGTCTACCTCTGCAGAGCCGAATGCTGAGAAAAAGGAGCCTACAATGCAGCAAAACCCTCAGCTGACTCCACCGCAGCCACAGCCTGTCCAGCACGTGTACTACGTGCAGGTTACGGAGCAGCCACCGCAGCCTCAGACGCAGATGGTTGTATACCAACCAGAGCACCAGCCCGCATACCCCGAGCAGTTCTCTCCACCCCCGCCACTGATCCAGGAGATCAATGGCGTCTGGAACAATGAAGCGCAGCTGACCCGTCCTCAGGGACATTCTCATGGTCAGAACATGGGCAACAGGCCCTTTCATCAGCAGTAGCAGGGTGGGAGACCCTTCCAGCAGTCTTACCAGTACCAGCCTCCATCACACGGGAATAATTGGAGGCAGAATTACCAGCACGGTCCTCAGCAGTCCGGATATCGCGGACAGGGATATCACCAACAGCCGGCTGCTCAATACAATCAGCACAACTCTCAGTACTCCTCCAACCCTCCCCCTCAACAATTGTCGCAAGGTTATCAGTCGCAATCTCAGCCGCAATATCAGCATTCTCGGCCCCAGCTGGGGGATGATGAATCTCGTATTCATCGCTCTAAATCTCATTTATTAAGCTCAAATCCCTTAAAAATCAACAGCATTCTTGCATCTATTTTGCATAATTAGCATTCATACATGTTTCCATAAGAATTGCATTTTAGCACAAAAATCTGCACAAAATAAGAAGCCAAAAATCCAAGCCAAAATGACCTGTAAATAAGACTAACTTCCCGGATTTTTAACACATTCATGCTAACTCCGAATAACTCCAAACCACTTCCACTGTGTACATATCATTAACAAGAATAAAGGAAAAATACAAAAAAATAACTAACCCAAATAAGTGGACCAAAAACCCAAACCCTAATTTCAGGATTTTCGGACTAAAAGCCACATATCCCCCCCATTCAGTGTCCGATTTAATCCTACTCACTTTTGAACTAATGTACATTCAATTACCTTCAAAACAAGACCAAGTTCAAGTGAATCGGAGCTCATATGTGAAAGTTGGGTTTTTAGCCTCTTTTGTACATTGTATATTTTCGCGGTTTTGGACCTTGTATTTTATGTATATATTTTCTTAATCAATAAAAATCCAAAAAAATTAGATTAATGTGTCTTTATTTATCTTTGATTTTACCGTAATTTTTCCAGATTTTTATCGTGCTTAAAAATGACATAAAAATTATAAAACCCAAAAATCAAGGTATTCTATGTACATAGGATACCCCAAAAAATTCACTTTTTACATTTGATCGAATTTGGTTTTGAGGTCTTCATGAAAGTTGTAGATCTCATCGAGACGAGCAACTTTCGTGAAGAAACTTTTTCGATCCGAGGTCGTTTACTATTTTTTATCTATTTTACAAAGGTTTTTAATCTCGAATTTTCTGGTGCTGACACGTGGCAGGCCCAGAGGCCGCCACGTGTCAGCCATTTTTGGCATTATTAGATATTCGTTTTATAAAAAAAAAAAAAAATTATTATTATACGAAGCACGTGCGTCGCACGTGCCTCCCCAGGCACGTGCTCCGCACGTGCCTCCGCCTCTTCCCCTATCACCCGCCACGTGGCAAGACAACAGCCGTCCGATCTCGGCCGATCGGACGGCTGCTGTACCTCTCCTTCCTCCAGCCTCCTTTCCCCTTTGGGAGCACCGCCGCCACCGCCGCGTATCTCCGCCGCCCGCGATTCCGCCGCGAATATCGCCAGCCCGATCTCCAATCGAATCCCGCGACCTCCCCCTCCTGCCATATCCGCCGATTGCACCTCAGACTCCCTCGAGGCGGTGACAGCGCCGACAGGAGACGCCTGTGCGGCGAGATCCAAGGCGGCGACGCCTTGCTGCAGATCGCCCTCAGCCCTTCTGCCTCGCTCCGACCTTGGGTCGTTGAGCCATCGACGTCAACAACCACCGCCAACTCCGCCATCGCCACCGGCCCCTTCGCTTGCCTCCACCTTCTTCACTGCCGGTCAACGCCCCTTACGCCACCGTCTTCTCCCTCGACGACCGCCGGCCGTGTGTCGGCCCTGGGGCTCCATCTTCTCCACTGCGTCAGGAGCCATCGACTATCATCGACAACAGCCGGCCATCTTCATCCTCCGGCTTCCGGTCTTCATCGACATTCACCAGCCGCCGGCACCTCCGCCGCTACCGCCCAGACGCCTCGCCATCGACTCGCCGGCACTCCGCTTCAGCCAAGCCTTGGCCGGACGCCAACCACCTTCGCTCTCCACCACCGCGCGGCCGGGCGCTCGAAGCCCGAGGCCCTCCGCGCACGTGCGAGGCACGTGCGCTCGGAGGGAACTTCCCCAGCACGCTACCCACGGGTCACGTGTCTTTCACGTGCCCGTGGGCAATTTACAAAGACCCCCTCGGAGTTCCCCTGTTTGCGCATTCAGCCCCCGCCCCCAGAGGGCACGTGCCATGCACGTGCCCCTCTGGGAATTTTGCAGCAGCCACCCTAGGCTTATTGGTAATTGCTCTCAAGTCCCCCCTGTGCTTTTATAATTTATTTATCTATTGCATCTGTACCCCTGCGTTCCTCTGTGATTCTAGACCTTTTCTTTACATTATTTTATTAATCCAAAAATAGCATGATGTTGGTTAATTAATTCTCTACGCTTGGACATGTTGTTGGTATTTTTATGATTGACGGTTGATTAATAAATAAATATTTTGTGGAAATTGAAATATTTTACCCATTTTGTGCTTGGAAATTCGTAGTTAATTAACCGTTGACTTAAAAATTCCCCAAAAATCACATATCGTAGAGATTAATTTGATTGACATTGTGCCCAAAAATCATTGCATTTGCATGCATCATTTGCCCTGTAAAAATCATTTTGTGCATTTCAATGTTTGATTTTTAATAGGTATTGAACCCTACATTTTTGAGGTATAGGATTTTTCTAAGATCTATTACCTAGTGATAGATCTTAGATAATTTTAGTTCTCGAAAATAAGTAGGTTTAATATTTATTAAAATTAAATATTGAAATTTATTTTGTTTGCATTTAAAAATCCATAAAAAATTCATATTGCATCCAAAAATTCCAAAAAAATTACAGTGCATCCATTTCATTATAGTTTACATCTCGGCCAAGTTTTGTATTTTTCGGACATCATTTGAACGTAATTTACATTTTAGTCCCTGAAATAAGGCCAAATTTGCATTTTTGCATCCTCTATTGCATTGAAAATTCCAAAAAAAGACCGCTTCGAAAACCGAACTCGAATTTTGATAGACTTAATTCTAGGTTGTTCCTTTGCCTCCTTGTGATCGACCTTGGGACTTGCCCAAGTAAAATAAACATAAAACCACGAAATTAAAAATTGACTAAATTATTTGTGGTATTTTCTTGACCGTTTCCGTTTGCCGCCTACAACGCACAATACGATAAAAACACATTATTAAGAGCCGCATTTACGGATTCGTCAGATGGCGCCGTTGCCGGGGAGGCAAACGGCTTAGATTTTTGACTAAAGAATTTTTGTTCGGTTTTCCGCATTCGGGTAGTCTGACCCCCGAATTTTTCATTGTAAATTTCATTTTCATTTTCCTGCAATTTATTTTTCAGCATTTATTTTTCATATTATTTTTGAGTCACTCTCTTACATTTTCTCTCTTATTTTTTTTGCGAGGTACCTTGTACGTGGAGCGGTTTTCAAGAACCGACGCAACTTCACCAAAAACCGCATTTAATTTAAGATCGAGTTGAGTCGTGAGAGAGAGTAGAGTTTAGGTTTTTAATTTCTGCACTTTTAATTTCTGTAATTTTACAGCGGTGTCCGTTTGGACTCTCGCGTGTGTAGAAAGACCTCTAAACTTTATTCTGTGGTGTGTCTTGGCCTGTTTCACTCTCCGGCGAGGGTGGGGCCCGACTTGAGTGGCGAATAGGATAGACCTGCACCTACGGCTCTCAGAGCATTTACAATTTTTGCTTGTGCTCGTAGGATCTTAAGCCACACTTCACTTTAATTGAGACGCACATAGATCGTTCAATTTAGCCAAAAATTTAAATCAATTCTTCCCGCTAATAGAACTTTCTGCTTAGGTGCGGTTTTTCCATCGGCTTGCATCTCATTTAGAATAATTTTTAAATTCTGTCTAGCATCCCACATGGAGATTGCGAGGATTCACTGTAAGTCTTCTAACTGAGCATTCATCATAGTTTTCCGCGTGCATCGGCTTTTCTCGAATTCCTCCCGCTTGTTTTATAACATAACTTTAAAGGAAATTGGGAATGGACGGTAGACGTGTATTTGTGCTCATCTAATTTCTCAGTGATCACCTCATTAAAATCGGGACTGCTAAATATATCTGACCTCAAGAACCCATAAAATCAAGAATTTTTTCGGGAGAGCAACCCCGACATTGTTTGATTTATCTTGCAGCGAGGAGAGAAACGCACACTAGAATAGAGCCCAGCTCCAAACCTAAACAGCTCGTCTAAACGGATTGCAAGATTGAATTTATCACCAACTAAAATTGAAAAGATAATAGCCGAGATCTTACGGCTTCATTGTGTGAGTTGGTGAACCCGGGGTTTGATTTGTGTTTGTATTGGTGTGCGTGAACCGATATCAAAGATCAATAGCCGCACATTTGATAACATTTTTTTATCCCATACAATCATCTCTTCCATCTCTTGATTTTAATCTCATCATGGAAATTTTTCCAAATTTCAAATCCAACCCATCATTTCTCTCAACTCCTTCAAAAATGACCGAACATCACTATGAATACAAATCTGTCTCGGTTTGGCCCAGATCAATTGCATCCTCTTCTTTCAATAATCCTCCAACATTTGTGGAAAACTTTCAACCGCAAATAAATTTGACCACCTCATTGAATCCTTTCTCCAGTCATCCAACCACACATGACCACATACCATCTTGGACTGAACCGCCTTATTCTCTCGCCAATGAAACATTTCAAGATCAAAATCTCTTTAAATCCCATGACTGGCAGAGAACCCAAACCCAGATGGAAGGACATGCACTTAATGATCATCAACGTTGGATTGACCACGACAGAACCCTCGTCAGACATGAAACCCATACAGAGGATTGGATGGACCTCCTAGACACATATAGACCCTGTATGCTGACTCCACAATATCAAGATCTGACCAATCATGATCAAAGGACCGAACTCTACTTAGGTCAAACACACATACCTGTACCATATGAGCAGCCTCCTTCCATAAATTTTGAGGAGAAATTTTCAAGAAATGATCATATAATGGATATCCCCAGAAATTCTCCTCTCCGTATATACAGAAAAATGGAAGACGAAATTATTGAACAAAGTCAGAGTGCTCCTGTGGTTGATCATGAACAAAATTGTGAGGATAATGTTTCGAGGATAAAAACAAGATTTGAATTGATGGAGGATAGATTTCAAAAATTTGCTGACCGAGTAATCTCTTTCTATGATGGATCGGGTGTAAAACCAAATGAGGAAATGATTGGATTCCATGCTGGAAACTTTGAGGATATTCAAAAACCTAGGGATGATTCTAACATCAACACTTCTACTCATTATTCCCCTAGGAATGATTATGCCACTGATCCATACACTGAATATCAAGGACCCTTCTCATCTAAGGAAGACACCACATCGCCACACCACACAGAAAATACAAAAAAATTTGAAAATCCAGAAAATCTCATAAAAATTGAATCTGAAGAAGATTTGGGGAATTTGGATCCTGCTTTACGGGAAGCACTGGAAAAATACTTGATTTTTGAACTTCCCATTATAAAGGCCATTGAACACTTCCCTGACCTTAAGAAATTTCTAATGGACAGATTAATCATCAAAAAGTCAGGAAGGATTAGAACAAAAACTGAAAAACATATCTTGTCAATGGCCTCCTCCTTGGTGTTGAGGAGAAAAACCAAGAGCCGCATAGTGAAGCGGTTGCATAGATTTGACTGCGAAATCAAAGACACAATTTTCACACATGCTCGTATTGATGACGATTCACCGATCAATATCCTCCCGACCTCTGTATTTCAGGAACTCAAACTCGGGCCAATTCGGAAGATACGAGAGATTGTTCAATTGGCAGACCGATCGATAAAAAGGCCGAGAGGAACCATTTCTGTCATCATGAAATTCCAAGGTGCTCCGCTCAAGGTAGAATTCACGATTATTGATATTGAGCATCAAGGAGAATTCACCCAGTCTCCAATCATTCTCGGAAAACCATTCTTGGCATTGGCCAAGGCGAGTATCGATTGTGAGACTCGGGAAATAAATTTTACGGCATTGGAATCACTACGATCTGATACAGTCTTTGAGGAACCACGATCTTCTGAGGTAACCCACAAAGTCCCCAACAACCGCAACCATAAAACGGTAGAAGAGCCCTACCCCACTGCTACACCTGAGATTGCGTTTGTTAATGAGACTATTGGTTTAGAGACTCTCCCCGATATCTCAATTCCCGCAGCTTTCTACTACGATCCTGAGACATTTGCATGGTCGCACCCTGGAGCAACATACTCTGATTATCTTGACCAAATCCTCCCAAATCAAGAGTGCACCAACATTCAGGAAACAAAGAACGAACACGTAGCCCGAACACCGACCAAGGAGAAGAATTTTAATGGCTATTCATCTGGATACTCAAGTGAACCGACATCTTCACGAAACAAGAAAAAGAAAGTCACCTTTGATCTTTCGGAAGAGGAATCGGTTGATGATCCCTCATCAGGTCCGGAAAAGGTAGTCTACATGAGTGAAGTATGTTCGACGTCTCTAAAGCCATATCTTCGAAAGGATCCAAAATTTGATTCTCGTTGGACAACTCCTGTTCCTAATTATTACTCATCCAAAGCTGATGCCCCTACCTTTCACAAGTACACTGGGATTATTTCTTATGAGCTGACTGAGACTGGAGCATCTGAATATTCATCGGAGGACAAACTGATTGATCTTAAAAAGGAACGAAGCTTGAGGAAACAATGGAAGAAACAAAAAGACATGAACATCTGGAGTATGTCCACTTTCAAATACTATTCCTCTGAGGATAACTCTGATGATGGATATCTTTCATCCGACTCAAACACTTCATCCACTATCCATCATGACTTTTCTGAGGATGACACTGATAATAGTTGGGAATCATATGCCTCATCTCCGACTCATCATTACGATCTCCCACCGCAGGCTCACAAGAAGATCAGCCGTAAACCGCCTTAATCATCGGCTACCCACCCTCCCTCCCGACCACATCGGTCTCCTTGTACAGCTTCTTCCTATACTTAGGCCAAGGCCTAAGTATAGGGGGGGACCGATGCCATCTGTATATACCATTTCCCTCATCACATTCCGATCTTTCGCTCACTCCATAACCACCCTTCTTCTATACTTAGGATGACCAGAGCCTAAGTATAGGGGGAACCAACGTCCACCTGTATATACCCTCCTCATTCACATACCCTGACCGCTTCATTTATTTTTCTTTTCTTTTCCGCTCTTCTTCTATACTTAGACTATTCTCAGTCTAAGTATAGGGGGGCGATTTTTGTAAATCCTTTTCTTTTTGTTTTTTGTTTTTTACTCTCTTACGCTTAGCCCGAGCTATGTCTTCTTTACGCTTCTTGTGCTCTGAGGACACAACACTCGCTAAGTATAGGGGGGTCTGTATATATACTTTGTATATATTTTAGCCATACCTCGTACTTGCGCGTAAGTCTATATGTATTTACGGGGTGGGTAATTTTTCTTAAAAAACAAAAAAAAAAAGTGTTTTCTTTTCCACTAACACTGACCTTGCCCAAAAATTTTGAAAAATGGCTTCTTATTCATTTTGCATAAAAAAAAACAACAAAAAAAAATCAATCAAAATCAAAAAAAAAAAAAAAACAAAAAAATGTGCCTGCATTTCACACACTCGCATTTCATCAAGCATCGCATTTGCATATGTGAAAAGTCTTTGGGTTCTGAACCGAGTTATGAGCCGAAACCGAGAGTGGTCTGGACTTAACCTTAATCCACCTAATTTTCAGAGGAACTTTACCGAGAAATAGGATTTTAGAGTCTTCAGGTCGTTGACTTAATTCTTTGAGTTCCACATGACAATGTACAGAGTTTGACTCTTAGTGTCTAACCTGGTCTCTTCATTCTGGGTACAACTCTGGAATAAGGAATTAATTTGTACTCTCACACTATGCACTTAGCTCAACTCAAACATATGTTGGAAGACTGTGTGAGTTTCTTTTCTGGTAGCGTGGAAATCTAAAGACCGGAGTACGGGTTGAAATAAAGCTTCGGAAAAGGGATGGACGGCTGGGCACAATTTTTTCTAAGACCCAAAAAAATGTACGGAAACAAAAGATTCTATATCCGTAGGGGCACAACAAGATCCAAGCAGAACCACCAAAAATTCCAAATACAAAGAAGCAACTACCAAATATAATCTGACCAAAAAGGTCCAAGCTTCCAGAAACCTGCAGATCTTGGTGGAGACTCGGCTACACTGGCCATCTTCACAAGGAGAGGTGACTACACTGGCCACCCTCCAGTTCTTTTCTCATTCTTCTATCTTCTCCCCCCAATTCGATTGTGAACACAGCGCGACAGACCTTAGAAGGAAATACCTGACTCCCCGAGGACGAGTTATTGGAAAGGAGGCTTGTGCAGTAGTCCGGCATTCTGGGTGGGAAGAGCTAAAATATTTCACACACAAGAGTCGGTTATTCAATGTTCAAAGAGTATACTTTGGGAAGATGATTGATCTAAGATGACTTCTGAGCCAAAACTGTAGCAATGATGTGTAGAACTTGAGGGCTGTTGATTTTAAAATTCTAAGTCTCACAGAAGTTCCGACACACAAATAATCCAAAGGTTGAGTTTAGGTTCACTTTCACCTTCAGCTCATGGTCTTGGTTTGGAACCCAATCTCATTTCACCTCATAGCATTTCTTTTTATGCTCAGGGACGAGCATGGTTTAAGTATAGGGGGATGATGAATCTCGTATTCATCGCTCTAAATCTCATTTATTAAGCTCAAATCCCTTAAAAATCAACAGCATTCTTGCATCTATTTTGCATAATTAGCATTCATACATGTTTCCATAAGAATTGCATTTTAGCACAAAAATCTGCACAAAATAAGAAGCCAAAAATCCAAGCCAAAATGACCTGTAAATAAGACTAACTTCCCGGATTTTTAACACATTCATGCTAACTCCGAATAACTCCAAACCACTTCCACTGTGTACATATCATTAACAAGAATAAAGGAAAAATACAAAAAAATAACTAACCCAAATAAGTGGACCAAAAACCCAAACCCTAATTTCAGGATTTTCGGACTAAAAGCCACATATCCCCCCCATTCAGTGTCCGATTTAATCCTACTCACTTTTGAACTAATGTACATTCAATTACCTTCAAAACAAGACCAAGTTCAAGTGAATCGGAGCTCATATGTGAAAGTTGGGTTTTTAGCCTCTTTTGTACATTGTATATTTTCGCGGTTTTGGACCTTGTATTTTATGTATATATTTTCTTAATCAATAAAAATCCAAAAAAATTAGATTAATGTGTCTTTATTTATCTTTGATTTTACCGTAATTTTTCCAGATTTTTATCGTGCTTAAAAATGACATAAAAATTATAAAACCCAAAAATCAAGGTATTCTATGTACATAGGATACCCCAAAAAATTCACTTTTTACATTTGATCGAATTTGGTTTTGAGGTCTTCATGAAAGTTGTAGATCTCATCGAGACGAGCAACTTTCGTGAAGAAACTTTTTCGATCCGAGGTCGTTTACTATTTTTTATCTATTTTACAAAGGTTTTTAATCTCGAATTTTCTGGTGCTGACACGTGGCAGGCCCAGAGGCCGCCACATGTCAGCCATTTTTGGCATTATTAGATATTCGTTTTATAAAAAAAAATTATTATTATACGAAGCACGTGCGTCGCACGTGCCTCCCCAGGCACGTGCTCCGCACGTGCCTCCGCCTCTTCCCCTATCACCCGCCACGTGGCAAGACAACAGCCGTCCGATCTCGGCCGATCAGACGGCTGCTGTACCTCTCCTTCCTCCAGCCTCCTTTCCCCTTTGGGAGCACCGCCGCCACCGCCGCGTATCTCCGCCGCCCGCGATTCCGCCGCGAATATCGCCAGCCCGATCTCCAATCGAATCCTGCGACCTCCCCCTCCTGCCATATCCGCCGATTGCACCTCAGACTCCCTCGAGGCGGTGACAGCGCCGACAGGAGACGCCTGTGCGGCGAGATCCAAGGCGGCGACGCCTTGCTGCAGATCGCCCTCAGCCCTTCTGCCTCGCTCCGACCTTGGGTCGTTGAGCCATCGACGTCAACAACCACCGCCAACTCCGCCATCGCCACCGGCCCCTTCGCTTGCCTCCACCTTCTTCACTGCCGGTCAACGCCCCTTACGCCACCGTCTTCTCCCTCGACGACCGCCGGCCGTGTGTCGGCCCTGGGGCTCCATCTTCTCCACTGCGTCAGGAGCCATCGACTATCATCGACAACAGCCGGCCATCTTCATCCTCCGGCTTCCGGTCTTCATCGACATTCACCAGCCGCCGGCACCTCCGCCGCTACCGCCCAGACGCCTCGCCATCGACTCGTCGGCACTCCGCTTCAGCCAAGCCTTGGCCGGACGCCAACCACCTTCGCTCTCCACCACCGCGCGGCCGGGCGCTCGAAGCCCGAGGCCCTCCGCGCACGTGCGAGGCACGTGCGCTCGGAGGGAACTTCCCCAGCACGCTACCCACGGGTCACGTGTCTTTCACGTGCCCGTGGGCAATTTACAAAGACCCCCCCGGAGTTCCCCTGTTTGCGCATTCAGCCCCCGCCCCCAGAGGGCACGTGCCATGCACGTGCCCCTCTGGGAATTTTGCAGCAGCCACCCTAGGCTTATTGGTAATTGCTCTCAAGTCCCCCCTGTGCTTTTATAATTTATTTATCTATTGCATCTGTACCCCTGCGTTCCTCTGTGATTCTAGACCTTTTCTTTACATTATTTTTATTAATCCAAAAATAGCATGATGTTGGTTAATTAATTCTCTACGCTTGGACATGTTGTTGGTATTTTTATGATTGACGGTTGATTAATAAATAAATATTTTGTGGAAATTGAAATATTTTACCCATTTTGTGCTTGGAAATTCGTAGTTAATTAACCGTTGACTTAAAAATTCCCCAAAAATCACATATCGTAGAGATTAATTTGATTGACATTGTGCCCAAAAATCATTGCATTTGCATGCATCATTTGCCCTGTAAAAATCATTTTGTGCATTTCAATGTTTGATTTTTAATAGGTATTGAACCCCACATTTTTGAGGTATAGGATTTTTCTAAGATCTATTACCTAGTGATAGATCTTAGATAATTTTAGTTCTCGAAAATAAGTAGGTTTAATATTTATTAAAATTAAATATTGAAATTTATTTTGTTTGCATTTAAAAATCCATAAAAAATTCATATTGCATCCAAAAATTCCAAAAAAATTACAGTGCATCCATTTCATTATAGTTTACATCTCGGCCAAGTTTTGTATTTTTCGGACATCATTTGAACGTAATTTACATTTTAGTCCCTGAAATAAGGCCAAATTTGCATTTTTGCATCCTCTATTGCATTGAAAATTCCAAAAAAAGACCGCTTCGAAAACCGAACTCGAATTTTGATAGACTTAATTCTAGGTTGTTCCTTTGCCTCCTTGTGATCGACCTTGGGACTTGCCCAAGTAAAATAAACATAAAACCACGAAATTAAAAATTGACTAAATTATTTGTGGTATTTTCTTGACCGTTTCCGTTTGCCGCCTACAATGCACAATACGATAAAAACACATTATTAAGAGCCGCATTTACGGATTCGTCAGGGGACTCTTCTGAGATTGTGCCGGTAAATCCGGCCCTGGCTTGTTTGGAGCAATTGATGAAGAACATGGCTGAGATGCACCAGAAGATCGACGACCTGACGGCAGCCAAAACCGTCATACCAGCCCAGGTCGAAGCTAACCCTAACAATTTCCGACGCAAGGAGCAGGTAGCCGGAAGTGTCCAACCCGAATCAGGTGAATTAAATTATTTTTTATCTAATGCTGTTACTCTCAGGAGCGGTAGGACACTCCAGCCATCGGCGACGGCGAAGGGAAAGCATCTTGCATCTGACGGGGAATCGTCAGTCCAGCCAACACCAGGGCCAGCCAGCATTTTGGGGGCAGCACCAGCATCCAGAAAACCACAAAAAAATGAAGAAAACAGAAAAATACAAAAAGATAGCAGCAACCTCGGTGGAGATCAGCCCGCGTTGGAGCCGGATGCACCTGCCTCACAGCCAGTTCCTGACAGGAGGAGCACCGCACCTGCAGCGAGTCCAACACCAGCACCTGAAGCCGAGCCTGTCATTTTTGGTCTGCAAATTGTAGATAAATCCATTCCTTTTTGTCATCTACCTGTAAACAACAATACAGACACTATTTTGAATGATATTGGTGAAGAGTTTGTAAATATTCCTTTTCCTGAAGCAATGAAAAAATACAAAAAAATGAAAATTTTGAAAAGTGCTTTGTCTGATCCTGCTATCATAGAAATCATTCAGAATTTGGTGCTGAATATGCCCTTGATGAAAGCTCTTGAGTACACGCCAGCCGTGAAGAAAGGACTGAAAGAGGCATGCACGACCAAGCGCAGGCCAAACCCCCAGAATTCCAGAAGCAAGGGTGGCAAGTCCGAAAAGCACATCCTCACAATGGCCACCGTCAATGCCATCAGCAACCTCCCGGATAAAAAGCCAGATATGGGAGCACCTCTTGTACGCTGCCAGATGTTCAATCAGGAGTTCGAACGAACACTTCTCGACAGCGGGACTTCTGTCAATTTGATGTCAGCGTCACTACTCATGGAGTTCAGGCTAGGACCGCTTAAGCCTACAAAGATGATTCTGCGGTTTGCAGACAAGTCAGTCAAGCGGCCTAGGGGCCTGTTGGAGGACGTAATCGTCACGGTTTAGGGAAAGTCATTCCCGGCTGATTTTGTGGTCTTAGATATGGACGTCCCTTCTCCATTGCTCCTTACCCCGATCATACTGGGAAGACCATTTCTACGGACATCAAACGCAGTAGTGAATTATGGGACAGGAGAGATCACTTTTGGCGTTGGGAATGAAACTATCAGAGTAGAGACCCTGTCTGAGGGACCACCAGCTGAACCGACATCTGCGTCGTGTACAAGGGTGATCGAGCATGATGAAGACTGCGATTTTCTAGAAGAAATTCAAGATACCAACCTATTCCTGGATAACGATGAGATCCATGAACTCCTCTGTTCCGAGGAGGAAGTGGAGACCGCAGTTGAATTCCCCTTTATCAATCAAGATGAGGAACTTGCTACTGCCGTGGGGGTGATGTGCCTTCAAAACCAAGAGCCGAGGTTTGAAGCATTTTCTGATGAAGATGACATCATTGAGGAATTTTGTCAGGATCTGAGAGAAGAAACAGAGCAGATTATGGTGGACACTGAACAGTTGAAAGAATCACCACCTGCACTAATAGCTGAGGTCACCACTGAAGCAGCTCAGACCTCGCCCGAGCTAAAACCCTTGCCCTCCAAAATGAAGTATGCCTTCCTTGCGGGAGAACCGAACATGTACCCGGTCATCATCAATGCACATCTGACCGAAGATCAAGAATCTCATCTGATGGAGGTTCTTGAACGCAACCGCAAGGCGATAGACTGGCGAACGTCCGATCTCCATGGGATCAATCCGTCACTCTGCTCGCACTGCATCTTTCTGGAAGAAGACTACAGACCCTCTCGTGAACTGCAAAGAAGATTAAATCCGAACCTGCAGGAGGTGGTGATGAAAGAAATCCAGAAATGGTGTGATGCGGTATTCATCTATCCCATATCTGACAGCAAATGGGTGAGCCCTCTGCATGTTGTGCCCAAGAAATCAGGGATCACCATTGTGAAAAATGACAAAGGAGAGGAGATCGCAACCAGAGTACCGACTTCGTGGCAAGTATGCGTAGACTACATAAGACTCAATCTCGCTACCAAGAAGGATCGTTTTCCGCTACCCTTCATCGACCAGATCTTGGAGAGATTGGCCGCGAAGGAATATTTCTATTTCTTGGATGGGTACTCTGGGTATAATCAAGTTGCTATTGCTCCTGAAGACCAAGAGAAGACCACGTTCACCTGTCCTTTTGGCACATATGTCTTCAAACGGATGCCCTTCGGGCTTTGCAACGCCCCAGCCACATTTCAGAGGTGTATGCTTGCAGTTTTTGCCGATATGGTGGGCAACTTTCTCGAGGTCTTTATGGACGATTTTTCAGTCTACGGGGATTCATTTGATCAATGTCTGGACTATCTAGACCGAGTCTTACGGAGGTGCTGCGAAGTAAATCTTGTGCTCTCCTGGGAGAAGAGCAATTTCATGGTGACCGAAGGAATCGTGCTGGGTCACGTTGTTTCTAAACGTGGCATGGAGGTTGACCTTGCCAAGGTGGATGTGATTTCAAGACTTGAGCCACCTACGAATATCAAGCAAGTCCGGTCATTCTTGGGCCATGTCGGATCTTACCGACGATTCATCAAAGATTTCAGCAAACTGGCCAGACCGTTGACTGAGTTGCTCGGCAAGGATAATGAATTCATTGTAGATGATCGTGTGCTCCTTGCCTTTAATCAGTTGAAAGAGCTCATCACGCAGGCCCCTGTTCTACAACCACCGATTTGGGCTCAGCCTTTCGAGATTATGACCGATGCGTCAGATTATGCCATCGGAGCTATACTGGGACAGAGGAAAGACAATGTACCATTTGCAATTCACTACACTAGCCGAACGCTCGATGAAGCCCAGAGAAACTACACTGTCACTGAAAAGGAGCTGCTAGCGGTAGTTTTTGCTTTGGAAAAGTTCAGATCTTACCTCCTTGGGTCCAAAGTAATCATTTACACTGATCATTCGGCCATTCGGTATTTACAGCAGAAGAAGGACGCCAAACCACGTCTCATCCGGTGGATCCTTCTCCTCCAGGAGTTTGACCTGGAAATCAGAGATAAACCTGGAGTAAAGAATGTAGTGGCCGATCATCTGTCAAGACTCCCTGAACCAGAGTCTCTTGAGCTGAACCTGCAGCCTATCACAGAGACCTTTCCAGATGAGGCAATTCTGTCTGTCGGCTCACTTCCTTGGTACGCAGACATCGTGAACTATCTGGTGACCAAGAAGATCCCACAAGACTGGCCTAAATTGAAAATAGATAGGTTCTTGTCTAAAATCCATTTCTACCAATGGGAAGACCCGTATTTATTTCGTGAGGGAGCAGATTGCATCTGGAGAAGGTGTATTCCTCAAGAGGAAGTTCCAAGTGTCCTCGCTCTATGTCATGATCAAGATTCTAGAGGACACCATTCAGGAAAACGAACGGCAGCAAAAGTTCTTCAAAGTGGCCTCCGGTGGCCTTCCTTATTCAAAGATGCAGATGAGTATGTCAAACGCTGCACTGACTGCCAAAAGATGGGCGGAACCATAGGAATGAGAGACACAATGCCTCTGAAATACATTCAGATCTCAGACATCTTTGACGCATGGGGCATTGACTTCATGGGCCCGTTTCCCAACAGTCAGGGTTATGAATATATTCTGCTTGCTGTCGATTATGTCAGTAGATGGGTAGAGGCTATTCCCACCTGAGCCGCCGACAGTAGGACTGTCTGTCGATTCTTGAGAGATCACATCATAGCACGGTTCGGGATTCCCAAAATTCTCATATCTGACGGGGGTAGTCATTTCATAAACAGAGAGGTGAAGAAGCCGACCCAAGAGTTCTGCATTGAGCATCGTGTTGCTTCACCCTACCACCCACAGTCCAATGGCTTAGCTGAATGTTCAAACAGGGAGATCAAAACAATTCTACAGAAACTTGTGCGTCTGGATTGCAAGAACTGGTCTCAGCTGCTTGATTCCGTTCTTTGGGCTTACAGAACAGCGTACAAGTCACCCTTGGGAATGTCTCCCCCTACCGCCTGGTATATGGCAAGCCATGTCATTTGCCTGTGGAACTTATTCACAAATCTTTATGGGCTATCAACATCTGTAATTTGGACTCCAAGCAAGCAGGAAAGAGCAGAAAACTAGATCTGAACAGATTACTGGAATTCAGAGATTATGCATATGACAACAGCCTGATGTACAAGGAAAAGGTCAAAACATGGCATGACAAGCACATCCGCCACAAGTCCTTTGATCCAGTTCAGAAGGTATGGTTGTTCGATGCGAAATTAAAGATCTTTCCAGGCAAATTGAAGAGCAAATGGACCGGGCCGTTCATGGTTAGGCAAGTGTGTGACAACGGAAGTGTAATGATATCCAATCTGTCAGCTGACGCACAACCTTTTGTAGTCAATGGACAGCTTCTGAAGCCATACCTTGAACATGATACATTCATGGCCGTCGTTGACTCAATTCAAGTAATCTATGAGGATGAGCTGAATATCTCGAAAGAGGCAGAGGAAGGCAAAGCACATCAAAATATTTTTGAATGATTTCTCCTTTCTTATTTTCTTCTTTTCTTCTTTTCAGTTTCTTTTATCCTTTCCTACCGAATTGATGCCATCCCTTTCCTCACTGCTATGCTTAGGATGTACTTTGTCCTAAGTATAGGGGGGTGTGCACCCCGAGTTTCTTCTATTCCTTTCGATCCTCTCCATTGTCTCCTCTTGTCTATACTTAGGGATATTTTACCCTAAGTATAGGGGGAGACAATCTGAGTACGATCTGTTCATTCCCACCCTTGACCCTCCCTGCTTTGTGTACAGTCTGCTATACTTAGGATTATCTGATCCTAAGTATAGGGGGGATGGTCAACTTCTCATTCGTTCATTCATTCATTCAGTTCTTCCTTTATTCTTTGGACTTGTCTATACTTAGTACGAGTTATGTCTTCTCTTTTCTCTCCGATCTATGAGGACATAGCTCAAGCTAAGTATAGGGGGTCGTATATACTGCGTATATACTTTAGCCATAACTCGTACTTTCGTATTTTCCTAATAATATGGCTAAAATTCTTTAAAATTCATTAAAAAATCTTAATAAAAAGATGTGATTATTCCTCAAATTCTTTTTGTATTTACTTATAAATAAATCAGGTGAAAATGTTTTTTGCAAAATGTTTGAAAAATAGTTTGAAAATCCTTGTGAACATTTATTGAAAACTATTTTGAAACTATTTTGTTACATGTTTTCAACCTCTGTAAAAAGTGTAGTTTGTAAAATTTGTTTTCTTTGTGTGAAATAAAATATTTGAAAAATGATTTGCAAATGGTTTGAAAAATGGTTTCAAAAATGTTTTGAAAAATCTATCTATACTGTTTGGAAACCTTTGCAAAATTATTTTAAATGTGTGTACATGTTTGCAAAAATGTTTGTAAAAACTAATTTGGACTATAGTCTTCAAAAATTGTGTGAAAAGCTTATGTAAAATAAGTTTGAGGAACATATAGACATCATACCAAAAATCCTATATATATATATGTATAAAACTGACCACTTACCCTTGTAAATTCTTAAAATCCACTTCTTGTAAATATAAGAAGCACTCCCGTGTACATATTTTTAACCTAACTTTTAGCCAAAATCTTCTTGTTTTCAAAAATCCCAAAAAATTTGCAAAATTAAAATCCAAAAACATTTGAAAAATCTTTTTGAAAAATACAAAAAATTGCATATGCATCATCATCATCATCTTTTCAAAAATCCATAAAAAGTTCAAAATTTTTGAAAAATTGCATCACAAAAATATTTTTCTGCATGGCATTGCATAGCATTCGCATTTTTCGGATTGAGTTTGATAGTTGAACAAGTCTAAGTAAAATCCGAAGATTGGAGCTTGATTGGACCTTAAAATCTACCTAATAACAGGAACCTTATAGGAACTGGGTTTGAGGTACTTCAGGTCTAGTCGACTTAATTCCTTGAGGATCATGAGACTAGGTTCAATGGATTCTTGGCTGTCTAAGTAGAGTATTTCGGAGCACACGCACGATTCTTGTTGATAATGACCTAACTTGGACACCTGCACCTTTCACATGGCTCAACTCAGTGGAGTGGTGAGGGGATTGGATTTGCCGGTATGAGATGCACACAAATGGAAACATTTGTCCTCCTCTAGGGAGGGATGTGCACCCCAACCCGTCCAGTGATTAGGAAGTCTAAAGACAGGAGGCTGTGGGTTGCGATAAAGCTTTAAAAGAGGGATAGTCTACTGGCTCAAGAGGAAAAACTCCTTATGTAAATGTTGCTGTATATAGTATTCAAAAAAATGTGTTCAGGCATGTACAAAAATAAAGAGCCTGCAAGTATGTACAAATGTTGTAAAGTCAATAAGCAAGCTTGAGTTCCAAAGTTTTATCATGTGAGCCTGCAGCAGGATGACTTGACTACACTGGTCTTGCATCCCAGGATAGGTAGCTACACTGGCTACCGTCCATTCTTTTCTTCACCCCCTCCTCTTGAGCTGGTTGTCACTTGAACTTAGAAGGGAATACCCCGCTCCTCGAGGATGGAATTATTGGATTGGGGAATCATTGGGTTGTCATGCTGGAGAAGTCAGTCTCTTTGTCATTCTAGTTGGGGAGCGCCACTATCACTTACACTGTACGAGTCAGATTCATAGTCGTAAGAGTTTGCGTATGAATTGAAGTATTTCTGACCTGGCTATTGAGGAGACTTGGACAAAGTTATGGGATTCGCAAGGACTGTTGGATTTCAAATACGGTTCTCACTAAGGTTCCGCCCGCACTAAAATTCCAAAGGTCCGACTAAAGCTCCAAACTTTGATTTTGTGAAGGCAAGTTTGATAATTGAACTAAATCCAAGTTTTTCTTTTTCTTTTCTTTCTTTTTCTTTCTGCACTTATTGCATAAGTGTTTGCTAGGAACTAGCAAAGGTAAAGTATAGGGGGATGATGAATCCACATTTCATCATCTTTATTCTATCATTTTGGCCTCAAAAACCCTGGCAAATGCCTGTAAATAGCCTTAATTCCTGCATTTTAGCATTCATGCACATAGGTGTAAATAGTGTATAAAATGTGGTTTTTAAAAGCCAAAATTATAGAATAAATAAAGAAAAGAAAAAGAATAAAATATTGTAAATATTTTATGACCCGAAACCCCAAGACCTAGGCATCTTGATGAATAGGTCGACAAGAAATAAAGTAGGGGGAGATAAGGGCAAAATACAGTGTAAATATCTATACTCTCTGTTCATTCTTTATTCATTTTGGGACCTATTTTTGGTTCCACTTTTTGTACATCAAATAAAGAAACTTTGTACATGAAAGTTGTAGATAATTTTATACAGAAAAACATAAAATTGATTTCACAGAAAAATAATGTACAGATAAAAAGTTATGGTCTGAATAAAAATCCAGAATCCCAACTTCCCAGACCCGTATCTCGCAACTGACAACTCCAAATGCATCAAACTCACCTTTAATTGTATATAGAATAAAATAAGCTATTTAATGGCGGTGGTTTCGCATTTGGTGGAGCTACGGTTTGAAAGTTGAGTTTTGGACCCTCCTTGTATAGCTGTACTGATTAAATATTCAATTTATTAATTATTCATTATTTTTATATTTTTATATTTTTTATATAATGTTGTAGATACTACTTATAATAATTATGTACATTAAAATTAGAATAAAAATGCAAAGAAAATACAAAATAAAAAATCAACAAGTATAAATCATACAGGTATAATACCTATACTCATACATATATAAACATACTCTTATAATTTATTAAGTGTATAAAACTCTTCAGAAAAATAAAACAAAAATATATTTGTGTAGACAAAAGTATTTTATAATTTTAAAAATACTAATAAAAGTAATAAAATAAAATACACAGAATATAATAAAATACTAAAATATATAGGTATTATACCTATAAAGGGCTAAAAAGTGAACTTGTAAATATAGGCTGCCTCATAAAAATAATTAAAAATCATAATAAAATACTACATAAAATAACGAATATTTTCATTTTATAATTATTATTTAATTCGGCTTATTTCTATTTTTAAATGAATTAAATAAATAATAATCAGGGATTTTTCCTAGTTGGTCAACGTGGACCAACCAGGTTTCAGCCCCAGTTGACTTCGGTCAACTGGTCGTCCTAGCCCTGTAGCCTTGTCAGAGTCGCGTTTGACCCCTGTTTTCTCCATTTTTTGAGGCTCCATCTTGCCTCAACTCATGATACGCTCTTCGTGACTTTTGATCCTCGATCCATGGGCATGCCCGCCCTTGCGCAACCTTGGTCGAAGGGCCACTGTAGCCACAGTTGGACCTCGTTCTTCCTCCACCATCAGTCAACCCTTCAAAAGAGCATCCCGGACTTCGATTCAAATCTAATCCTTCTTCCACCATTTTCACCCTCAAACCCCTAGCCCTTCGTGCTCCTGGTGACAGCAGGCGTCGAATCGAGCCTGGGTTCGAGGTATTTGGTGTAGAATCGAAGCGATTCGACCCTCGCCGGAGCTCCGCCCGAAGTCATCCACTTCCGTCTCCGGTGAGCTTCTCCCTCTTATTTTTCCATTTTCTTGTAGCTTTATCCTAGATTAGGTTAGGTCTTTAGCAGTTTAGCTTTTCGTTTCGTCGAGCGCCGTGAATCTTTAATCGAAGCCACGGTGGAGCTGAGCTCCGCCCGTCGTTTCGAGCCATTCCAGTTGTCGATCGCCGCCCAAATCACCTCCATCCTTCCCCCCTTCACTCCGTCGCTCCGCTCCACCCATCATTTCACCTTGATCTCGCCCAGATCAAGTCGCCTGAGCTCCTCTCTCTGCCGCTCGCCGGAGCTACTCGCCCGAGCCATCCTCCGCCTCCATCGAACCACCCGAGACCACCATTTTGCTCGCCTGGTTTTTGTGGACCTAACTTCGCAAGATAGAGCCAAGGAGAAGGCTCCCTCGACCATCGAAAGCTCCAGGAACAGCCGCCCAGGTCGCCTTCCCCGTCCGACCACTCCACGCTGCCTCCGCTTCGCCGGAGACCACCATCCGACGTGGAAGGGCCCCAGGATCCTTTTGCCCTTGATCCGGGGGACGGAGCGGCCGTGTGTCGGCCGCAATCGCCGATCGAAGCTCGCCGGGGAGGTGTTCTTCGTGAAACTCCCCCCGCCGTTGGATCAGAAGCCATCTCTAGATGCCATGTACGCCGTTCGATCGTCCAGTATCCCCAGTCGTCCGATCGTCCATTGAAGATCTGATCTCAGCCATCCAGAACGAAGGGGTACACACCGTCAGATGCGCGCCACGTGGATTAGTGAAACTCCATCGGCCGCACGATCGAGCCTGTGGGTATTTTGCATCTTCAACCCACGAATTTTTGTTTTTACTTTTTAGCCTAAAAACTTTCGTCTATAGTTTAAAAAGTTTGGTAATATTTGCACTTAGGCCCTCACATTTTCTCTATTTGCATTTAGGTCCACGCCACGTCACTTCACGTGACTGGGGCGCGTGACTATTGGGTATTTTGCATTGTGGGTCCTGAACTTTTCGTTATTTGCAATTATATCCCTATGCGTAGTTAATTAAATATGTTTTTTTGGAAAATTGCATGTATGCCCAGCCGGTTTTTATTATTTACAATTATGCCCCTATGAATGGTATATCACGTGTTCTGTGCGTGTCTTTTTGGTGAAATTTGGACCCAAGCCCCTGGATGTTTGTAAAATTGCATTTGTACCCCTGCCAGGCTTAGGAATTTTGTGTGCTTAATCTATTTATTTCACGCATCATTTCATTGCCAAAAATTCTCAAAAAATAGGTTTAAGCCCCTGTTTGCTTCTACTTTCATGCCATAATTTTAGTTTATAATTTTATTGTTTTTTATAATTATTAAAAATCAAAAAACATGTTGTTTCAGCACTGTCAGCTTAGAAAATACCAAAAAAATATTAAAAGGTCTTAAAAATTCCAAAAATATTCTCTGTTGTGTGTTTTGCTCTACTTTATTTTCAGTCCAAAATTCACTAAAAATCTCAAAAGAAAAACCTTAAAAATTCAAAAACACTTAAAAACTTCAAAAAATTCTAGAAAATAGTAGAAAACTCTAAAAATTGTAAACTCAAGTTCTGTGGTTTTCTGTTTTTATTGCCTTTATTTTAAAATTAGTTTACAAAATTTTTATGACTGTTTGCTATTTTTAATTTCCATTTTGCTCACAGCCAGTACATTGTTCACTGTTTTAGTTTATTTTATTATTTAAAAATACCGAAAATATTCTGAAAATTATCCAAAAATCACAAAATAGTAAGAAATTAAAAAAAAGACCAAAAAGATTTTATTTCTAAATTTTTGACTATTTTTGCATATTTTTATTGATATTCTAGCTTCTCTTTTATTACATTGTATTGTTTTCCAATATTGAAAAAGAAAATATAAAATTATAAAATATAAAATTATAAAAATTAGAAAATTAAAAACCAAAATATAAAATTAAAAATTAAATTAAAAAATAAAAATTAAAAATTAAAAAAATTAAAAACCCACAAAAAAATTAGATTGGATAAGTGATTTATTAGACCTAGGGTTTGGATTTTTATCTACACTCTGCACCGTTGTTTCCTGTGTTCGACCCCTACTTGCTTGCCATTATACATTGTTAGTAGGGTATAATAAATTTTAATCCTTGCTATTGATTGCTTTATTGATTGTGTGGGTTAATTGTTGACAAACGAAGAGGTTTGAGCAGTCGCATCAGCGACAGTGAGTCTGACTTGTCAGACCACTATTTAGCGGCTCTCGCTTTTTCGCTTTTCAGTAGGAGTATCTTACCCTAAGTATAGGGGGAGACAATCTGAGTACGATCTGTGTATTCCCACCCTTGACCCTCCCTGCTTTTTGTATAGTCTGCTATACTTAGGATTACTTGATCCTAAGTATAGGGGGGACGGTCAACTTCTTATTCATTAATTTCATTCATATGGATTCTTTAGATCTGTCTATACTCAGTACGAGTTCTGTCTTTGCTTTTCCTTTCTACCTATGAGGATATAGCTCAAGCTAAGTATAGCGGGGTTGTATATACCATGTATATACTATAAGCCATAACTCATACTGAAAAATAAAACATCAAGTCAATCTAAAAAGCAATAAGTAACTCTATAATAATAAAAGATGATTGTGAGCTCCTCAGACTCTTTGTACTTATACTGATTAGTAAGTCAGGAAAAGTGCTTTGTGAAAGAAAATTCTCTTTGAAAAACCTTGTGAAAATTGTTTGAAAATAGTGTGTACAAATATTCAACCTTTGAGAAAATTAGTTTTGTGTGTAAAATTTATTTTCTTTGCGAAAATCAAAATGTGTGAAAACTAGTGTGCAAATGATTGTAAAATTTTGATTGTCGAAATTGTTTTGAAAAACCTATCTATGATGTGTAAAACCTTTGTAAAATCATTTTCAAATACGTGTACATGTTTGCAAAATTATTTTGGACTAAAGCTTTCAAAACTCTTGTGAAAATGATTCTTGAATAAGTCTGAGGAGTCTGCACAAAAATCTCTTATACAAAAATAAGCATAATCCCAAATAAAGCCTATAAGAGCCAAAACCTTATTATACATCAAATACAGTTTTCCTCTTTTGTATATATTGATTAATAAATCAGGCTAGACACCTATACAGTATGATTGGAAAACTAGTGTGACTTGTTTTGAAAATTTTGCTGTGAAATGTTTTCAACTTGTGTGAAACTGTTTGGATTGCAAAATCTTTCTTTGTGTGAAAGAAAGGATTGGAAAAACCTATGTGCAAATGTTTTGAAAACTGCTTGTCAAAACTATTGTGAAAAATGTACATATACTGTGAAAAATCTTTGCAAAAATAATTTTCAAATGTGTGTAAATGATTGCAAAAATTATCGTGTACTATAGTCTGCAAAATTGTTTTCAAAACCAGAGCTGAAGAATAAGATCACTATTACAAATACTTGTAAATTAGAAATAAAATGCATAAAATTCTTTCTCAACAACCAAAATAAACTACTTCATTAAAACCTGTAGAGTCTTTATAAATCCATACAGTTTGTAAATAAAGCGGCACACCCGTGTAAATAATTGTACGTACCTTTTTGTGTGTCAAGTTTTAGTTGCAAAAATTTCATTGTAAAAAGATTCTTTGATTCTATTAAATTCTTTGTGAAAATTTGCATCATTCATTGTGCATAGCATAAGCATACCATTCATATTCTTTTTGAGTGAGCTTAATGATTGAATCAGTCCAATAAAGTCTCAAATTGGAGCTTGGTTAGACCTTACTGCACCTAACTGCACTGGAGCCTTTCGGGAACTAGGTTTAAGGTACTTCAGTTCTATGCAGACTTAATTCTTTGAGAAATCAGGGCTGGGTTCAAGTCACCTCAACTGACTAACTAGAACTTTTCGAGACACACGCATGACTCTTGCCGACCGTGACCTAACTTGGACACTTGCACCTTTTACTTGGCTCAACTCAGTTGGAGTGGTGAGGGGGTTGGATTTGCCAGTCTGAGACGCACATGGGTGGAAACATTCGTCCTCGTCTAGGGAGGGAAGTGCACCCCAGCCTGGTTCAATAGCCATGAGGTCTAAAGACAGGAGATTGTGGGTTGCGATAAAGCATCAAAAGAGGGATAGTCTATTGGCTCAAGAGGAAAAACTCCTTATGTAAATGCTGTTGTGCATAGTATTGAAAAAAAATGGTTAGGCCAGTACAAAAATAAAATGCCTGCAAAGTATGTACATATGTTGTAAAGCCAATAAACAAGCTTGAGTTCCAAAGTCAAATATATGAGCATGCAGCTGGATAACTTGACTACACTGGTCTTGCATCCCAGGATAGGTAGCTACACTGGCTACCGTCCATTCTTCTCTTCACCCCCTCCTCTTGAGCTGGTTGCCACTTGAACTTAGAAGGGAATACTCTGCTCCTCAAGGAAAGAGCTGTTGGATTGGGGAATCATTGGGTTGTCATTCTGGAGAAGTCAGTTCCTTTGTCATTTCAGTTGGGGAGAGCCACCATCACTTACACTGTACAAGGCAGCTTCATAGTTATAAGGGTTTGCGTATGATGGAACTAGTTCTGACCAGGCTATTGAGGTGGATTGAACCGAGTTCTGTGACTATCAAAGGCTGTTGTATTTTAGAGCTGGTTCCCGACTAGGTTCCACACACATTTACACCCAAGGTTTGACAGGAGCTCCAAGTTCTGATTTTATAAAGACATGCATTGCACTGAAAGCACCCTTAATCACTCTATCCCTCTTTAATTCTCTCTTTTCTTTTCTTTATTCTTTTTGTACTTATTGCATAAGTGTTTGCTAGGGACTAGCAAAGGCAAGTATAGGGGGGTGATGAATCTCCATTTCATCACCTTTATTCTATCATTTTGGCCTCAAAAACCCCAGCAAATGCATGTAAATAGCATCAAATTGTACATAATAGCATTCATCATTCATTGTATTAATTATACATTAAAAAATGTGTTTAATGCCAAAATTATAGAATAAAGAGAAGAAAAGAAAAAGGAATAAAATATTGTAAATATTTTATGACCCGAACCCTGAGACCAAGGCCAATATGGTATTGGTCGACAAGGAATAAAGTAGGGGGAGATAAGGGCCAGTGTACAATAAATATCTCATTTATTCATGCATTTATTTATGCAATTTTGACACCTATTTTATACATAATTATTTATTCATCAAATAAAGAAACTTTGTTCATGAAAGTTGTAGCTAATAATGTAAATAAAATTACAAAATTGAGTTTGTGTAAAAACAATACCCAGTGTACATTTTATACACAGAATAAAAAGCCAAAATCTCAACTTCACAGACCCATATCTTGCAAATAAAAACTCCAAATCACCCAAACTCACCTTTAATTGTATATAGCTTTCCAGGAACTATTTAATAAAATTAGTTTCATAATTTTTGGAGTCCATCTGCAAAAGTTAGGTTTTTGGCCCTCCTTGTACATAGTATTGATTAAAATATTCCATGTATTCATTATTCATTATTGTAACCAATTTATATTTTTAGAATTTTGTAAATAATGTATATAATGCATGTACATATTAAAAGTAAAAGAAAACCAAAAAGAATTTATAAAATAAAATAAGTCTATAGAATTCATAGACAAAATACCTATGCTATCCATCTATATATAAATAAAAAGAACTTTATTCTTTTATTCTTTTATTCTTTTATATTTTTATAATAATGTAAATATTATACAGAACTCATTAAAAATGTAAATCCAAAATAAAAATCAAGAAAATACATTAAATAAATTAAGTATACAAAATATATAGGTAAAATACCAAGAAGGATACCTACACATACATATACCTATTTATTTAAAAATAAAAATAAACTCATAAAAATTAAATAAAATACCTTTATACTCACAAAAACAAATTATAAATTTATAAAATAAGCCAATAAAATAATAAAATAAAATAAACAAATAAAAAATTAAAAGATACAAAATACATGTAAATACACACATATACACTTTATTAAAATAAAACCATAATAAAACACTTCGAAAAATTCTATAAAAATTACAAATAAATACTACATAAAAAATACACATTTTTTATTCTTTAAGGAAATTCTAAATAAATCATTTATTAGGTTAAATAAATCAATTTCTAATCAAATTTCTTGTTTTGGCGTCTAGCGGCCGACGTGGACCAATGGGGCGCCGGCCCTTGTTGACCGCCTGGTCAACTGTCCCATCTGGGACCTGGCGCCTCTGAACTGTCAACTCCCCGGATTTCTTCCATTTTTTACGGCCATCCCGTCCATCGATCGAGCTCGCTTCCTTCACAAGAATTGATCTCTGATCATTACTGATGCCCGCCGATAATTTGGATCAATTGGATACTCATTGGATCATGCAATAATCGCCGGTCAATAAGGCACCATGCCAATGTCTATAAATAAGAAGCTCCGCCCCCTTTCGCAAATTTGGCCAATTTTAGTCCAACCAAAAGCCTCGATTTCATCCCTGGAAGGTTCCTCGTGACAAGAGGGATGTTCCAGCACTTCGAATCGGCCGGAGGAAGGAGGATTTTGTCGCGGCGGAGCTCCGACGTCCGCCCTCCTCCCTGGTGGCCCCCAGGTATAAGAGATGCTCTTTTATCGCCTTTTAGTTAGGTTTTAATGTCAGTTTTTAATTCCAGTAGTTAGTTTAATCCTTAGTTAATCCGCTTAGCATAAAATCAAAAATTCGAAGTTCGTCGGAGCTCCGCTCCGGTGACTTCTTCACTGTGAACCCAACCGTGTCCGATCGCCACGTGCACCCCATCTCGTTCCTCATCGTATTCTCCATCGATTTACCTCCTGTGTCCAACCGAGGACCTCCGGTAATCGCGAATCGGGGCTTCACCTCCGCCGTACGCCGGAGCCCCTCCGCCTCACTCCATCTTGCTGCGAAGCTTCAAAATCCGGGGTCGAGGAGGTAGCCCTCGCTCCCCTGGTTCTTCCTATGCAGGTCCAGCGAAGAAAGAAGCCCATCTGGGCTCGAATCAAACCAGGAAGAGGTTCCTGGAGGTCTCGTTCTTCATCGACCTCGTCCGAGCACCTCGGACCTCCAGGAGCCATGAGAAGACCGCCGGCCGATGCGGGAAGCCTCCAGCTACGTTCAGCCACCCTCAGATGCGCGGGAGAGCCCTGGAGGAGCCCAAGCTTCTCGATCGAAGCTCGCCAAGCGTGAGCTTCTTCCCTATTCTTCCAGGGAGCTCCAGCACCGTCAGATCATGAGGCCCGGCCCAGATCGCACAGGAGCCGTCCGATGAAGACAAGCACCAACCGTCCGATCAGCGAGGAGCACCTAATCCGAGCCCTTTATCGGCGAACCAGTATCAGTCGTCAGATGAGAGACACGTGGATAAGTGGCGCGCCCATCGCCGTCCATCTCCGCGCCTTAGGGGGTAAATTTCAGACCTAGCCCCCCTGCTTTTTGTATTTATAGTTTAATACCAAAAAGAAAAAGTTACATTGTAAATAAATTGTATAATTTGCAGTACGCCCCCTGGAGTTTTTATATTTGCGTTTTAGTCCCTCCGTGCCTCACGTGCAGCACCCACGTGAGGCGCTTGATTTTTGCACTTAAACCCCGCCGGGTTTTAGTTTTTGTAAAATGGTCTTGAAAATAAAAATAAATGTTTGTTTCTGTTGTAATTTTTGCATGAATGCCCCTGATAAATATTTTAATTGCAAAAATGCCCCTGCTAGGCCATATATTTTTGTATGTTTTGTCCATTTATTTTGTGCTTCATATTTCCTTGAAAAAGTTTGCAAAAATGGATATAAGTTCATGCTAGTGTACCCTTGCATGCTATATTTTTAGTTTTAAATTTTGTTGCATTTTTGCATTTATTTAAAATCAAAAACATGCCTTTTAATTACTGTCTAACTTATAAAATTCCAAAAAAATATTAAAAGACCTCGAAAAATTCCAAAAAAATTCCCTAGTATGTATTTTGACCTATTTTAGTGTCAGTCCAAAAATCCCTAAAACTCTCAAAAGAAAAACCTTAAAAATTCAAAAACACATAAAAATTTCAAAAAAAATATATAAAATCAAAGAAAAATCAGAAAAATATTAACTCAGATCCTATTTCTGCTATATTTTATTATCTTTATTAGAAAAATAGTGTGGAAACTTTTTGAGGTTGTTTGCTATTTTTACTTCCTATTTTCTTACAGCCAGACCCTATTTCCCTGTTTTATCTTATTTTGCTATTTAAAAATACTAAAAATGTTTTAAAAATGCCCAAAAATCACAAAAATAGTAGAAAATCTTGAAAAGACCAAAAAGGCTTTATTTCTGAATTTTTGACCATTTTTGTATTTTTTTATAAATATTATAACTCCCCTTTATACATATATATATATTACCCTATAAAAAAATGAAAAAAAAATGCATATTTATATGCATATATATTTATATGTCTATCAATATATGACATTCTAAAAGTAAAATATAATAAAAAAATATTATTATATATATACCTAATGTATGTATTATATCCTATATACTCACCCTCTATGGGTATATATATATATATCTATATATTTATATGTTATTAATTATATATATCTATACACATATTACCTAAGTATATTATTAAAAAAATAAAATAAATAATATAAAAACCCACAAAAATAGGCTTCACACATGGATGACTCTGTGGTTCATGCCCATTTTAGGCTATTGCATTTTGTATTGCTCTCTGTGGTTCGACCTCTACATGCTTAGTCACTGTACATTTTGTGGTAGAGTAATAAAGATTAATTCACACTTCTTTTTGGACTTAAATTCTTTATTCTCTTATTGTGGGTTAATTGCTGATTAACCGGGTGTTCTGCGAGCGGTCGCCTCAGCGACACTTTTTATATTATTCATGGTGACCCTTGTGGAATTATTCGGTTATCACTCTCCGAACCCGAGTTCGACTCCACCCTGTTCCCCCTCGACCCCCCTTCTTTCAGTTCCGAGATACCAGTGCCAGAGGAGAGACCATCAGATGATTTATCAGCACTTGAGTTTGGGTCTTTTGCTTTTGCAGAGACCATGGCCGGCAGCAGTGATGATCGCACCAGAGGTCCCCAGCATGAGCAGACATTCATTATGGACCAGGGTGCGATCAACTCCACCCGGATCGCCTCCCTCGAGACAGTTCAGCAGCAGTTGAGGGATCAGGAAGCTTTCATGATAGAGATGAGGCGTGAGATGGAGCAGTTGAGAGCCGCTCGCGACCAACACAAGCTCGGAGATGGGCTGAGGAACTCGATGAGGCAGCAGCAGCCGCAACAGCCGCCGCAGCAGCAGCAGATCCACCAAGACCGATGCGGGAGTTACACAACCCCGGATCAACTTTGATGCATCATTGGGTCGTTCTTCCAGCCATCATGGGGGACTTCAAGTTCCCCCCGAACACTTTGCAGCTTCTCCCCCGGTTCCATGGGCTCGCCACAGAGGAGCCCCATCTCCACCTTCAGGGGTTCTTGATGATCTGCAGCACAATCCACGACAGATAGGTGGACCAGGATGCCATCCGCATGATTGCCTTCCCCTTCTCACTAGCAGACAGAGCAGCCACCTGGCTAAAGCACTTGGGGAAGTTTGTCTACACCTGGGAGCAGCTCCGCACCGAGTACTTGCACAAGTATTATCCACTCGGGCGGATGAACGCAGCTAGAGCCCTGATCAGCAACTTCTTCATGCTCCCCAATGAGCAATTCCACGAGTCATGGGAGAGGTTCAGAGAGTTGACAGACAGATGCCCGTACCATGACATCTCGAAGCCGAACCTAGTTCTGAGCTTCTTCAGTGGGCTGACACCAGAGCTACAGGGTCTGGTGAATGCTTCTTGTGGCGGGTCCTATTTCGCCAAGGACCATGATCAGGTATGGGCCATCTACGAGGAGATGGCCGAGAACTATATGGTGATGTCCCAGACCCGACTCTACACACAGGGACGACCCCAGCCACAGATCGTGCAGTACCAGAGGATAGCACGGGTTGACACCGGTCCTTCCAGTTCGTTAGCGGCAGCAGCACAGGCCGAGTCCACAACCGCCGACATGGGGATCATCAGCGAGAAGCTGGACCGAATGGAGATCATTGAGAAGAAGCAGTGCCAGGGCATCACGCTGATGGAGCAGATGGCACAGACTCTGAGTGACCTGAAGACACAGCTCATGTGTCTCCAGGAGGCACATACGGCTTCCCAGCCATGTCTTCAGGCACGAGGCGATCCGAGTAGCAGCAGCAGCTCGTCCCAGCGCTCCAACCACCAGCAGCCTAGACAGGTTCATCTTATACAGGTGGAGCCGTACCACAGCCATAGCCCACTTACCAGTCACCGCCATCTCCGGACACGCGGATGGTGGTATACCAGCCGGATCAGCCTCTAACAGTACTCCCTCCAGCCCCTTATGAGTCAGAGCTGTTGATGGATGTCAACGGGATTTGGTACGATCGCCCCCAGCCCGGTATCCGACGAGACCATCCCGGATTTCGTTGGTCGGTCGGAGGTTCCAGCTCCCAGCAGCAGCCATCAGGACAGGGTGGCCAGTACAGCCATCAGAGGGATCACCAGCAGCAGAGCCCCCAGTGTACACCCAGCAGCAGCAGCAGTCACAGTCGTATGGTCCTCGTCCCTATCAGCAGGGACATTCTTGGAGGCGTGATCAGCCTCATCAGCCGCAGCATCATCCACAGTCATACCCCTCTCACCCACAGCAGCAGCAGCCTCACTACCAGAGAGGCTACCCGTCAGGTTCTCATGGGCCATCCTATGAGAGCCCCGCCTTGGATGACATAGCCTGTCTCCTTACAGATCAGCAGGCTACATTCTGACTGGAGATGGATGAGTTCCGCCAGGAGATGCAGGACATCGTGAGAGGGAAGTCCGCCATCCCTGCCCAGATAGAGCCCAATCCGAACAACCTCAAGAGGAAGTTTGAGCAGGTAGTTTGTACTGAGTATGCCACTCCTAGTGATACATTTGGAGATATGTCTGCATATTTGTCTGATACTGATTTTGTCATACTTAGGAGCGGTAGGATGCCAGCAGGCGGTGCCTCGTCTGAGCGACACCCAGAGGCTACTTCCAGAGCGCCCGATGAGAGGAGAGAGGTACTGAGGCCGCTAGAGATGATGACGGTGGTATTGATGCCACCACGGATGCTGATCCCACCGGCAGTATTAAGGCCGTCGTTTCACCAGTTGGAGGAGGTGGTACTGAGGCCACCCATGTTGCCGAGCCAGAGCACGGTACTGAGGCCGCGAGTCTTCCAGCCGAGGGTGGTGCTGATGCCACCAGTTCTTCTGAGAGTCCTGTAGTTTTTCCTTCTGCACCTGTATCTCAGAACATTTCTGGCAATAAAGGAAAGGGTTTATTTTCTTCTGGTCCACCTGTGGTGCTTGATGTATGTGTGGATCCTGCCGTCGAGCAGTCTAGACCCGTTCCTAGTCCTTCATCTGAGAAGGACCCTGTGATCCCCTTCCCTAAAGCTCTTCAGATGGGGAAGGGGAAGAAACTAGAAAACCCCAAAAAGAGGCAGCAGGAAGAGTTCAGCTAGCAGATGATAGATCGTTTTCACATTCAGCTGACTCTTCAGGAGGCTTTGCAGCACATCCTTCTACTCCAGCGTTCACTCAGAGACAGGACTATAGTTAGGAGGAAGAGGAGGAACCACCATTCAGAGATCCATGTGCTGACCAAAGCTACTTGTTTCACGATCCAGAACCGTCTGCCGGCCAAGAGGCCAGACTCAGGAGCCCCTTATGTCAGATGCCACATCAGAGAGCAGAGGTTCGATCGTACTCTATTAGACAGCGGTTCATCGATCAACCTACTTCCGGCAGCCCTTCTCAACCGCTTCGAGTTGGGCACTCTTCGACAGAGCAGGACAGTCCTTCAGTTTGCCGATCGATCTGTCAAGAGGCCGAAGGGGTTGATGAGGGACGTTGTCGTCACGATTCAGGGCCTGCAATTCCCCGTGGACTTTGTAGTGTTGGACATGGAGATCCATGAATCAGTGATTGATACCCCCATCATTCTCGATCGCCCGTTCTTGGCCACAGCCAAGGCAGTGACCGACCATGATATCGGGAAGGTATACTTTCGCGTCGAGGGCAAAAGTGTACAAATAGAGACAGTCGAGGACATCAGAGCTAGAGATACAGCATGCTCAGAGACTACTTCCGATACAGAGCAGATGACAGATGCAGGGCTAGACATCCACCAGGACTGCGACTTTGTGATCACAGATGACGATGCAGTTTGGGCATACCCAGATGCACAGGCCATCCTCTCACCTTCAGAGTCCGCTGATGCAGAGATGCCAGCAGAGGAGAGCTTGGAGAGCGCATTCCTGGTCCAGGATACCGTTCAGTCGACAGAGCCGGTTCTTGACCGCGAGACTGATTTGTTTTGTGATGACGGTGGTACTGAGGCCACCTTGGATGATACAGATCCCTCGGAGTCAGATTTTGACTGGGCAGAGTTTGATGATTACATACCAGATCTGACTTCCACTGAACCTACAGCTAGGGAGGAGGTAGATGCCGAGCAGAGCAGAGACAGTCCATCAGAGCAGCCTTCTCCAGTTTCAGAGTGTGATAGAGAGTTTTAGTTCTCCCATGCAGATTTGGCAGCCTTCACGCAGAGTTTTCAGAGGCTAGATCCACCAGCACCCAGTTGTCCAGAGCTGAAGCCACTTCCTGTGTCGCTGAAGTATAGGTTCCTTGCGGGTGAGCATGAGATGTACCCAGTCATTATCTCTGCCGATTTGACTGGAGAGTAGGAATCCCGTCTGATGGGGGTTCTTGAAAAGAATCACAAGGCGATAGGATGGAGCGTAGCCGATCTCTAGGGGATAAGTCCGGCTCTGTGCTCCCACCATATCTATCTCGAGGATGAGGTGAAGTCGTCGCGTGAGTTCCAAAGGCGGCGGAACCCGAATCTAAGAGAGGTTGTCATGAAGGAGATCTCGAAATGGTGGAGCGCTGATTTTATCTACCCCATCTCCGACTCCAAGTGGGTCAACCCTTTGCATGTGGTGCCCAAGAAGACGGGCATCACTACAGTAGTCAGCGAGTCTGGAGAGGAGATTGCTACCCAGGTACCCACTTCTTGGCAGGTCTGCGTAGATTACAGACGACTCAACTAGACCACCAAGAAGGATCACTTCCCCCTGCCCTTTATAGATCAGATCATTGAGAGACTAGCAGGGAAGAGCCATTATTGTTTTCTGGATGGGTACTCCGGCTACAACCAGGTGGCCATCGCTCCCGAGGACCAGGACAAGACTACCTTTACCTGTCCCTTCGGCACATACGCCTTCCGACGCATGCCATTTGGGCTATGCAATGCCCCTACGACTTTTTAGAGATGCATGCTGTCGATCTTTTCGGACATGGTAGGGGAGTGCTTGGAGGTCTTCATGGATGATTTCTCGGTTTACGGCGACGGATTTGACTCCTGTCTTGACTGCCTAGACCGAGTCCTTCAGCAATGTATAGAGGTTCACCTTGTGCTATCTTGGGAGAAGAGTCACTTCATGGTGACTCAAGGGACGGTGTTTGGCCATATCATCTCCAACAGGGGCATGGAGGTTGATCCGGCCAAGGTAGATGTCATTAGAAAACTCGCACCACCGTCTATCTTGCGGCAGTTACGGTCTTTCCTGGGGCACGCCGGTTTCTACCGGCGAGTTCAGTAGGATTGCCTGGCTGTTGACTGACCTGCTGACGAAAGACACCGAGTTCCTTGTCGATGACAAGTGTCTTTCGTCGTTTGAGACTCTCAAGCGATGTGTTGTTGAGGCTCCTGTTCTCCAGCCGCCTGATTGGTCTCTCCCATTCAAGATCATGACGGATGCCTCTGATTTTGCCGTGGGGGCCGTGTTGGGATAGAGGAGGGATGGAGTTCCATTTGCCATTCACTACGCTAGCCGCACATTGGATTCCGTGTAGCAGAATTACACAGTCATTGAGAAGGAGATGCTAGCCGTAGTTTTTGCCCTAGATAAGTTCAGATCATACATTATTGGATCTAGAGTGACCTTGTACACTGATCATATCGCCATCAGGTACCTCATGGCAAAGAAGGATGCCAAGGTCAGATTGACCAGATGGATCCTTCTACTCCAGGAGTTTGACATAGAGATTAAGGATAAGCCGGGAGTCAAGAATGTGGTGGCGGATCATCTCTCCCGACTAGAGCATCTTGAGGATTCTGAGCAGACTGAGCCTATTTGTGAGACCTTCCCAGATGAGGCGATCCTTGCTATCGCCTCTCTCCCATGGTACGCCGATATTGTGAACTTTCTTGTTGCTAAGAAAGTTCCACAAGATTGGCCCAAGCAGAGGCTAGAGACCTTCCTCGCGAAGGCCAAGTCCTGCCACTGGGAGGATCCCATCTTTACCACAAAGGAGGGGATAGCGTCTGGCGTAGGTGCATTCCTCAGGAGGAGCACCATAGCATCCTCACTTACTGCCACAAGCTTGAGGCAGGAGGACATCACTCTGAGAGGAGAACGGCACAGAAAGTGCTCCAATCCGGCCTATGGTGGCCAACCCTCTTCAAGGACTCTGATGAGTTCGTGAAGAGGTGTACTGACTGTCAGAGGATGGGCACTTGTGGACAACGTGATATGATGCCGATGCAGCCCATTCACTTCTGTGAGGTTTTTGATGCATGGGGCATCGATTTCATGGGTCCATTCCCTAAGAGTCAGGGATTCGAGTACATTCTGTTGGCCGTTAATTATGTGAGTTGTTGGGTTGAGGCCATCCCCGCCCGAACCGCAGATGCTAGGACTGTTTGCAGATTTTTGAGGAAGCATATCATTACACGGTTCGGGGTACCTTGAGTGTTGATATCTGACGGGGGGTCTCATTTCATCAACGACCAGGTGAAGGCCCTTGCTAGCGAGTTTGGTATAGACCATCAAGTTGCCACTCCATACCATCCTCAGACGAATGGTCTAGCCGAAGTGTCGAACAGGAAGATCAAGACTATATTGCAGAAAGTCGTCCGCCCTGACCGATAGGATTGGTCACAGCTTTTGGACTCGGTCTTGTGGGCATATAGGACGTCTTTCAAGACATTTTTGGGCACATCTCCCTTTAACCTCGTTTATGGCAAGCCGTGCCATTTACCAGTTAAGTTGAGATACAGGTCACTTTGGGCAGTCACAGATATACTTTTGGATCCAGATAGTGTAGGAGACTAGAGGAGGGCAGAGTTAGCAGCCTTGGAGGAGCTTCGTGATACCGCCTTCTCAAACAACCTACAGTACAAGGAGAGAGTGAAGGAGTGGCATGATTCTCATATCAGCCATAAGCATTTTGAGACTGGACAGAGAGTATGGTTGTTTGATGCTAGGCTCCGTCTATTTCCAGGGAGGCTACAGAGCAAATGGAAGGGACCATATCTAGTGAGAAAGGTACACGACAATGGGAGTATTGATATATCTGAGTTGTCTTCTGAGAGTACCTTTCGAGTGAACGACCAGCGGCTCAAGCCATTTCTAGATCATGAGCCACGGATCGTTGATGTTGCCCCTATTCACTTTGCGTGAGATGTGGTCTCTTGACTCATATCTATTGCATCTCAAGCCTGATTATCACTGTTCTCCTGACTTGTATAGATCCAGTTATCCATATCATTCCATTCTTTTGTCCCACATCCCTTTTCTCATCCTTTGATTATGCTATACTTAGGGTGTACTTTACCCTAAGTATAGGGGGGATGTAGGACTTTCGGGTATTCTTTTGATTCTTTTTTACCCCTATTTTTTCTGCCTATACTTAGGGATATTTTACCCTAAGTATGGGGGGGGTAGACCCTGTACTTTCTTCACTCGTTTTTCCATTCGTCTACAGCATGCTATACTTAGGATTATTTGATCCTAAGTATAGGGGGAAAAGCCGAGGTTTTCTTGATTTTCTATTCTTTCGTTCGTCTTTGTATATAGCCTTCCTTTTCACTTCCCTATACTAAGCACGAGTTATGTCTTCTTCATCGCTCTTGACTCTGAGGACATCATTCGAGCTAAGTATAGGGGGTGTGTCTATATTCCATATATACTTTAGCCATAACTCGTACTTTGTGTGAGTGTATAAATAAATAAAAATGTCTAAAAACCCAAAATCCATAAAAATTAAAAAAATTTCCCTGTAAATAAACACTCTTTTATTTGCACATACATAGCTATTGTACAAAATTATTTTTGTAAAAATGTTTTCAAAAACTTTTTGTGTAAATTGTGTGTAAATATGTGCATATCAAAATTAGGTATATAGTACAAAATTTTTCCAAAATGTTTTGAAAATCAAAAGTTTGCAAAAACCTTGTGTAAATTTGTGTAAATATTTTGCAAAACTTGCATTCATGCATACATCCATGATTTCAAAACATTTTTCAAAAATTTTGCATGTTTGTAAATATTGTGTAAATAGCATCCTTGTATATATGTATATAGTTTTCTCGGATTATAGTTGACATTTAAACTAGCCTGGAATTAAATTGGGAAATGGAGCTTGATTAAGATCTTAATCCACATAAATTATAAGAGGAACCTTATAGGTCTTAGGGTTAAGGCTTTTCAGGTCCATGGTGACTTAATTCTTTGAGTCCACTAGGCTATGATCACATGTCATCTCAATGAGCCTAAGGAGAGCATTTAACAACACACACATGACTCATATAGACAATGGCTTTACTTGGACCCGCACTTTGCACCGAGCTCTCTACGGATGAGGTGGTGAGGAGGCAGTCTTCCTTGACTTGGGGTAGCATATGAGGGTAGTACTTCTAGGCGGAACCTCTCTTCTTCTTCTAGTGAAGGAAGTGCGTCTCAACTTGGTCTGGTTGCCATGAGGTCTAACGACAGGAGTTGTGGGTTGAAATAATGCTTCAAAAGAGGGATAGTCTACTGGCTCAAGAGGAAAAACTCCTTATGTATATATGCTGCACATGTATATGTTGTATAGATGCACTTGAAAAAAATGCAAAAAGAAAATAACTCCAAGAAAGTGGTGGGTCTGATAGAAAATGATAATCCCACCGGAGTATGTGTATAGTGCAAATAAGCAAAGCTTGAGACTTATGGTTCCATCTTATGTAGCTTGCAGCAGGGAGACTTAGCTACATTGGTTGAGCTCCCAAGGATACATGATTAAACTGGCCATGGTCCATTCTCTTCTTCCCCCTCTTCTTGAGTCGGTTGAACTTGAACTTAGAAGGGAATACCCCGCTCCTCGAGGAAAGAGTGGCCAGATTAGGGTCATAGAGTTACCTTGTTGGGGAGGGTTGTCAAGTTGCTACTTCTGAGGTGGAGAGCTAGACCTCACTTACACAGTACAAGGAAAGACTCATAGTCTTCAGGGTTTGTGTATGTAGACTTGTTCTGATCTGTATTGTTGAGGAGTCTTGATTATAGATTAGAGGATCTTAGAGGATGTTGGGTTTTAAACTTAAGTCCAAATAAGGTTCCGACACATTAATAATCCAAATATCTGATCGAGCTCCATAATTCAATTTAATGAAGGCAAGTTTAATATTCATCATTAATCCGTGAATTTTCTCCTCTTTTTCTTTTCCTTTTTCTTTTTCACTTCTTTTCAAATAAGTGTTTGCTAAGGGACTAGCAAAGTTAAGTATAGGGGGTGATGAATACCCATTCATCACTCTTTATTCTTTTATTTTAGCTACAAAACCTTTGCCAAACACATGTAGATATCTGTAAATATTAATAATTAGCATTCAGCATGTATTGTATAAAAATAAATAATTAGCATGTTTTTGTGCATAAATAAAAGAATAAAGAAATAAAAGAAAAAGAAGGAGATATTTAGAATAAACATTGAGCGACCTAATCCCAAGGGAGGGCTCAGCATGGGCCTGACCGCATAAAAATCCAAGTAGAGAGAGATAAGGAAGCTCATGTGTGTAAATATATACCTGTATATAAATAAAAATATTTTCCTCTAAAAATAAAAATAGGTTTGTATTTATATGTATATATTTCTAAATACAAAATTAAAATAAAAATGAGAAAAATAAAAGAAAATTAAAAAGAAAACAAAATACCCTTCCCTATTGTATATACACCATGTACATAGAACCACTCTTCTATTTATTTTCCTTTGTAAATAATTAAATAAAATTCCACAAAAATTTGTACATACTCCTTATTTCATAATGTAAATAAATAAAATAAAAATCATAAAAACAAAAATAAAATAAAAAGAAATAAAAATAAAATCAAAACCAACATTGTACATATACCATATATGTATATAAAGAAAAGTATTTATTTACCCTATGTAAATAATTAATAAAAATTAAATAAAATATACTTTTATTCCAAATTTTATCTTATAAATATATAAAATATAAAATTGGGATAAAAATGTACAAAAATAAATAATTAAAAATCAAAAAAATTAAAAATATATGTTGTATATACCTATATATAATATACTATATTGTAAATACCTACTTTTTATTTCAAAAAAATAAATAAAAATCACAAAAAAATAATTTAAAATAAAAGAAACATTTTTCATGTTTTGACTTTTGTGAAATTCGGTCATTTTCTATTTATTATTTATTTTCTAAATAATTAATATGTGGCTGCATCTGGTTGGTCCACGGGGGAATGTTGACCCCCGGTCAACTCTCCCCCCAGGACCACTAGAGACGGATCCAGTTGCCCCGACCCGACTTCTTCCAATTTTCGCCACTCAATCCGATAGCCAAACCCCTTAACCCTGGGTCCTAATCCTTCCAGATTCATCCATGATCCACGCCCGAGGTGGGTTATGGGGATCCGTGCTCTGAATTCCATGCCCGACCATCATCTAGCCGGACCCTGATGAATACTCATTCATCAATCTTTATTCTTATATTTTAGCTACAAAAACCTTTGCAAATGCATGTAGATATGTGTAAATACAAATAATTACCAAAAGCATGCATTGTGTAAAAACCTATAATTAGCATGTTTTTGTGCAAAAATAAAAGAATAAAGATTAAAAAGAAAAAGAGGGAAATATTTAGAATAAATATTGAGCAACCTAATCCAAGGGAGGGCTCAGCATAGGCCTGACCGCATAAAAGCCAAAGTAGAGGGAGATAGGGGCTCATGTGTGTAAATATATATGTAAATAAAATAAAAGTATTTTCCTCACAAAAATAGGCTTGTAAATATTTGTATATATTTATAAATATAAAATCAAAATAAAAATTAAAAAGAAAACAAAAAACACCTCTTGTATAGTCATCATGTACATAGAACCACCTTTATATTTCTTTATCCTTATAAATAAATATAATTAATTTCTAAAATTCTTGTAAATATCCTATATTCTATAGTGTAAATAAATAAAATAAAAATAATCAAAACAAAAACAAAATAAAAATAACAAAATTAAAAACCAAAAACTATATTGTAAATATACCATGTATATAAATGTATATATGTATTTATTTTACCTATGTATATAAATAATAAAAATAAAAAAAAAATATCCTTCTATTCCTTATTTTATAATGAAAATAAATAAAATATAAAATGGGAATGAAATGGTATAAAATCAATAATTAAAAAATCAAAAACTAAAAATCCTATATTGTATATATACCTATATATAGCTATACTATGTATATACCTTATTTTTATTTCGAAAAATTAATTAAAAATCACTAAAAATAGAAAAAAAAATAAAATAAAAATATTTCATGTTTTAACTTTTTACAAATTCGGCCATTTGCTACCTTAATTTTCAATTCCAAACTTTAGCCACGTGGCCTTCACCCATTGGCCCTGGGGGATGTTGACCGCCCGGTCAACTCCCCCCCCCCCAGGACCACTTCCCACGGGTCTGCTGCGCCCGACCCATCTTCTCGGATTTTTCCCATGCAGACCCGACTCCTTCTTTCCTAAACCCCAGGTCCGGATTGCTCACGTCATACCCGAGAACCTCGCCGGAGCCTTCGCCTCGGGATCCGCGCGCTACATCGCCCTACCCGCGCCCTTCTTCCCGGACCTTCCAGCATACTTAAGCTTTGCTCCGCCACCCTAATTCGACATCTTTGGTCATTTGATTCCACCCCCAGTGAGCTCCAGTGTGTGCGCGAGAGTGACAGCTCGCGTCCGGTGCTGTCGAAGCGAGGAGAGGAAGAGAGACCATCGATCCGGCGAGCTTCGCCCCCGTTGCTCCGCCACCAGCTGGAGCTCGAGCCTCGGAGGGAGACGCTCCTCGAGGCAAAGACCCAGAGCTTCCTTAGCTCTTCCCCAGTCTCCTCGTCCACCCAGGTAATTCCTTAGGCCCTCCTTTCGCCATGATTTTCATTTACGCCCAAATCGTCGCTCCGCTGTACTCCGCCAATTCCGACCATTCCATAGCGCTACTCGATCATCGGAATCCATATTCACCATCGCCTCCTTCCCGCGCATCTTCTCCACACCTCCATCCAACCCAGCTCGCACAGGAGCTGGGATTCGAGCTCCACTGTCCCCACTTCGCCGGAGCTCGTCCGCTGCGATCCATCGTTCACCGTCACTCCGCCTAACTGGGTCGAGAAAGTTTGCCTTCGACCCACGAGTCTCCTGGATTGTTTTGTAGGTTGAATGAAGGCCATCTGAGGTCCTTCGACATCAAACCAGGAGGCGCAGCTCCGCCGACCTCGCTGGAGCTCCTCGGAGCTCGGCCGGGTCATCGGAGACCACCATCCGACGCAGAGGCCCACGCCAGACCTTTCCCGATCACCAGCGCCTCGCGAGGAGGTCAGGAGCGCACGCACTGGGCCGGCGAAGTTCGCCGGCCACCTGTTCTTCCTCGACCTCTAGACGCCGTCCGATCATCCCGCTCGCCCCAGGTCCATCTAGGTCGTCCGTTCAGGAGCAGCTGTCACCGTTCGATCTGAGCAGGAGGGATCTGGACCGTCCGATGCTCGAGGGTTAGCCGCAGAGAGCCACACACGTCCGATGCACCACGTGGCTTGACCCTCACCGTCGGATTCGCTAGAGGAGCCCAGCTGTGGTGCGCCCGCTATTCCCAGCCGTCAGATGATCCACGTGCCCGCCATCCAGCCGCTCTATTAATAAAGGGTAATTTACCCTTAGGCCCCCTTTGTTATTTTATTTCGCTTTTAGTCTTGTAAATATTTAGCGTAGTTGTTTAGTTTCAGGTTAGTTGCGTAGAGGACCTCGTACTATATTTAGTTTGCATGTATGCCCCTGTGTATGGTCTAACACGTGCATCGACACGTGCTTTTTGGCTTATTTGCATTCCATGCCCCTGTAGTTCTGATTGTTAATGATTGAATGAAAGTTTTAGTTTATTTGCATTTATACCCCTGTGCGTATTTTAATTGAGCATGTGCGTTATATATTGGGTTATTTGTAGATAAGCCCTTGGGCTTTTGGTACCTGTTACCAAAAGGCCCTCGGAACTTATTTTCTTCACATTTAGGTCCCTGAGTGCCTCAGGCATGCACGACGCGCGTGACTTCCTGGGTTAATTGCACCAGACCCCCAGGCTCTTGGGTATTTGCACTTTGGTCCCTATGCATTGTGCCCCTTCTTTATTTTTGAATAAAATAGCAAATTACCTCCAAATCCAACGAAAATTGGATACATAGCTCCTGCCATGGTGTAAAATTTTCGAGGATTTTTGAGGACATTTTTGTTTTCATTTGATATTTTTAAAAATTCAAAAACCTCTATTTTCTTCACTATTTAAATTTAAAAACCCCAAAAAAATATCAAATAGTGTCTAAAAATTACAAAAAAATAATATAGTGTCTATCTTGTTGTGTTTGATTTTCTAGCCAATTTTGACTATTTTTTCTTTACTGAAAACCACTAAAAATCGAAAAACACTAAAAATCTCATAAAAATTCTAGTAAATAAAGTAAAAATCCAAAAACAATATAATAGGTGCCTAAATTTTCCTTATTTTCTTCTCTTTACAGGAAAATTATCTCCCAGCTATTTTGGGGCCTTTAGATATTTTATCTAAGCCCTTTTAGCTCGGCTGGACAGTACCTTTCATTTCAGTCACTTTTTGATTTTTAGAAAATTAAATAAACATCAGAAAATTCTCAAAAATTCACCAAAAACATTAAAAATTATAAAACACATAAAAATATTTTTGTTTGAATTTTTGGTTGATTTTTAGTGTATTTAATAAATTGTTGAAGTGTGTGTTTATATGCTTTTCCTATTTTCTTAATTAACTAAAAAAATCCAAAAAAGTATAAAATAATTAAAAACCACTAAAAATAGTTGCTTCTTTTATTTTTATTTCTCTTTTTGACTACTTCGTAGGCTGAGAGGCCAACCCGTGCTCCTTGAGTTCGACCCTGGTCGCTATACCAGGTTAATCTAATAGCGAGACCGCTATCGCATTTTTGATCGATTTTATTTATCTTGGTGGTCTACTTTTTCTTGATTGTTCGCACTTGATCGCTCTGGTCGCAACGACCGATTATCACCTTTTATCCGAGTGGTCATTTTGTGTTCATCAGAATGGCGCCGTTGCCGGGGAGCACGGCTTAGTAGTTTTTATTTTATTTTTCGTTTTTGTTTTCACGGCTTTTCGCGGCTCTTTCAGAGCTCGCGGCTTTTTCGCGGTTTTTTTATATTTTATTTTTGTTTTATTTTGTTTTATTTTCTTTTCTTTTGTTTTTATTCTTGATTTATTTTGAGTGTCTATTTTATTTTGCATTTTTGCATATATACCCTCATTTTATTTCCATTTATTTTTCTTATCTTTATTTGATTATTTTGGTCTGACCACTTGTCTTTGTTTCTTGCGAGGGCCGAGGACCGCGGAGGCGACTTTCGAGGAGCAGACGCAACCGCAGGACTTGGAGGCGGCTCCCTTCTTTACGGAGCCGCAGGAGAGAGCGAGAGAGAGAGTTGAGTGGGAGAGGTTTAGTTAGATTTTTATTTTATTCTTATTATTATTGTAATAATACAGGAACTCAGAGACTGGACCTTTGGACTTGGTTGACTTAGCGGGTCTGTTTCGCCGAGCACCGGTGTGCTCGGGGGACCCTTAGGAGTTTTTCACGGTTTTCTCGCAGTTTTCTTTTCTTTTCTTTTTACTACCTTTTCCAGTGTTTATGTGGTTTTTGATCGAGTCCCTAGATTTAGGATTTTATACTTGCTTGTGCCGTAATTAGTAGGGTCCCCACACTTAATTTTATGCCTGCTCCTATAGTTCGCTTAATTGGACCAACTAATAATCAATTAATAAAAATAACTGACTCATTTTCCTTCGTGGCTTACATGCCGTAGTCTACCCCACAAAGCGCTTTCTCCTACCCCCGATTTGTCGGGCAGAGGAGGGGTAGACCAAGACCGGACCTTTGGCCTGTTGGACGGTGACCAGTTAGACGGTTCTGCGAGTAGAACTTGCTCATCTAGGACTCGGTTTTCATCGCTGCATCATTTAGGTAGTTTAATTTCTGTCTTTACATTTATGCGCGGATCATATTGCATGTAGAGTGCTGGAGACAGGTACGCCTTTCTGACTTTGCATGCATCATTGATTTATCGTGCATCGGCTTTTTCGTCTTCCCCCCCTGTTTTGGACTAAATAACCAGGAGAACCGAAAAAATCGTTAGGCGTTTGTTTTTATTTGAAAAATATTAAAAAGAAAAACCATAAAATTGGGATTGGCTAAAACTATTGACCCTAAAAGACGCTCACCTTAAAAATTTGTCTTGGGGAGAGCAACCCCCTCATTGTTTGGTTTGATTGCGCGAGAGAGTGACCCGCACCCTAGGTAGAGCCCTCCGGTGCTATTTCCAGCTGACTACCGACTCTTCCGTGCGGTCCAGTCGGTTGGAATAGTATCGGGTATCCTAACAGGTCACGTAAGCGCTCTGATATCTTGTGTGTTCACCTAATAAAAATTGACAAGATAATTTGACCGAGCTTTTACGGTCTTCAGCTCGCGTTGCGTTGGTGAACCGGGGGTTTGCATTTTGATCATAGTTTTTCCAGATCTCATCCGCACTACTCGACCAGATCAAGATGATGGGTAGACGCTCTCTTAGGCAGCCTCTGGCTGCACCGCTTTCGGGCACGTCTACCCAATCATCTAGGTTGGCCCGCGAGAGCCAAGACCAGTTCTCCGAGCTCGAGTACGATTCCGCCATGTTCCCCCTCGACCCCCTTTCTTTCGGTTCTGAGAGATATGAGCCAGAGGAGAGAATAGCATATTTGACAGCACCTGAGTATGGCTCATTTGATTTTGCAGACGTCATGGCCGGTAGTTCAGAGGACCGCTCCAGGACCGAGCACATCGTGATGGACCAGGGAGCGATCAACTCCACCCTGATCGCCTCGTTAGAGACAGTGCAGCAGCAGCTGAGGGATCAGGGAGCTTTCATGATTGAGATGAGGAGAGAGTTGGAGCGACTCAGAGCAGAGAGAGATCAGAGCGAGCCTGAGGACGGACCAGATGCAGAGGCACGAGCCGCAGCAGCCGCAGTAGCAGCCGCCGCCGTAGCGGCAGCCGCCGCGGCAGGAGGACCACCGAGACCGATGTGGGAGTTGCACAACCCCGGATCTACACTGATGCATCATGGGTGGTGGTACCTGCTATCGTGGGGGACTTTAAGTTCCCCCCGAACACCCTGCAGATGCTTCCCCGTTTTGCGGACTTGCCACCGAGGAGCCCCATCTCCACCTCCAGGAGTTCTTGATTATCTGCAGTACTGTCCACGATCGCCATGTGGACCAGGATACGATTCGGATGATTGCCTTCCCCTTTTCCCTAGCAGACAGAGCAGCCACCTGGCTGAAGCATTTGGGGAAGTTCGTCTACCACCTGGTAGCAGCTCCGCACCGAGTACTTGAACAAGTACTATCCACTCGGGCGGACGAATGCAGCGAGGGCCCTGATCAGCAACTTCTCCATGCTCCCCAACGAGCAATTCCATGAGGCATGGGAGAGGTTCCGAGAGCTCACAGACCGATGCCCGCACCATGATATCTCGAAGCCGAACATTGTGCAGAAGCTTCTTCAGCGGGCTGACACCAGAGCTCCAGGGCTTGGTGAATGCTTCTTGTGGCGGGTCATATTTCGCCAAGGATCACGACCAGGTCTGGGCCATCTTCGAGGAGATGGTCGAGAACTATATGGTGATGTACCAGACCCGGTTGTACACTCAGGGAGACCCCAGCAGCAACCAGGACCCGTGCAGTACCAGAGGATAGCACGGGTCGATGCCGATCCATCCAGTTCATCTGCAGTTGCAGCAGCACAGGCAGAGTCGTCCGCTGCGGATATGGGTATCATCAGCGAGAAGTTGGACCGCATGTAGCTGATCGAGAAGAAGCAGTGCTAGGGCATCACTCAGATGGAGCAGATGGCACAGACTCTGAGCGACATGAAGACCCAGCTCATGTGTCTCCAGGAGGCACAGACGGCTTCCCAGCCCCGTCTTCAGTCGCGAGGCGATACCGGCGGCAGCAGCAGCTCGTCCCAGCGCTCCAGCTCCTTTCAGCAGCCTAGACAGGTTCACCTTGTACAGGCGGAGCCGTACTAGCAGCAACATCCCTCTTACCAGTCCCCACCATCTCCAGACTTGCAGATGGTGGTATACCAGCCGGATCAGCCTCTGGCAGTACTCCCGCCAGCCCAGTTCGATGCAGAGCCGTTGATGGATGTCAACGGGATTTGGTATGACCGTCCCCAGCCTGGGATCCAACGAGACCATCCCGGATTCAAGTGGGGGAGTGGAGGTACCTAGCCCCAGCAGCAGTCATCCGGTCAGGGAGGGCAGTATAGCCAGCAGAGGGATCACCAGCAGCAGCAGCCCCCAGCCTACCAGCCACACCAGCAGTCGTCCTTCGTTCCTCGTCCCTATCAGCAGCAGGGACAGTCTTGGAGACGTGAGCAGCAGGCTCACCAGCCACACCAGCAGCAACATCCTTCCTCCTACCCCTCTCAGCACCAGCAGCACCAGCTCCAGCAGCCTCAGCACCAGAGAGGCTACCTGTCGGGCTCCCATGAGAGCCCCGCCTTGGATGACATAGCCCGCATCCTCACGGACCAGCAGGCTACCTTTCGACGGGAGATGGAAGAGTTCCGCCAGGAGATGCGGGACCTAATGAGAGGGAAGGCCGCCATCCCTGCACAGATAGAGCCGAATCCGAACAACCTAAAGAGGAAATCTGAGCAGGTAGTTTCCACTGAGCATGGCACTCCTAGTGATCCATTTGATGATATGTCTTCGGATCTATTTGATGCTGATTTTGTTACACTTAGGAGCGGTAGAGCACCAGCAGGCGGCGCCTCATCTGAGTGACGACTTGAGAATCCACCCAGGGCGCCAGGTGAGGAGGAGGAGAGCGGTACTGAGGCCGCACACGATGACGATGGTGGTACTGATGCCACCAAGGATGATGATTCCACCGGCGGTACTGAGGCCGCCGCTTCACCAGTTCGAGGAGGTGGTGTTGATGCCACCAGAGTTGCCGAGCCAGCCCGCGGTACTGAGGCCGCGAGACGTCCAGTAGCAGAGCCAGTCTGAGCTGGTACTGAGGCCACCGGTGTTCGTTTTGATAGAGATGTTGTCTTTCCATCTGTTGATGTACCTCAGAACACTGTTGTGAATAAAGGGAAAGGTTTAGTTTCTTCTGGTCCCAATGTGGTGATTGATGTGTGTGCGGATCCGGCCGTCGAGCCGTCTAGACCTCTTCCTAGTCCTTCATCTGCGAAGGACCCTGTGATCCCCTTCCCTAGAGCCCTTCAGATGGGGAAGGGGAAGAAAAGAGAAAAAGACCCAAAAAAGAGAGAGCAGGAGGAGTTCAGCCAGAGCATGATCGATAGATTTCACATACAGCTGACCCTTCATGAGGCTTTGCAGCACATCCCCCTTATTCAGCGATCTTTGAGAGATAGGACCACAGTCAGGAGGAGGAGGAGGAACCATCATTCAGAGATACATGTGCTGACGAAAGCCACGTGCTTCGCGATCTAGAACCGTCTGCCGGCCAAGAGGCCAGATTCAGGAGCCCCGTATGTCAGATGTCAGATTAGTGAGCAGAGGTTCGACCGTACTCTATTGGATAGCGGATCGTCTATCAACCTCCTTCCGGCAGCCCTTCTCGACCGCTTCGAGTTGGGCACTCTTCGACAGAGCAGGACAGTCCTTCAGTTTGTTAATCGATCTGTCAAGAGGCCGAAGGGGTTGTTGCGAGACGTTATAGTCACTATTCAGGGCCTGCAATTCCACGTGGACTTCGTAGTGTTGGACATGGAGATCCCTGACTCAGTGGCCGATACCCCCATCATCCTCGGTCGTCCGTTCTTGGCCACAGCCAAGGCGGTGACTGATCATGATAGCGGGAAGGTTACTTTCGCGTCGAGGGTGAGAGTGTACAAATAGAGATGGTCGAGGACTACAGAGCCAGAGAGAGAGCAGGCTCAGAGACTAGCACAGACACAGAGCAGCTGACAGACGCCGGGTTAGACATCCACCAGGACTGTGATTTTGTGATCACAGATGATGAGGCAGCATGGGCAGACCCTTCCAGCACAGGCCATCCTCTCATTTCCAGACACCACTGAGGCAGAGATGATAGCAGAGGAGAGCTTGGAGAGCACAGCCCTGGTCCAGGATACTACAGAGGCAGCAGAGCCGGTTCTTGACCGCGACACAGAGTCTAGTGATGGTGGTGCTGAGGCCACCTTGTGTGATGGTGGTACAGATGCCACCGTGTTTGATGCAGATCCCTCGGATTCAGAGTCTGAGTGGGCAGATTGTGATGACCAGATGCCAGACCTGAGTCCACCTGAGCCTACAGAAGAGGAGGAGGTAGATGCAGAGCAGATCAGAGACAGCACAGTTGAGCAGCCTCCTCCAGATCCAGTTTGCGAGAGCTCGTATTCTTTCTCCCAGGCAGATTTGGCAGACTTAGCAGCATTCACACACCTTCTTCCGAGGCCAGATTTGCCAGCACTCAGCTGTCCAGAGCTGAAGCCGCTCCCTACTTCGCTGAAGTATCGGTTCCTTGCGGGCGAACCTGAGATGTACCCAGTCATCATCTCCGCCGATCTGACTGGAGAGCAGGAATCCCGTTTGATAGGGGTTCTTGAAAAGAACCGCAAGGCAATCGGATGGAGCGTAGCAGATCTCCATGGGATTAGTCCATCAGTGTGCTCCCACCATATCTATCTCGAGGAGGGGGCGAAGCCGTCGCGTGAGTTCCAGCGGCGACTGAACCCCAACCTGAGAGAGGTCATGATGAAGGAAATATCAAAGTGGTGGAGTGCAGATTTCATTTATCCCATTTCCGACTCCAAGTGGGTTAGCCCTTGCATGTGGTGCCCAAGAAGACGGGCATCACGACTGTGATCAGTGAGTCGGGAGAGGAGATTGCTACACGAGTACCCACTCTTTGGAGGGTCTGTGTTGACTATAGGAGACTCAACCAGGCCACCAAGAAGGACCATTTCCCCTGCCTTTTATTGACCAGATCATTGAGAGACTGGCAGGGAAGAGCCATTATTGCTTCCTGGATGGGTACTCGGGCTACAACCAGGTGGCCATCGCTCCTGAGGATCAGGAGAAGACCACCTTTACCTGTCCCTTCGGTACATATGCCTTTCGACGCATGCCATTTGGGCTATGCAATGCCCCTGCGACTTTTCAGAGGTGCATGCTGTCGATCTTTTCGGACATGGTAGGGGAGTGTTTGGAGGTCTTCATGGACGATTTCTCGGTCTACGGCGACGGATTCGACTCCTGTCTTGACTGCCTAGACCGAGTACTCCAGCGATGTATTGAGTGTCATTTGGTTCTGTCTTGGGAGAAGAGTCACCTCATGGTGATTCAAGGGATGGTGCTTGGCCACATCATCTCCAATAGGGGCATGGAGGTTGATCCGGCCAAGGTGGATGTCATTAGAAAAACTCGCACCACCGTCCAATTTGAGGCAGCTACGGTCATTCCTGGGGCACGTTGGATTTTACAGGAGATTTATTCAGGATTTCAGCAGGATTTCCCGGCCGTTGACTGACCTCTTGACGAAAGACACCGAGTTCCTTGTCGATGACAAGTGTCTTTCGTCCTTTGCGACTCTCCAGCAGTGTGTGATTGAGGCTCCTGTCCTCCAGCCGCCTGATTGGTCTCTCCCATTCGAGATCATGACAGATGCCTCCGATTTTGCCGTAGGGGCAGTGCTGGGACAGAGGAGGGATGGAGTTCCATTTGCTATCCACTATGCTCATCCGCACATTGGATTCCGCCCAGCGGAATTACACGGTCACAGAGAAGGAGATGCTAGCCGTAGTGTTCGCCCTAGATAAGTTTCGATCTTATATCATTGGATCTAGAGTGACTTTGTACACCGATCACACCGCCATCAGGTACCTCATGGCAAAGAAGGATGCCAAGGCCAGACTTACTAGATGGATCCTTCTACTCCAGGAATTCGACATTGAGATCAAGGACAAGCCTGGAGTCAAGAATGTGGTGGCGGATCATCTCTCTCGTTTAGAGCAGCCTGAGGAGTCTGAGCAGATTGATCCCATTCGAGATACCTTCCCAGATGAGGCGATCCTTGCTATCGCCTCACTCCCGTGGTACGCCGATATTGTGAACTTTCTCGTTGCTGGGAAAGTCCCACAAGATTGGCCCAGGCAGAGGCTTGAGACCTTCCTTGCGAAGGCCAAGTCCTACCACTGGGAGGATCCCATCCTTTACCACGAAGGAGGGGATAGCGTCTGGCGTCGGTGTATTCCTCAGGAGGAACACCATAGCGTCCTCACTTACTGCCACAAGCTTGAGGCAGGAGGACATCATTCTGGGAGGAGAACGGCACAGAAAGTGCTCCAATCCGGCTTGTGGTGGCCTACCCTCTTCAAGGACTCAGATGAGTTCGTGAAGAGGTGTACTGACTGTCAGAGGATGGGCACTTGTGGACAGCGTGATATGATGCCGATGCAGCCCATTCACTTCTGTGAGGTTTTGACGCATGGGGCATCGATTTCATGGGTCCATTCCCTAAGAGTCAGGGATTTGAGTACATTCTGTTGGCCGTGGATTATGTTAGTCGTTGGGTTGAGGCTATCCCCGCCCGAGCCGCTGATGCGAGGACAGTTTGCAGATTTTTGAGGAAGCACATCATCACGCGGTTCGGGGTTCCACGAGTTCTGATTTCTGATGGGGGGTCTCATTTCATCAACGACCAGGTGAAGGCCCTTGCTAGCGAGTTCGGTATAGACCATCGTGTTGCTACACCTTACCATCCACAGACGAATGGTCTAGCCGAGGTGTCGAATAGGGAGATCAAGACTATATTGCAGAAAGTCGTCCGCCCTGACCGAAAGGATTGGTCACAGCTTTTGGACTCGGTCTTGTGGGCATATAGGACGTCTTTCAAGACTCCATTGGGCACATCTCCCTTTCGCCTCGTATATGGCAAGCCGTGCCATTTACCTGTTGAGCTGAGGCACAAGTCACTTTGGGCAGTTACAGACATTCTTATGGATCCAGATGGTATGGGAGACCAGAGGAGGGCAGAGTTAGCAGCCCTGGAGGAGTTGAGAGATACAGCTTTCTCAAACAGCCTACAGTATAAGAAGAGAGTGAAGGAGTGGCATGATTCTCATATCAGCCACAAGCATTTTGAGATTGGACAGAGAGTATGGTTGTTTGATGTGAGGCTTCGTTTGTTTCCAGAGAAGCTACAGAGCAAGTGGAAGGGACCCTACTTGGTCAGAAAGGTACACGACAACGGTAGCATCGATATATCCGAGTTGTCTTCTGAGAGTACCTTTCGAGTGAACGGCCAGCGGCTCAAGCCATTTCTAGATCATGAGTCGCGGGTCGTTGATCTTGCCCCGATTCATTTTGCGTGAGATGTGGTCTTTGACTCACATCTAATGCATCTCACGCCTGAGTTTCACTGATCTTCCGCCTTGTACAGATCCAGATGTCCATATCATTACATTCTTTAGTCCCACATCCCTTTCTTCATCTTGTGATTATGCTATACTTAGGGTGTACTTTACCCTAAGTATAGGGGGGATGTGAGACCTTCGGGTATTTCTTTTGCTTCTCTCTACCCCTATTTTGCTGCCTATACTTAGGGATATTTCACCCTAAGTATAGGGGGGTAGACCCTGTACATTCTCCACTCGGTTCTTCCCTTAGTATACAGCTTGCTATACTTAGGATTACTTGATCCTAAGTATAGGGGGAAGACCCGAGACACTCTTGACTTTTCTATTTCATTCATTCATCTTTGAATAAAGCCTTCCTTTTCACTTCCCTATACCTAGCACGAGTTATGTCTTCTTCATCGCTCTTGACTGTGAGGACATCGTTCGAGCTAAGTATAGGGGGGTGTATATATTTCATATATACTTTAGCCATAACTCGTACTTTGTGTGAGTGTGTTAATAAATAAAATGGCTAAAAATCACAAAAATTAAAAAATTTTCATGTACATAAACTTCTTTTATTTGCACATAAATAGCTAGTGTACAAATTATTTTTGTAAAAATGATTTCAAAAATCTTTTGTGTAAAACTTGTGTAAATATTTTTGTATCAAAATTATGTATGTAGTACAAAATTTTTCCAAAATATTTTGAAAATCAAAAGTTTGCAAAAATCTTGTGTAAGTTTGTGTAAATATCTTTTTGCAAAACTTGCACTTCATGCATCACTCATACATGATTTCAAAACATTTTTCAAAAATTTTGCATGTTTGTAAACTTTGTGTAAATAAGCATCTTTTGTACATACGTATATAGTTTTTCTGGATGATAGTTCACATTTAAACTAGCCTGGAATCAAATTGAGAAATGGAGCTTGATTAAGATCTTAATCCACCTAACTTCTAAGAGGAACCTTATAGGGCTTAGGTTTAAGGCTTTTCAGGCCCATGGTGACTTAATTCTTTGAGTCCACTAGGCTATGATCACATGTCATCTCAATGAGCCTAAGTAGAGCACTTAACAACAACACATGACTCATATAGACAATGGCTTTACTTGGACACCAGCACTATGCACCGAGCTCTCTACGGATGAGGTGGTGAGGAGGCAGTCTTCCTTGACTTGGGGTAGCATATGAGGGTAGTACTTCTAGGCGGAACCTCTCTTCTTCTTTTAGTGAAGGAAGTGTGTCTCAACTTGGTCTGGTTGCCATGAGGTCTAACGACGGGAGTTGTGGGTTGCGATAAAGCTTCAAAAGAGGGATAGTCTACTGGCTCAAGAGGAAAAACTCCTTGTATATATGCTGCACATGTATATGTTGTATAGATGCACTCGAAAAAAAATGTGCAAAAAGAAAATAACTCCAAAAAAAGTGGTGGGTCTGAGAGAAAATGATAATCCCACCGGAGTATGTATATAGAGTGCAATAAGCAAAGCTTGAGTATCATGATCCACCTGATGTAGCTTGCAGCAGGGAGACTTGGCTACACTGGTCAAGCTCCCAAGGGTACTTGGCTACACTGGCCTTGACCCATTCTCTTCTTCCTCCTCTTCTTGAGCCGGTTGAACTTGAACTTAGAAGGGAATACCCCGCACCTCGAGGAAAGAGTGGCCAGATTGAGGTCATAGAGTTACCTTGTTGGGGAGGGTTGTCAAGTTGCCATTTCTGAGGTGGAGAGCTTAGACTTCACATTCACAGGACAAGAAAAGATTCATGGTCTTCAGGGTTTGTGATTGATGACTTGTTCTGATCTGGAGCATTGAGGAGTCTTGGTTATAGAATAGTGGAACTTAGAGGCTGTTGAGTTCTAGACTTAAGTCCAAATAAGGTTTCGACACATTAATAATCCAAAGATCTGATCGAGCTCCATACCTTAATTTAATAAAGGCAAGTTTAATAATCAGCCTTGATCCATGTACATTCTCTTTTTCTTTTTCTATTCTTTCTTTTTCACCTCTTTTTCAAATAAGTGTTTGCTAAGGGACTAGCAAAGTTAAGTATAGGGGGGTGATGAATACTCATTCATCACTCTTTATTCTTATATTTTAGCTACAAAAACCTTTGCAAATGCATGTAGATATGTGTAAATACAAATAATTACCAAAAGCATGCATTGTGTAAAAACCTATAATTAGCATGTTTTTGTGCAAAAATAAAAGTATAAATATTAAAAAGAAAAAGAGGGAAATATTTAGAATAAATATTGAGCAACCTAATCCAAGGGAGGGCTCAGCATAGGCCTGACCGCATAAAAGCCAAAGTAGAGGAAGATAGGGGCTCATGTGTGTAAATATATATGTAAATAAAATAAAAGTATTTTCCTCACAAAAATAGGCTTGTAAATATTTGTATATATTTATAAATATAAAATCAAAATAAAAATTTAAAAATTAAAAAGAAAACAAAAAACACCTCTTGTATAGTAATCATGTACTTAGAACCACCTTTATATTTCTTTATCCTTATAAATAAATAAAATTAATTTCTAAAATTCTTGTAAATATCCTATATTATATAATGTAAATAAATAAAATAAAAACAATCAAAACAAAAACAAAATAAAAATAACAAAATTAAAAACACAAAAATATATTGTAAATATACCATGTATATAAATGTATATATGTATTTATTTTACCTATGTATATAAATAATAAAAATAAAATAAAAATATCCTTTTATTCCTTATTTTATAATGAAAATAAATAAAATATAAAATGGGAATGAAATGGTATAAAAATAATAATTAAAAAAATAAAAAACTAAAAATCCTATATTGTATATATACGTATATATAGCTATACTATGTATATACCTTATTTTTATCTCGAAAAATTAATTAAAAATCATTAAAAAATAGAAAAAAATAAAATAAAAATATTTCATGTTTTAAATTTTTACAAATTCGGCCATTTGCTACCTTAATTTTCAATTTCAAACTTTAGCCACGTGGCCTTCACCCATTGGCCCTAGGGGATGTTGACCGCCCGGTCAACTCCCCCCCCCCAGGACCACTTCCCACGGGTCTGCTGCGCCCGACCCATCTTCTCGGATTTTTCCCATGCAGACCCGACTCCTTCTTGCCTAAACCCTGGGTCCGGATTTCTCACGTCATACCCGAGAACCTCGTCGGAGCCTTCGCCTCGGGATCCGCGAGCTACATCGCCCTACCCGCGCCCTTCTTCCCGGACCTTCCAGCATACTTAAGCTTTTCTCTGCCACCCTAATTCGACATCTTTGGTCATTTGATTCCACCCCCAGTGAGCTCCAGTGTGTGTGCGAGAGTGACAGCTCGCGTCCAGTGCTGTCGAAGCGAGGAGAGGAAGAGAGACCATCGATCCGGCGAGCATCGTCGTCGTTGCTCCGCCACCAGCTGGAGCTCGAGCCTCGGAGGGAGACGCTCCTCGAGGCAAAGACCCAGAGCTTCCTTAGCTCTTCCCCAGTCTCCTCGTCCATCCAGGTAATCCCTTAGGCCCTCCTTTCGCCTTGATTTTCATTTACGCCCAAATCGTCGCTCCGTTGTACTCCGCCGATTCCGACCATTCCATAACGCTACTCGATCATCGGAATCCATATTCACCATCGCCTCCTTCCCGCGCATCTTCTCCACACCTCCATCCAACCCAGCTCGCACAGGAGCTGGGATTCGAGCTCCACCGTCCCCACTTCGCCGGAGCTCGTCCGCTGCGACCCATCGTTCACCTTCACTCCGCCTAACTGGGTCGAGGCTGTTTGCCCTCGACCCACGAGTCTCCTGGATTGTTTTGCAGGTTGAATGAAGACCATCTGAGGTCCTTCGACATCAAACCAGGAGGCGCAGCTCCGCCGACCTCGCCGGAGCTCCTCGGAGCTCGGCCGGGTCATCGGAGACCACCATCCGACGCGGAGGCCCACGCCAGACCTTTCCCGATCACCAGCGCCTCGCGAGGAGGTCAGGAGCGCACACACTGGGCCGACGAAGTTCGCCGGCCACCTGTTCTTCCTCGACCTCCAGACGCCGTCCGATTATCCCGCTCGCCCCAGGTCCATCTGGGCCGTCCGTTCAGGAGCAGCTGTCACCGTTTGATCTGAGCAGGAGGGATCTGGACCGTCCGACGCTCGAGGGTTAGCCGCAGAGAGCCACACCCGTCCGATGCACCACGTGGCTTGACCCTCACCGTCGGATTCGCTAGAGGAGCCCAGCTGTGGTGCGCCCGCTATTCCCAGCCGTCAGATGATCCGCGTGCCCGCCATCCAGACGCTCTATTAATAAAGGGTAATTTACCCTTAGGCCCCCTTTGTTATTTTGTTTCGCTTTAGTCTTGTAAATATTTAGTGTAGTTGTTTAGTTTTGGGTTAGTTGCGTAGAGGACCTCGTACTATATTTAGTTTGCATGTATGCCCCTGTGTATGGTCTAACACGTGCATCGACACGTGCTTTTTGGCTTATTTGCATTCCATGCCCCTGTAGTTCTGATTGTTAATGAATGAATGAAAGTTTTAGTTTATTTGCATTTATACCCCTATGAGTATTTTAATTGAGCATGTGCATTATATATTGGGTTATTTGCAGATAAGCCCTTGGGCTATTGGTACCTGTTACCAAAAGGCCCTCGAAACTTATTTTCTTCACATTTAGGTCCCTGAGTGCCTCAGGCACGCGCGACGCGCATGACTTTGTGGGTTAATTGCACCAGACCCCCCAGGCTCTTGGGTATTTGGTCCATGTGCATTGTGCCCCTTCTTTATTTTTGAATAAAATAGCAAATTACCTCCAAATCCAACGAAAATTGGACACATGGCTTCTGCCATGGTGTAAAATTTTCGAGGATTTTTGAGGACATTTTTGTTTTCATTTGATATTTTTAAAAATTCAAAAACCTCTATTTTCTTCACTGTTTAACTTTAAAAATCCCAAAAAAATATCAAATAGTGTCTAAAAATTACAAAAAAATAGTATACTGTCTATCTTGTTGTGTTTGATTTTCTAGCCAATTTTGGCTATTTTTCATTACTGAAAACCACTAAAAATCGAAAAACACTAAAAATCTTATAAAAATTCTAGTCAATAAAGTAAAAATCCAAAAACAATAAAATAGGTGCCTAAATTTTCCTTATTTTCTTCTCTTTACAGGAAAATTACCTCCCAGCTATTTTAGGGCCTTTAGATATTTTATCTAGGCCCTTTTAGCTCGGCTAGACAGTACCTTTCATTTCAGTCACTTTTTGATTTTTAGAAAATGAAATAAACATCGGAAAATTCTCAAAAATTCACCAAAAACATTAAAAATTATAAAACACATAAAAATATTTTTGTTTGAATTTTTGGTTGATTTTTAGTGTATTTAATAAATTGTTGAAGTGTGTGTTTATTTGCTTTTCCTATTTTCTTAATTAACTAAAAAAATCCAAAAAATTATAAAATAATTAAAAACCACCAAAAATAGTTGCTTCTTTTATTTTTATTTCTCTTTTTGACTACTTCTTAGGCCGAGAGGCCAACCCGTGCTCCTTGAGTTCGACCCTGGTCGCTATACCAGGTTAATCTAATAGCGAGACCGCTATCGCATTTTTGATCGATTTTATTTATCTTGGTGGTCTACTTTTTCTTGATTGTTCGCACTTGATCGCTCGGGTCGCAACGGCCGATTAGCACCTTTTATCCGAGTGGTCATTTTGCGTTCATCAGACCCCTAGCCATTTATAATCTCTGCTCAGCCGCACATTTCACCCTATCTTTGGCTCCGCATTTTCATCCCAGGACCTCCACCACCTTCGCCTGAGTGACAGCTAGCGTCTGGTGGTGTCATGTCGCAGAGAGGAGAGAGTGTCCCGGCCACTGATCCGGCAGCCTAGCGCCGCCGTGCGCCGTCCAGGAGCAGCGCTCGAGCCTCGGGCATCGACGGCCCTCGAGGCAAGGACCAAGAGCTTCAGAAGCTCATTCTCAGTCGACCTCGACCATCTGGTAAGCCTAGTTCCTCTTAGTTTTCGCTAATTTCCATTCACGCCCAAATCCCCCGTTCGTCTTCGACCATCGATTCCGATCGACCCATCCACCCATTTCGCCAATCGACACGACCAACATCTCCGCCCTTCTTCCCTGCACGTTCTTCGCCCCTTCATCCAACCCAGTTCGCTACGGAACTGGGAGTCGAGCTCCTTCGCCATCGCATCGTCGGAGTTCCTCCGCCCCGACGCATCGTTCACCCACCTCGCCTCTAACCGGGTCGAGGCATTTTGCCCTCGACCTAGGAGTCTTTCTGTGCAGCTTTGCAGGTCAGAGGAGGACCATCTGAGGTCCTCCACGTTCAGCACAGGAGCCTAAGCTCTGCCTTCGTCGCTGGAGCTCTTCGGAGCCTCCCGGCTTCATCGGAGGAGCCCTACAGACACGGGAGGCCTTGGAGATCCTTTTCCACCTATCAGCAGCCAAAGAGGAGGTCCAGCGCGCTCACATTCCTCCGGTGAAGCTCGCCGGCGAGGAGTTCTTCCAGGACCCTCCTCCGTCGTTCGTTCGACCCTGGAGGCCCTGATTTGATCTGGACCGTTCATTTATTCGAAGATGTGCCCCGCACTAACACCGTCCGATCAACACGTGGCGTCATCTAGAGCGTCTGTTGAAGAGGAGAGGCGCCACGATTTCCAGCCGTCTGATCAGCCACGTGGCACCGCCCCAGTCCATCTGATAAAAAAGGGTAATTTACCCTTAGGCCCTTTGCCTTTTTATTTTTATTAAATTGTCCTGTAAATATTTTATAGAGTTTATTTCAGTTTGGTAGAATTGCATAGAGGATCTATTAGTTTACTTCTATTGCATTTTTGTCCCTGTTAATGTTGGACATGTGCGTCGACACGTGATCTTCTAGTGAAATTGCATATTGTGGGTTGTGATTTATGGTTGTTAATGAATAAAAGATATTTCTTATTATTTGCACATATACCCCTGTGAATGAAATTTTTTGACATGTGCCGAATTTAGTGGGCTTTTTACAACTTAGCCCTTAGACGTTTTGCACCTATTGCTAAAAGGTCCAGGGACTTAAGTTTCATTGCATATTGGTCCTCAGTGCCCAGCCCACATGCCGCGCGCGTGGGGAACCTGGTGTTTTTGCGTGAGGAGCCCCTGAGCTTCGATTTTTGTTGCCTTTTAGCCCCCAGAAGACACTTTTATTACAATCAGGTCCCTATGCACTATGGGTTCTTGATTGTTTTAAATAAAATATCAAATCTCATCCAAATTAAGTGAAAATTTGACACGTGGCTCCTGCAACTATGTAGAATTATAATTTTTTGGAAAAATTTTTAGCCCTTTTATTATTTTTAAAAATTCAAAAACCTCTCTTTTTCTGCCTGTCTAGATTTAAAATTCACAAAAAAATATAAAACCTCTTTAAAAATAACAAAAAAAATAGATTTTGTTTATTTTGGTGTGCTTAATTTTCTGGCCAATTTTGGTCATTTTTGGATTCATAGAAAATATAAAAATTGAAAAACACTGAAAAACTTATAAAAATTCTAATAAATCATAGAAAATTCCAAAATTAATAAACTTTTCTCTTCATTTTTCCTTTTTGTTTATATTTTTCAAGAAAAATACCACCAAGTCTTGAGAAGACTATTTAGTATTTTTAATTGGTCTTTGAAGCTTGGCTGGACAGCAATACTGATTTTCTTCTTTCTTTCATTTTTAGAAAATTCTATAAAAATCAAAAAATTCTCAAAAATTCACTAAAAATAGTAAAAAAATATAAAAACCATAAAAACATTTTTGTTTGAATTTTTAGAGCTTTTTAGTGTAATTAAATAATTGTTGAAAGTTGTGTGTTTTAATTGTTATATTATTTTCTTTATAATTAAAAATTTCCAAAAAAAATAAAAATATTAAAAATCCACCAAAAATAATTTGTTTTTATTTTCTTTATTTTTTGACTACTTCGTAGGCCGCAAGGCCAATCCGCGCTCCCTGAGTCTGACCCTGGGTGTTATACCAGGCTAATCTCATAGCCAGGGCCACTATTGGTTTTTATTAATTTTTGTCTTAATTTGGTGGTCTGTTCCATAATTTTTCTTGTTGAGCTGAGATTTCTATTGATCCGGGTCGCAACGACCCGAGAGTGATTTATTTTTACCTGATCTGGATTGATCGAAATTTTTCGGGTCATCAGAATGACGCCGTTGCCGGGGAGCACGGCTTAGTAGTCCGTTTCTTTTTCATTTTATTTTATTTTCTTTTTCTCGGCTTTCCGCGGCTTTTTTGTCGTCCGCGGCTTTTCGCGGCTTTTTATTTTTCTTTTATTTTCATTTTCTTTTCTTTTTAGTTCTTTTCTTTTATTTTTGTTTTTGTTTGTTGCGCTTGTTTATTTTTATTTCCATTTTTGCATGTATATACCATGTTTCATTTTCTTTGCTTTATTTGCTTTATTTTTATCTGGTTTGACACTATTCTGTTTTCTTGCGAGGGCCTGAGGACCGAGGCGGCGACTTTCGAGGAGCCGGCACAACCACGGCTATCGGAGGCAGCTCCCTTCTACATGGAGCCGCAGGAGAGCATGAGGAGGCAGTCGAGTGCGAGAGCTTAGATTAGAGTAGCTTAGATTTTATTTCCCACATTATTTGGTTAATTGTAATAATACATGACAACAGGACACTGGGACTCTCCCTCTCTCTGACTTAGACTCTCGGGGTCTGTTTCGCCGAGCATCGGTGTGCTCGGGGGACCCCTCGGTTTTTACACGGCTTTTTCACGGTTTTGATTTCCTTTCTGGTTATTCAGTTTCTCGCGGTTTTTCGAGCCCCTAGCCTTAGGATTTTCTGCTTGACTGTGACGTAATAAATAGGATCCAAACACCCTAATACATATGTATGTACCTATAGATCGGTAATTGGACCAATAATAAAAAGATTAATAAAATAGTCGATCTACTATCTTCGAGCCTACGTGCCGCAACCCACCCTGCCAAGCGCTGCTCCTGAACTCGATTTGTCGAGAGGAGGAGGGGTGGACCGAGACCGGACTCTTGGATTGGAGGCTGGTGGTCGACTAGACATTCTTTCGAGTAGAACTGCTGTTTAGAGCTCGGTTTTCCGCTTGCACCATTTAGGTAGTTTTATTTCAGTCTTTAAATTCTGCGCGGATCATTTTGCATGTAGACTGCTGGAGTCAGGTACGCATCTCTTACTCTGCATGCATCATTGATTTTCTCGCGCATCGGCTTTTTTGACTTCTCCCCCCTGATTTTTGGACTTAATAACCAGGAGAATCGAAAAATTCATTAGGCGATTCTGCTTTTTATTGAAAAATACCTAAAAAGGAAAAACCATAAAATTAGGTCTGGTTAACTCTATTGACCCTAAAAGACACTTCACCAAAAAATTTGTCTTAGGGAGAGCAACCCCCTCCTTGTCTGGTTTGCTTGCGCGAGAGAGTGACCCGCACACTAGGTAGAGCCATATCCGATATTTTTCTCGACTGATTACCGGCTCTTTCTGTACGGGACTGTCGGTTGAGAAAATATCGGATTACCCAACAGGTCACGTTAATCGCTCTGCTATCCTGACTTCTCACCTAATAAAATTGACAAGATAATTGACCGAGCCTTCACGGTTTTCATCTCGCGTTGCGTAGGTGAACTTGGGGTTTGCTTGTGATCATTGTTGTTACCAGATCCTCATCCGCCCGACTCGCTACATCACGATGATGGGCAGAAGGTCTCTTAGGCAGCCTCTGGCTGCACCGCTTCCCAGCACTTCTGCCCGCTCATCTAGGTTGATTCGCGAGAGCCGAGACCCGCTCTCCGAACCCGAGTTCGACTCCACCCTGTTCCCCCTTTACCCCCCTTCTTTCAGTTCCGAGATACCAGTGCCAGAGGAGAGACCATCAGATGATTTATCGGCACCTGAGTTTGGGTCTTTTGCTTTTGCAGAGACCATGGCCGGCAGCAGTGATGACCGCACCAGAGGTCCCCAGCATGAGCAGACATTCATTATGGACCAGGGTGCGATCAACTCCACCCTGATCGCCTCCCTCGAGACAGTTCAGCAGCAGTTGAGGGATCTGGGGAGATTTCATGATAGAGATGAGGCGTGAGATGGAGCAGTTGAGAGACGCTCGCGACCAGCGCAAGCCCGGAGACGGGCCGAGGATACCCGATGAGGCAGCAGCAGCCGCAGCAGCCGCCGCAGCAGCCGCAGCAGCAGCAGATCCACCGAGACCAATGCGGGAGTTACACAACCCCGGATCGACTTTGATGCATCATTGGGTCGTTCTTCCAGCCATCGTGGGCGACTTCAAGTTCCCCCCGAACACTTTGCAGCTTCTCCCCCGGTTCCATGGGCTCGCCACAGAGGAGCCCCATCTCCACCTTCAGGAGTTCTTGATGATCTGCAGCACAGTCCACGACAGACAGGTGGACCAGGATACCATCTGCATGATTGCCTTCCCCTTCTCACTAGCAGACAGAGCAGCCACCTGGCTAAAGAACTTGGGGAAGTTTGTCTACACCTGGGAGCAGCTCCGCACCGAGTACTTGCACAAGTACTATCCACTCGGGCGGACGAACGTAGCTAGAGCCCTGATCAGTAACTTCTCCATGCTCCCTAATGAGCAATTCCACGAGGCATGGGAGAGGTTCAGAGAGTTGACAGATAGATGCCCGCACCATGACATCTCGAAGCCGAACCTAGTTCTGAGCTTCTTCAGCGGGCTGACTGGCGAGTCGCTAAATACGATGTTTAATTCGTATTCGTTGTAATACGTGTACTTAGCGATTTGGTCAGAACCGAGAGAAGATCTCCGTGAAGAGTGTCTCGGCTTTAATTTATATCCCGGGCAAGTCCGGGGTCGAACTCAGGGAGGCAAAGGAACAACTTCGGGTTTAATTCAAAAACTTAGGTCTAGATTTCCAATGCGGTATTTTTTTAGATTTTTTAATGCAAAAAGAATGTCAAATAAAAGATGCGGGTGAATCAAGACACTAAGAAATCACACAATTGGCCAAATTTATTTTAATGGAAAATTAGTCCAATTCAACCAAACTATATTTTTCCTAGGATCTTAATTCAGTGAGGGACACAAAACATTTTTTTGTACTTTTAGGGGTTAAAGTGCAATAACTAAAAATGCACACTTTTTATGGGTGTTTTTGCAATTTTTCACACAAACAGTAAGAAAAAATTAAGAAAAAAATTATTGGAACTAAAACATGATGCAAGGAGATTACAGTAATTTTTTTGGAATTTTCCGACAAAGTATAAATTTTTATGAATTTTTTAGTGAAAAGAGAGTGGTAATGAGTAATTAATTTCTATTAAATCCACATTATTAAAATTATCAGAGTGTGAATTATCTCAGAAAGATATTTAGATAAGAAATCCAGGAGAGTCGAAATTTTGCAAAAATGATTTATGTAGATTTAATTAAAAATCGAACACTAAATCCACTCTACAAATTATTTCAGGCACAAGACAACTCCATTTTAGATGAAATTTGGACAGTAAATTAAACACACTTCAAGGCATCATCTCAAATTTTTGTAGAATTTTTAGAGCAACTTTGTGTGAGATATAAATTTAATGGCATAGAATGGGTAAACTATGCAAAATTTCAGTTGAACAATTTTAGTTAATTACCCATATATCACAAAAATACAAATAAATACCCACAATGTAGAGAATTAGTTGCTCAACATGAAAGCATTTTTCATTGAATAAAAAGATGCAAAAGAGAGGTCCAAATTAATAGTCAAATACAGGGGTATGCTTGCAAATACAGAAAACAAATAAATCAACACAAATATCTACAAGGACTGTTTTGTAATTATAAGAACATAAAATAAAATTACTGCAATTTTTACATAAAAAATAAGGATTCACCTTCTGTCTTCCTCTTTGGTACAAGATGGAATGAACCCAACTGGGGGTTGGGGTCGGCGGTGGGCTGAGGTGGTGGAGGGGCCGAGGACCACGCACGCGCGGCCGCGCGGTGCCGCCTGGCGCGACGGAGGCGTGAGGGCTGGAGGCGGTGGCGAGAGGGCCGCGGCCAGCTGGGGCGGATTGTGTCTCACGGCTGCCGCGCGTGGGCGCGGAGGAGGGGTGGGCGGACACCGTCGGGCGGCGCGGTTTGCGGCCGCGCGGAGGGCGGCGCAGGTGCACGCGGGTGGGGACGGCGGTGCGCGGCCAGCGAGCGTCGGTGGCTGGAGGAGAAGGGGTGGGGGCGGCGGCGCTAGAGCTGCTTCCCCCTACCCTCCGTTACCTTTTTTTATTTCTTTTTTTTACTATTTTTATTAAAAAACTGCTGTAAAAAGGAAATTTTTTAAATTTTTTTTATCTTTTTTTTAATTTTCTTTAGACAGGAAATATGTACACAAAAAGGAAAGGGGGGAATGATAGTGAGAAGATGACATGAACTAAATAAATGGGGACATGTAGATGGTAATATGTTGTGATAGAAAAAAGGTAAAAATTACACGATGATAAAATGAGAATGAAATTACCTACGATGAATGCCGTCGCCTATGGAGTGCTCACGAGAGCACGGTCTTCGCCCAAATCGCCGGTGAGCGATGAGCTCGAGCAGCGCGCGGTTGCGGCTGCGATGTTGGCCAAAAAACCAACGGATCTCACCAGAGAGAGGGCCGTCGTCGCTCGACCGCGGTTGCGTCGCTGTCACCGATTCAACTCAGGGAACTAGGCTCTCCTCACATAAAGATGGATCAAAGGCAAAAATGAGGAGAATGGTATGTATATAAAGAAGAAAAAATGGAAGCTAGAATTAAGATGGAGTGGGATGGAGGTTAATAAAATGGTGGAGTTGAATTAGAAGTTAGAAAATATGGTGGAGTAATGGAGCTGAATTGGTGGTTATTGTAGAGAATGTAAAATAAAATAAATAAATAAATAAAATAAAGTTATCTACTTTAATTACAATAGAATAAAAAATAATAAAATAGATAGTGGAGAATTTACAAGGGAAGACAAACAATATGTACACATTTTTTTTAACTTTTCAAATATGTAATTTTTTTTGTCTTTTTAATAAGAGATATTTACAACGAAAAAATACAATAAAATAGTATAATTAAAATACAACACAAGTATGATTTTTTTTTGTATTTTTAGTAATTAAGAAAGATACAATAAAAATTAAAGAAAGAATGAATATATACATGGTATACAATGTACATCTAGGTCCCAAAACCCAACTTTTACAAATGAGCTCTGATTTTAATGAAACCACTTCCGTTGGATAGATAATTTTCTAACTTAAACTTTAAAAGTGAGTTTGGTGAATTTGGAGTTCAGACGGAGCGGGAATTTGGCTTGGAAGTTGGACTTTACGACTTTTTCTCTTTGGGATCTAGGAGCATTTATTTGAGATGAAATTTGTTTTGTATTTTTGTATTTTTATATACATTTTTATAAACAAATTATAGAAAGAATTAGATAAAAAGGAATTGAAATGAAATTATTAAAAATACATGAAGTTTTGGGCTATTTACATGTATAAAACTCCTTTATTTTTGCGGCTTTTTATGTGTAATTTATTTTGTACAATCTAATATACAATAATTAGTGTGTTTTATTTACAATAATTAGTGTGTTTTATTTACAAGAGTTATTTTGTTAATTTATTGATTTTATGGACATTTATTTGGGATTTTACTCGGGGATTTTGCTAAGATCAAGATATTGCGATGATGAATCGCAGATTCATCACCCCCCCTATACTTAAACTTTGCTAGTCCTCGAGCAAATAAAGAATGAATAAGTTGGGTTAGCCCCTGACTGTGCATGTGAATACAAGACTTTATCCGTTCAAGAACTCTCGATTTTAGAGATCCTAAATCTCTAAGCTGAACCAAGCTCTAGTCAAAAGGTACCCAATTCCCCTAATCATTAGACTCTCTTTGTATACATATATATAAGGGATATGACTTTAAGTGTTGACCGCAGTTACAAGAGTAGAGTCACCACGTCACCCAAGGTTCCAGTCTAAGGGACTCTCCTAAGAACCCGATCCTCAACATTAGGGAATAAACCATTTCTTGCAACCAATCCACCGTCTCTTTAGTTGTCAGACTTAAAAGTGTAGATGGAAGGCCAGTTGATGGAGGGCATAGGATTGTGTCATTTCTTTTCTCCCTCTCATTGGAACAAGGATCCTCTCAAGTGCCTTATTACGCAATGCATATTTTTGATGTTGATTAGTGCGTCCGTCAAGAGAAGTTGGAGCCGTCTACACTTGTTTTCTTGGGAGTACACCGGGGTGTGCCTTTTTTGAGTACCTATCGTACCTTCTACACCCAGACTTGTAGCATTTACGATGCAGAGCCCTTTTTTGGTACAAGCCCGACTCCTGGTCCTAATAGCGGTGGTCCAAGTGGACACTTTGAAATGGTTGGGAGCGCTCGCCTTTGGTGGAAGCTCTTTTGATAGTTGACTTTGTGGAATGAGAGCTTTTCTTTGATATTTCATTGCTTTGTAGTATTTGTGGCTAGCTCCACTGCTTTTACCAAGAGTTGGCGCACACTGATCAGCAATTTTTTTTATTTTATCACACCCTGGCACATAGGTAAATATCAAGAGATAGTACAAGAACCATGTTCTCATACTGGCTAAAGATGCTGACACTCAGGTTTCATGAAGCCTTCATTGATTTTATCCCATCCTCGAGCATCATCAAATCAAGTCCAAACTCAAATCCCTCATCCCAGTTCCTCAAGTGAAATTTCAACTCATCTCATCATAACTGCAGTCGTGTATGTGAGGTGCTGATCATATTCTTTAATGTAGAGATTAAGCATGCAATATAGCACACAAATCTTTCAAACTAGGGAAATGTGAATAATTAAGTCAAGGACCCTAATGACTAAGGATGGTTAACTCAAAATCTCAAGACCTCATAAACCAAGTGTTCTTGAACATCACTAGTCTTGTGTGAAAGTGAATTGTGTCAGGGATTAAACCAACTTATTAGTTAGTTTTTTTTAGTTTTTTTTATGATTGATTGATTTTTTTTAAGTTTTAGACAGAGTTTTTTTTTTTCAAAAAGGTTTTTTTAGAAAAGTTTTGCTTTTTTTTCAAGAGGTTTTTTTTGAAACACATAGGTAAATAAGAAAAGACTTCTTTTTGTGAAAAGGTTTTTTTAAAAGGATTTTTTTGAAAAGTTTTTTTAGCAAATAAGGAAAAAGAGTTTTTTAGGAAAAAGTTTTTTTTGTTTGTTTTTTTTTTGCTTTTGTTTTTGTTTTTGTTTATTTTTGTTTTTTTTACCCACCCCATAATTATTGTATAGTATATACAAAAATACGTGAAAGTACGAGGTATGGGTAAAGTATATATGTAATATATACACGCCCCCTATACTTAGCTTGTGTTATGTCCTCATGGCACTAGGTGACAAAAAGACATAGCTCGTACTAAGCGTAGGAAAGCTAAAATAATAAAAAAGTATAGAAGTCGATCCGCCCCCCTATACTTAGGCTATGGTCAGCCTAAGTGTAGAAGAAGAGCAAAAATGGGGCGGACAAGGTCAAGAGGAGAAATGATGAGTATAAACACATGGCGGGCATCGGTCCCCCCTATACTTAGGCTTTGGTAAACCTAAGTATAGGACAAGAGTAAGTGTAAGAACCGATGTGATCTGGAGAATATACAAGGAAGGGAGAATGTACAAGAGTGATTGAATCTTCTAAGATGTTGAATCTGTATGCTGCATCTTCATGACGAGTAATATGATGTATCTGCTCTATGCTCACTCTGTATGAAGTTGATGACCTCGAATTGGACTAACTGCTCTTTCGAATCAACAAAATGCTTCAACAGTTGTCCATTCACCACATGAGATTGTGCACCATCTGTGAGATCAGCTATCTCTACACTTCCATTCTCGTGCACTTTCTTAACCACAAAGGGACCCGTCCATTTAGATTTGAGCTTCCCATGGAACATCTTCAACCTGACATTGAACAACCATACCTTTTGTCCAAGGACAAAGTCTTTGCACCTAATGTGCTGATCATGCCATCTCTTTACTTTGTCCTTATAAATCAAACTGTTGTCATATGCCCTGTTTCAGATTTCCACGAGCTCGTTCAAGTTCAAGTCTCGACAAAGCTTCCCTAGGTGACAACTCCAGTTAATCTTCTTAATTGCCCATTCATATTTATGAATCAATTCTGCGGGAAAATGGCATGGCTTTCCATAGATCATTCTAAATGGTGAAGTACCCAATGGTGTCTTGTAGGCTGTCCTATAGGCCCACAGAACTTGGTCCAAGAGTTGAGACCAATTCTTCCTATCGGGACGAACCAACTTCTGCAAAATACTCTTCACCTCTCTGTTCGAAACCTCTGCCATGTCGTTGGACTGTGGGTGGTAAGGACTAGTAACTCTATGCTCAAATCCATAGTCCTTAGCTAAAGATCTCATATCTCGGTTCACAAAATGGCTACCCCCATCAGATATCAAAACTTTTGGCACCCCGAACCTAGCAATAATATGGTCTCTCACAAACTTACAGACAGTCTTGCTGTCTGCGGTTCGGGTTGGGATAGCCTCCACCCACCTAGATAGATAGTCAACCGCCAACAATATGTACTCATGTCCTTGGTTGTTGGGAAAGGGACCCATAAAATCTATGCCCCATGCATCAAAAACATCACAAATAATCATCGGTTGCATGGGCATTTCATCTCTCTGTCCAACTGTCCCTCCCATCCTTTGACAAATCGGGCACGACCGTACAAAATCAATGGCATCTCTAAACAAGGTCGGCCAATACAATCCACATTGAAGTACTTTGTGAGAGGTTCTCTTTCCCGAATGGTGTCCTCCAGCCTCAAGTGAATGACAATATGTGAGGACACTATGGTATTCCTCCTGAGGAATACACCTTCTCTAAACACAATCCGGTCCTTCAAAGAAAAGGAAAGGATCGTCCTAGTGGTATCTCCTCGAATCCGACTTCAGTCGATCAATGCTGCTCCTAGTCCAATCATGGGGAACCTGCTTGGAGACAAGATAGTTCACCATGTTGGCATACCACGAGAGTGAGTCAATAACACAAATTGACTCATCTGGGAAGATCTCTCTAATCCGCTCATGATCAGGAGAATCCTTAAGTTCAATCCGAGAAAGGTGATCAGCCACAACATTCTTCACTCCAGGTTTATCTTTTATCTCCAAATCAAATTCCTGGAGGAGTAAAATCCACCAAAGAAGGCGCGCCTTTGCGTCCTTCTTTTCCATTAAATATCGAATGGTTGTGTGATCAGTATAAATTGTTACCCTAGAGCCCAAAATATATGATCTGAACTTCTCGAGGTCACATACTACCGCGAGCATTTCCTTTTCAGTCACTTTATAATTTTTCTGTGTAGGATCTAAACCTTTGCTCGCATAATGAATCGCAAACGGAATCCCCTCTCGTCGTTGTCCTAACACAGCTCCTATAGCGAAATCTGAAGCGTCAGTCATGATCTCAAAGGGGAGAGACCAGTCAGGAGCTTGTAGGATAGGCGAGGCACAAATCTTCCTCTTCAAGAGCTCAAAGGCCTCCAGACACCTATGATCTACACCGAACTCTATGTCTTTCCCTAAGAGCTCAGTCAGTGGGCGGGCGATCTTTGAAAAATCTTGAATGAATCTCCTATAGAATCCAACATGCCCTAAAAATGACCGCACTGACTTTACGTTGGTAGGTGGATCGAGTTTCTTGATCACCTCCACCTTGGCAGGGTCAACCTCCATTCCCCTTTTGGAGATGACATGCCCCAACACGATACCCTCCGTCACCATAAAGCGACTCTTCTCCCAGGAGAGTACCAGATTCACCTCTCTACACCTCGTGAGGACTCGTTCCAAGTGCGCTAAACATGTATCAAAAGAATCACCATGGACCGAGAAGTCATCCATGAACACTTCCAGGAAATCTCCCACCATCTCGGCAAATATGGCTATCATGCACCGCTGAAATGTGCCCGGAGCATTGCAGAACCCGAATGGCATGTGCTTGAAAGAATAAGTATTGAATGGACATGTGAATGTGGTCTTTTCCTGGTCCTCAGGGGCTATGGCCACCTGGTTGTAGCCTGAGTACCCGTCAAAAAACAAAAGAACTCTTTCCCTGCTAGTCTCTCCAAGATCTGATCAATAAAAGGCAAGGGAAAGTGATCTTTCTTGGTCGTAGCATTCAGGCGCCTGTAGTCGACACAGACGCGCCACGACGTGGGTACTCGTGTCACGATCTCTACCCCCTCCTTGTTGGTGACCATCTGAATTCCCGACTTCTTCGGGACAACATGAAGTGGGGCCACCCACTTGGAGTCAGAAATAGGGTATATGAACCCTGCCTTGCACCATTTCTCAATTTCTTTCTTTACTACTTCCCGTAGATTGGGGTTAAGTCTCCTCTGAAACTCACGGAAAGGTCTCACGTTATCCTCAGTAAAAATGTGGTGCGAGCAGAGAGCGGGGTTGATGCCCACGAGATCCGACACTGTCCAGCCTATTGCTTTGCGGTTCCTCTCTAAGACTTCTAACAACCTAGGCTCCTGCTCTAAAGTCAAGTCTGAGCTAATGATGACAGGATATCTCTCTTTGGGTCACGCAAGAAAGGCATACTTGAGTGTAGGAGGTAGTGATTTCAGTTCTGGCATTGTGGTATCATCAAGCAGATCTGGCTGAACTGAATCTGAATCTGGTTCCGTGCTGTATGAAGGTGGGCTAAGCTGAGTAGTACTCGCCACCAAATCAGAAGTATCGGGAGTCGGATCGTCAAAAATATCCAAACAATCGGCAAAAGCCACGTCCGACTCGTCATCTATGTCCCATGATTGTTCCGAAGAGGATGGAACTGACAGATCTGGATGGATCTCTAAGTCATCATGAGAATTGGTTGATGCATCTCTAGTAAGATCAGACAACACCTAGCAAACTGCATCATGCACTATATCCTCTCCAGATGAAAGGGTCCCGCTCTGTCCTGAAGGAATCTGTCCCCAAATCCCAACTGTGCTAATCATACTGCAATCTGCCTCTGAAGATGAGTACTCTATGCTACTCTCAGAATCGGGTCGCTGACACTTGGTTTGCTTCATCTCAAGGTTCACCTCTCCGCCTGGAGAACGGAACTTCATCATTCCCGTACCATAATCAAAAGCTGTGCCTGCAGTCCTAAGGAAGGGTCGCCCGAGAATGATCTGAGATTCTCTCCAATGATTGGGGGTCTCCATGTCCAAGACTGTGAAGTCCACCTGATAGTTCTGACCCTCAATCGAGATAACGACGTTCTTCACTTCTCCCTTAGGTCTCTTCATTGAACGATCTGTGAATTGGAGTAAAGCTCTAGATTTGCGAAGTGGTCCCAACTCCAATTTCTGATATAAGGCTAAGGGAAGTAAGTTGATCGAAGAACCGTTATCTAAGAGTGTGCGTGCAAATGCAATGTCGTCAATACGACTCTCCACATAGTGAGCACCCATGTCTCTCTTTTTCTTTGGCAAAGTCTGATTCTTGAGACAATAGGTTGTGGCTACTGATAAGACATGTGTCTTTATATTTCGGTTATCCTTCTTCCTGCTAACCCTTCTAGGTGTGCATCTCACCTTAAGGTATTTTTGGAATGCAGGATGGTTAGCCACATATTCATCAAATGGCACCTTCACAGTGATGTTTTCTTTACAAAACCGTGCCATATCGGGGACATCTTTCTGAATCTTTTTGATGCGCTTTCCTGCCGTAAGAGCACGGGGGAAAGGGATTGAAGCTAGCGAAACAGAGGATGAAGAGTCTGAATCATGAACTGAAAGATCATTCTTTGCATTAACGGAAACAGAGTTCTTCATACAAGAATCTTTTTTATGCAACATGGACTCAAAATCTAGACTATCTACTAAAGGTTGTGGAATAGAAGCTGGAGTGGTATCCGCCACAACCGGAGATGCAAAATTCTCCATAGACTCAGAAGAATATCCATGCTGACGATGCTGCATACGTGCTCTCCTCCTCCTCTCGGCTCCCTAAGTAGAAATCCTCGAATGGTGCTGATGGGGCTCTGAAATAGGATGCCTCTCCTCCTCATCCTCTGAAGACTCCTCAGGTAGAGCTCCAAAGATGCCCCTCCTCATGTCCCTCGCCTGGTCAGGTACGACCACGGTCCTTCCGCTCCTGAGTGACATGTGGTTAGCCTCATCACACAAAAGAATCTCATGTTCAGATTTAGGAGATGTTGAATAGTATACCTGACCAAAGTGCTGCTGAGAACTAGAACAGTTCAGGCTATTTGGGTTAGCCTGAACTTGGGCTGGATAGAGGTAGAGGGTGCAGTCTGCTCGTCTCGCCATCTGGACAGGCGGTTGACATCCACCCGTAAGTCTTGAATCTCGTTCCTGTAGGAACGTAGCTCGTCGAGTATCTGCTGCTGAATATCTACGGGACTAGACGATGAAGGAAGTGGATAAGATTGGGAAGAAGAACGGGAAGACTGGCCCTACCGGCCAGTATACTGCCTCTACTGTTGCTGCTAGGGTTGCGGGCCCTGCTGGCACGTCTGATAATGGCCCTGTCGGCCATACTGCTGGTACTGCTGCCTCTGCTGCTGGGGTGGTTGGAATACAGGGCTCTGCTGTGAAGGAGGTGGTGCGGAGGTGAATGCGGTGTTGTGAAAGGTCGGGGGACGCTGATAGGTCTGTCGGTCTCACGTACTTCCCTGCCTGGCAGGGTCCTGAGTATACCATATCCCATTCACCTCCCAAATCGGGGGAGGCTCCTCCTGGACTATCTCTGCTAATGGAGGTGGCTGCTGGAAAGAATGGGTGTAGGATTGGTCCTACTCCCACGGTTGGGTTGCCCTGACACCAACTGCTCCTGAACATGGTGAACTCGGTATACAGGAGCAGAGGGTGCAGTCACAGTGGGTATCCTTATCTTAGATACCTTCTCAGTCAACTCCTCCATCTATTTTGGAAGTTTGGAGACGCTCCGGTCTAACTCATCAATCCTCTTGTCGATCTTCTCGGCTACAGTAAGCTTGTCAGCAAGGAGTCCCATGCTAGGGATCACGTCCTGAGAGAGAACGACTACAGCTGCTTTTCCCCCTCCAGATGAGAGTGAACTGGGGGATGGTGTATAGGCCCTGCTGGCCATCTGTGAGCGGCTAGTTTCAGCCATCTGCTCGAATACCCTCCAGACGGTATCCGCTCCTCGTGATGTATAGCTGCCTCCACAGGCAGCGCTCACTAAACCCTGCATCTCAGGGTTGAGACCAGTGAAGAAGGATTGGACCAAGATGTTGTCATCTAATCCATGACAAGGACACTTTTGCAGGATGTCCTTGAATCTTTCCCAAGCATCACAAAAGGCTTCATGGGGTAACTGGGAAAAACTCGTAATTCGCGTCCTCATCATGTTAGTTCTACTCAACGGGTAGAACTTCTTTAGGAATAGGTCCTTGAACTGGGCATAAGTGGTGATGATGATTCCAAGATTCTTCATCCAGTAATCGGCTTTTCCACCCAAGGCAAATGGAAGGGCTTTGAGCCTAATATAATCCTGGCTAACATTATTATGTTTGAGGTTAGCACAGATGAGCTCAAAGTCCCTTAGGAATGCATATGGCTCCTCAGAAGCATTCCCATCAAAATGTGGCAGCAGGTTCAGAAAATGCGGCTTCAATTCAAAGTCAACAGTGGGTTCGGCCGGACTCAAGTAGTTATGAATTTGATATTGTCCGGGGTTATGCGCCGCATCCATTGGTAGTTGGACCCCAACATTTAACTGTCCTAACTGAGCTCTCAGTAATGCATGTTGCTGCTCAGATGCAGCTAATCGGGCCAGTATCATTCTCATAGGGTCTTCATGGTTCTCTTCTTCCTCTTCTTTCTTCTTTGGCATTTTACTTGAATCTTCTTTATGTCCTGAATCAGCAATGTGTTCTTGATTAGAAGAGGATTTATGAATCAAGATATTCTCACCGAGGCGATGGTCTTCCTCGGTGAGGTGGGAAGAGGGAAATGGAATGGTTTGAGAGTAACTATCCCGAAAGTGAGTAATCCTGGGCTCAAGAGGGTCATGAGTCCAGGTTGGTCCAAGTTGCGCTTGGACCTTTGAAGACTTACTTTTTGAAGGGTTCAATAAGAGATTCGCAAAGTCCGAATAAATATCCCCCCAATCAGTCATCTTCGATGTCAAAAGAACCGATTAGATCACGATAATCAATGAGGCACTAGTTCTACGGTGCACGTAAATGTGCGGAGTGAACTCACACAATACAAACGCAATTCAAACCCACAATTTCACCAACTCAACACGTGATGGCCGTAAGAGTTCGGTCGAATTATCTGGTTAATTTTAGTTGATGAGAATACAATCTTGGAAAGATTAACGAGCTGTTAGGTGCCCGTATTTTCCTATAGACTGGCCCGGTTCTTACGACTAGTTTGACCTACTTTCAGCCAGTATAGGAGTAAGTACGGACCTTATAAATACGGCTACCCGTTCCTTGAGGACTAAGGCATCCTCTAAACCTCCCACTCTGCTAAGGAAGTCCGGACCGTTTACCGGCTACCCGTAAATCCTCACTGAAAAGTAGCTAATCGCCTAAAAAGAAAGAACCAGTAGTAAGTAAGAAATCCAGACTTGGCTCTATCCTAGGGTCGTCTCTCTCTCACTTGCAGGTAAAACAAACAATGAGGTCTTTATGCAGCCGAGAACAAAGGTTCTTTTTATTCCAATTAATTAAATCGACCTGTTCAATTCAGTCCCAATTTTAGAGTTAGGTTATCACTTGAAATTTATGTGAACACACAAGCACGTCTACCGTTCAGTCCCAATTTCCTTTTGACCTTAAGTTGTAAAACAAGAGGGGAATCGGAAATCAGAATGCAAACGAGAAACTATGATGCATGCTCAGAAGAAGGTATACTTACAATGAATCCCAGCACTCTTCATGCGTTATGCAGAACAGAATTTATAAATATTACACTAAATGCATGCAGATCGAGAAAACCGCACCTAAACAGTATACTATTAGCGGGGAAGAATTGATTGAATTTGAGCTAAGTAGTACGTGTCTATGTGCGTCTCATTATGAATATTATCAGATAAGTGAATCTTCTAATATATGTGTGGCCTAATTTACGATGGGCACAAACAAATTTGATTCTATACTATCGTGTGCCTAATCCTTAAGTTCGCCACTCAAGTCGAGCCCCACCCTCACCGGAGAGTGAAACATGCTCGACACACCACAAATAATGTCCAAGTCTTTTTACATGCGCGAGCTCTCAAACAAGAGCCGCTATGAATGAACAAGCTAAATAATTACAAGAATTTACAAAATTTCTCTCAAAAATAAATCAATTATCCTCGCACTTCAGCAGTCGGCACGCGTCGCGTCCGTCGACCTCCGATGCACTCCAAGTCCACCGGGCACTCGCAAGGAAAATGAAATTTATATTAGAGAGATAGACAACAAGATATATACAAAAATATAAAGAGAAATAATTGCAAAAAAATGGAATAAATACAAGTGGCTCGGGGGTCAGACTACTCCAGTAAATGAAAATCTAAATCTAAATTTTTAAACTAATCCCTAAGTCGTTTGCCTCCCCGGCAACGGCGCCATCTGGCGAGTCGCTAAATACGATGTTTAATTCGTGTTCGTTGTAATACGTGTACTTAGCGATTCGGTCAGAACCGAGATAAGATCTCCGTGAAGAGTGTCTCGGCTTTAATTTATATCCCGGGCAAGTCCTGGGTCGAACTCAGGGAGGCAAAGGAACAACTTCAGGTTTAATTCAAAAACTTAGGTCTAGATTTCCAATGCGGTATTTTTTTAGATTTTTTTAATGCAAAAAGAATGTCAAATACAAGATGCGGGTGAATCAAGACACTAAGAAATCACACAATTGGCCAAATTAATTTTAATAGAAAATTAGTCCAATTCAACCAAACTATATTTTCCTAGGATCTTAATTCAGTGAGGGACACAAAACATATTTTTTTGTATTTTTAGGGGTTAAAATGCAATAACTAAAAATGCACACTTTTTATGGGTGTTTTTGCAATTTTTCACACAAACAGTAAGCAAAAATTATGAAAAAAATTACTGGAACTAAAACATGATGCAAGGAGACTACAGTAATTTTTTTGGAATTTTTTGACAAAGTATGAATTTTTGTGAATTTTTTAGTGAAAAGAGAGTGGCAATGAGTAATTAATTTCTATTAAATCCACATTATTAAAATTATCAGAGTGCGAATTATCTCAGAAAGATATTTAGATAAGAAATCCAGGAGAGTCGAAATTTTGCAAAAATGATTTATGTAGATTTAATTAAAAATCAAATACTAAATCTATTCTACAAATTATTTCAGGCACAAGACAACTCCATTTTAGATGAAATTTGGACAGTAAATTAAACACACTTCAAGGCATCATCTCAAATTTTTGTAGAATTTTTAGAGCAATTATGTGTGAGATATAAATTTAATGGCACAGAATGGGTAAGCTATGCAAAATTTCAGTTGAACAATTTTAGTTAATTATCCATATATCACAAAATACAAACAAATACCCACAATGTAGAGAATTAGTTGCTCAACATGAAAGCATTTTTCATTGAATAAAAAGATGCAAAAGAGAGGTCCAAATTAATAGTCAAATACAGGGGTATGCTTGCAAATACAGAAAACAAATAAATCAACACAAATATCTACAAGGACTATTTTGTAATTATAAGATCATAAAATAAAATTACTGCAATTTTTACATAAAAAAATAAGGATTCACCTTCTTCCTTCCTCTTTGGTACACGATGGAATGAACCCAACTGGGGGTTGGGGTCGGCGGCGGGCTGAGGCGGTGGAGGGGCCGAGGACCACGCGCGCGCGGCCGCGCGGTGCCGCCTGGCGCGACGGAGGCGTGAGGGCTGGAGGCGGCGGCGAGAGGGCCGCGGCCGGCTGGGGCGGATTGTGGCTCGCGGCTGCCGCGCGTGGGCGCGGAGGAGGGGTGGGCGGACACCGTCGGGCGGCGCGATTTGCGGTCGCGCGGAGGGCAGCGCAGGTGTACACGAATGGGGACGGCGGTGCGCGGCCGGTGAGCGCCGGTGGCTGGAGGAGAAGGGGTGGGGGGCGGCGGCGCTAGAGCTGCTTCCCCCTACCCTCCATTACCTTTTTTATTTTATTTTTTTGATTTCTTTTTTTTTACTGTTTTGATTAAAAAAACTGCTGTAAAAAGGAAATTTTTTTAATTTTATGATCTTTTTTTTAATTCTTTTTAGACAGGAAATATGTACACAAAAAGGAAAGGGGGGAATGATAGTGAGAAGATGACATGAACTAAATAAATGGGGACATGTAGATGGTTATATGGTGTGATAAAAAAAAGCAAAAAATACACGATGATAAAATGAGAATGAAATTACCTACGATGAATGCTGTCGCCTATGGAGTGCTCACGAGAGCACGGTCTTCACTCAAATCGCCGGCGAGCGATGAGCTCGAGCAGCGTGCGGTTGCGGCTGCGATGTTGGCCAAAAAACCAACGGATCTCACCGGAGAGAGGGCCGTCGTCGCTCGACCGCGGTTGCGTCGCTGTCACCGATTCAACTCAGGGAACTTGGCTCTCCTCACATAAAGATGGATCAAAGGCAAAAATGAGGAGAATGGCATGTATATAAAGAAGAAAAAATGGAAGTTAGAATTAAGATGGAGTGGGATGGAGGTTAATAAAATGGTGGAGTTGAATTAGAAGTTAGAAAATATGGTGGAGTAATGGAGTTGAATTGGTGGTTATTATCGATAATGTAAAATAAAATAAATAAATAAATAAAATAAAGTTGGCTACTTTAATTACAATAGAATAAAAAAGAATAAAATAGATAGTGGAGAATTTACAAGGGAAGACAAACAACATGTACACATTTTTTTACTTTTCTAATATGTAATTTTTTTGTCTTTTTAATAAGAGATATTTACAACAAAAAAATACAATAAAATAGTATAATTAAAATACAACATAAGTGTGATTTTTTTTCATTTTTAGTAATTAAGAAAGATACAATAAAAATTATAGAAAGAATGAATATATACATGGTATACAATGTACATCTAGGTCCCAAAACCCAACTTTTACAAATGAGCTCCGATTTTAATGAAACCACTTCCGTTGGATAGATAATTTTCTAACTTGAACTTTAAAAGTGAGTTTGATGAATTTGGAGTTCAGACGGAGCGGGAATTTGGCTTGGAAGTTGGACTTTACGGCTTTTTCTCTTTGGGATCTAGGAGCATTTATTTGAGATGAAATTTGTTTTGTATTTTTGTATTTTTATATACATTTTTATAAACAAATTAGAGACAGAATTAGGCAAAAAGGAATTGAAATGAAATTATTAAAAATACATGAAGTTTTGGGCTATTTACATGTATAAAACTCCTTTATTTTTGCGGCTTTTTATGTGTAATTTATTTTGTACAATCTAATATATAATAATTAGTGTGTTTTATTTACAATAATTAGTGTGTTTTATTTACAAGAGTTATTTTGTTAATTTATTGATTTTATGGACATTTATTTGGGATTTTACTCGGGGGTTTTGCTAAGATCAAGATATTGCGATGATGAATCGCAGATTCATCACTGACACCAGAGCTACAGGGCCTGGTGAATGCTTCTTGTGGCGGGCCCTATTTCGCCAAGGACCATGATCAGGTCTAGGCCATCTACAAGGAGATGGCCGAGAACTATATGGTGATGTCCCAGACCCGACTCTACACACAGGGACGACCCCAACCACAGACCGTGCAGTACCAGAGGATAGCACGGGTTGACGTCGGTCCTTCCAGTTCGTCAGCGGCAGCAGCACAGGCCGAGTCCACAGCCGCTGACATGGGGATCATCAGCGAGAAGCTGGACCGGATGGAGATCATTGAGAAGAAGCAGTGCCAGGGCATCATGCAGATGGAGCAGATGACACAGACTCTGAGTGACCTGAAGACATAGCTCATGTGTCTCCAGGAGGCACAGACGGCTTCCCAGCCCCGTCTTCAGGAACGAGGCGATCCGAGTAGAAGCAGCAGCTCGTCCCAGCGCTCCAGCCACCAGCAGCCTAGACAGGTTCACCTTGTACAGGCGGAGCCGTACCAGCAGCCGCAGCCCACTTACCAGTCACCGCCATCTCCGGACACGCGGATGGTGGTATACCAGTCAGATCAGCCTCTGGCAGTACTCCCGCCAGCCCCTTACGAGTCAAAGCTGTTGATGGATGTCAACGGGATTTAGTATGACCGTCCCCAGCCCGGTATCCGATGAGACCATCCCGGATTCCGTTGGTCGGCTGGAGGTTCCAGCTCCCAGCAGCAGCCGTCAGGACAGGGTGGCCAGTACAGCCATCAGAGGGATCACCAGCAGCAGCAGCCCCCAGTGTACACCCAGCAGCAGCAGTCACAGTCGTATGGTCCTCGTCCCTATCAGCAGGGACATTCTTGGAGGCGTGATCAGTCTCATCAGCCGCAGCATCATCCACAGTCATACCCCTCTCACGCACAGCAGCAGCAACAGCCTCACTACCAGAGAGGCTACCCGCCAGGTTCTCATGGGCCAACCTATGAGAGCCCCGCCTTGGATGACATAGCCCGCCTCCTTACAGATCAGCAGGCTACATTCCGACGGGAGATGGATGAGTTCCGCCAATGCGGGACATCGTGAGAGGGAAGGCCGCCATCCCTGCCCAGATAGAGCCCAATCCGAACAACCTCAAGAGGAAGTCTGAGCAGGTAGTTTGTACTGAGTATGCCACTCCTAGTGATACATTTGGAGATATGTCTGCATATTTTTTGATACTGATTTTGTCACACTTAGGAGCGGTAGGATGCCAGCAGGTGGCGCCTCGTCTGAGCGACACCCAGAGGCTACTTCCAGAGCGCCCGACGAGGAGGAGAGCGGTACTGGGGCCGCTAGAGATGATGACGGTGGTATTGATGCCACCACGGATGCTGATCCCACGGGCGGTACTGAGGCCGTCGTTTCACCAGTTGAAGGAGGTGGTACTGTGGCCACCCATGTTGCCGAGCCAGATCGCGGTACTGAGGTCGCGAGTCTTCCAGCCAAGGGTGGTGCTGATGCCACCAGTTCTTCTGAGAGTCCTGTAGTTTTTCCTTCTGCACCTGTATCTCAGAACATTTCTGGCAATAAAGGAAAGGGTTTATTTTCTTCCGGTCCACCTGTGGTGCTTGATGTATGTGTGGATCCTGCCGTCGAGCAGTCTAGACCTGTTCCTAGTCCTTCATCTGAGAAGGACCCTGTGATCCCCTTCCCTAGAGCTCTTCAGATGGGGAAGGGGAAGAAAATAGAAAACCCCAAAAAGAGGCAGCAGGAACAGTTCAGCCAGCAGATGATAGACCGTTTTCACATTCAGCTGACTCTTCAGGAGGCTTTGCAGCACATCCCTCTACTCCAGCGTTCACTCAGAGACAGGACTACAGTTAGGAGGAAGAGGAGGAACCACCATTCAGAGATCCATGTGCTGACCAAAGCTACTTGTTTCACGATCCAGAACCGTATGCCGGCCAAGAGGCCAAACTCAGGAGCCCCTTATGTCAGATGCCACATTAGAGAGCAGAGGTTCGACCGTACTCTATTAGACAGCTGTTCATCGATCAACCTTCTTCCGGCAGCCCTTCTCGACCGCTTCGAGTTGGGCACTCTTCGACAGAGCAGGACAGTCCTTCAGTTTGCTGGTCGATCTGTCAAGAGGCCGAAGGGGTTGCTGAGGGACGTTGTCATCATGATTCAGGGCCTGCAATTCCCCGTGGACTTTGTAGTGTTGGACATGGAGATCCTTGAATCAGTGACCGATACCCCCATCATTCTCGGTCGCCCGTTCTTGGCCACAGCCAAGGCAGTGACCGACCATGATAGCGGGAAGGTATACTTTCGCGTCGAGGGTGAAAGTGTACAAATAGAGACGGTCGAGGACATCAGATCTAGAGATACAGCATGCTCAGAGACTACTTCCGATACAGAGCAGATGACAGATGCAGGGCCAGACATCCATTAGGACTGCGACTTTGTGATCACATATGACGAGGCAGTTTAGGCATACCCAGATGCACAGGCCATCCTCTCACCTTCAGAGTCCGCTGATGCAGAGATGCCAGCAGAGGAGATCTTGGAGAGCGCATTCCTGGTCCAGGATACCGTTCAGTCGGCAGAGCCGGTTCTTGACCGCGAGACTGATTTGTTTTGTGATGACGGTGGTACTGAGGCCACCTTGGATGATATAGATCCCTCGGAGTCAGATTTTGACTGGGCAGAGTTTGATGATTATATACCAGATCTGACTTCCACTGAGCCTGCAGCTAGGGAGGAGGTAGATGCCGAGCAGAGCAGAGACAGCCCGTCAGAGCAGCCTTCTTGAGTTTCAGAGTGTGATAGAGAGTTTCAGTTCTCCCATGCGGATTTGGCAGCCTTCACGCAGAGTTTTCAGAGGCCAGATCCACCAGCACCCAGTTATCCAGAGCTGAAGCCACTTCATGCGTCGCTGAAGTATAGGTTCCTTGCGGGTGAGCATGAGATGTACCCAGTCATTATCTCTGCCGATTTGACTGGAGAGCAGGAATCTCGTCTGATGGAGGTTCTTGAAAGAATCGCAAGGCGATAGGATGGAGCGTAGCTGATCTCCAGGGGATAAGTCCGGCTCTGTGCTCCCACCATATCTATCTCGAGGATGAGGCAAAGCCGTCGCGTGAGTTCCAGAGGCGGCTGAACCCGAATCTGAGAGAGGTTGTCATGAAGGAGATCTTGAAATGGTGGAGTGCCGATTTTATCTACCCCATCTCTGACTCCAAGTGGGTCAGCCCTTTGCATGTGGTGCCCAAGAAGATAGGCATCACTACAGTAGTCAGCGAGTTTGGAGAGGAGATTGCTACCCGGGTACCCACTTCTTGGCGGGTCTGCGTAGATTACAGACGACTCAACCAGGCCACTAAGAAGGATCACTTCCCCCTGCCCTTTATAGATCAGATCATTGAGAGACTGGCAGGGAAGAGCCATTATTGTTTTCTGGATGGGTACTCCGGCTACAACCAGGTGGCCATCGCTCCCAAGGACCAGGACAAGACTACCTTTACCTGTCCCTTCGGCACATACACCTTCTGACGCATGCCATTTGGTCTATGCAATGCCCCTGCGACTTTTCCGAGATGCATGTTGTCGATCTTTTCGGACATGGTAGGGGGGTGCTTGGAGGTCTTCATGGATGATTTCTCGGTTTACGGCGACGGATTCGACTCCTGTCTTGACTGCCTAGACCGAGTCCTTCAGGGATGTATAGAGGTTCACCTTGTGCTATCTTGGGAGAAGAGTCACTTCATGGTGACTCAAGGGATGGTGCTTGGCCATATCATCTCCAACAGGGGCATGGAGGTTGATCCGGCCAAGGTAGATGTCATTAGAAAACTCGCACCACCGTCTAACTTGCCGCAGTTACGGTCTTTCCTGGGGCACGTCAGTTTCTACCGGCGATTCATTCATGATTTTAGTAGGATTGCCCGGCCGTTGACTGACCTGCTGACGAAAGACACCGAGTTCCTTGTCGATGACAAGTGTCTTTCATCGTTTGAGACTCTCAAGCGATGTGTTGTTGAGGCTCCTGTTCTCTAGCCGCCTGATTGGTCTCTCCCATTCGAGATCATGACGGATGCCTCCGATTTTGCCGTGGGGGCCGTGCTGGGACAGAGGAGGGATGGAGTTCCATTTGCCATTCACTATACTAGCCGCACATTGGATTCCGTGCTGCGGAATTACACAGTCACTGAGAAGGAGATGCTAGCCGTAGTTTTTGCCCTAGATAAGTTCAGATCATACATTATTGGATCTAGAGTGACCTTGTACATTGATCATACCGCCATCATGTACCTCATGGAAAAGAAGGATGCCAAGGTCAGATTGACCAGATGAATCCTTCTACTCTAGGAGTTTGACATAGAGATTAAGGATAAGCTAGGAGTCAAGAATGTGGTGGCGTATCATCTCTCCCGACTAGAGCATCTTGAGGATTCTGAGCAGACTGGGCCTATTTGTGAGACCTTCCCAGATGAGGCGATCCTTGCTATCGCCTCTCTCCCATGGTACGCCGATATTGTGAACATTCTTGTTGCTAAGAAAGTTCCACAAGATTGGCCCAGGCAGAGGCTTGAGATCTTCCTCGCGAAGGCCAAGTCCTACCACTGGGAGGATCCCATCCTTTACCACGAAGGAGGGGATAGCGTCTGGCGTAGGTGCATTCCTCAGGAGGAGCACCATAGCGTCCTCACTTACTTCCACAAGCTTGAGGCAGGAGGACATCACTCTGGGAGGAGAACGGCATAGAAAGTGCTCCAATCCGGCTTATGGTGGCCTACCCTCTTCAAGGACTCTGATGAGTTCGTGAAGAGGTGTACTGACTGTCAGAGGATGGGCACTAGTGGACAACGTGATATGATGCTGATGCAGCCCATTCACTTCTGTGAGGTTTTTGATGCATGGGGCATCGATTTCATGGGTCCATTCCCTAAGAGTCAGGGATTCGAGTACATTCTGTTGGCTGTTGATTATGTGAGTCGTTGGGTTGAGGCCATCCCCGCCCGAACCGCAGATGCTAGGACTGTTTGCAGATTTTTGAGGAAGCATATAATTACACAGTTCGGGGTACCTCGAGTGCTGATATCTGACGGGGGGTCTCATTTCATCAACGACCAGGTGAAGGCCCTTGCTAGCGAGTTTGGTATAGACCATCGAGTTGCCACTCCATACCATCCTCAGACGAATGGTCTAGCCGAAGTGTCGAACAGGGAGATCAAGACTATATTGCAGAAAGTCGTCCGCCCTGACCGATAGGATTGGTCACAGCTTTTGGACTCGGTCTTGTGGGCATATAGGACGTCTTTCAAGACACCTTTGGGCACATCTCCCTTTCACCTCGTTTATGGCAAGCCGTGCCATTTACCAGTTCAGTTGAGACACAGGTCATTTTGGGCAGTCACAGATATACTTTTGGATCCATATAGTGTAGGAGACCAGAGGAGGGCAGAGTTAGCAGCCTTGGAGGAGCTTCGTGATACCGCCTTCTCAAACAGCCTACAGTACAACGAGAGAGTGAAGGAGTGTCATGATTCTCATATTACCCACAAGCATTTTGAGCATGGACAAAGAGTATGGTTGTTTGATGCTAGGCTCCGTCTCTTTCCAGGGAAGCTACAGAGCAAATGGAAGGGACCGTATCTAGTGAGAAAGGTACACGGCAATGGGAGTATTGATATATCTGAGTTGTCTTCTGAGAGTACCTTTCGAGTGAACGGCCAGCGGCTCAAGCCATTTCTAGATCATGAGCCACGGGTCATTGATGTTGCCCCTATTCACGTTGCGTGAGATGTGGTCTCTTGACTCACATCTATTGCATCTCACGCCTGATTATCAATGTTCTCCCGACTTGTATAGATCCAGTTGTCCATATCATACCATTCTTTAGTCCCACATCCCTTCTCTCATCCTTTGATTATGTTATACTTAGGGTGTACTTTACCCTAAGTATAGGGGGGATGTAGGACTTTCGGGTATTCTTTTGATTCTTTTTTACCCCTATTTTTGCTGCCTATACTTAGGGATATTTTACCCTAAGTATAGGGGGGGTAGACCCTGTACATTCTTCACTTGGTTTTCCCTTCATGTACAGCCTGTTATACTTAGGATTATTTGATCCTAAGTATAGGGGGAAAAGCCGAGGTTCTCTTAATTTTCTATTCTTTCGTTCGTCTTTGTATATAGCCTTCCTTTTCACTTTCCTATACTAAGCACGAGTTATGTCTTCTTCATCGCTCTTGACTCTGAGGACATCGTTCGAGCTAAGTATAGGGGGTGTATATATTCTATATATAATTTAGCCATAATTTTACTCGTACTTTGTGTGAGTGTGTAAATAAATAAAAATGGCTAAAAACCCAAAATCCATAAAAATTAAAAAAATTTAACTGTAAATAAACACTCTTTTATTTGCACATGCATAGCTATTGTATAAAATTATTTTTGTAAAAATGTTTTCAAAAACTTTTTGTGTAAATTGTGTGTAGATATGTGCATATCAAAATTAGGTATATAGTACAAAATTTTTCCAAAATATTTTGAAAATCAAAAGTTTGCAAAAACCTTGTGTACATTTGTGTAAATATTTTGCAAAACTTGCATTCATGCATACATCCATGATTTTAAAACATTTTTCAAAAATTTTGCATGTTTGTAAATATTGTGTAAATAGCATCCTTGTATATATGTATATAGTTTTCCCAGATTATAGTTGACATTTAAACTAGCCAGGAATTAAATTGGGAAATGGAGCTTGATTAAGATCTTAATCCACCTAAATTATAAGAGGAACCTTATAGGGCTTAGGGTTAAGGCTTTTCAGGTCCATGGTGACTTAATTCTTTGAGTCCACTAGGCTATGATCACATGTCATCTCAATGAGCCTTAGTAGAGCATTTAACAACACACACATGACTCATATAGACAATGGCTTTAATTGGACCCGCACTTTGCACTGAGCTCTATACGGATGAGGTGGTGAGGAGGCAGTCTTCCTTGACTTGGGGTAGCATATGAGGGTAGTACTTCTAGGCGGAACCTCTCTTCTTCTTTTAGTGAAGGAAGTGCGTCTCAACTTGGTCTGGTTGCCATGAGGTCTAACGACAGGAGTTGTGGGTTGCAATAATGCTTCAAAAGAGGGATAGTCTACTGGCTCAAGAGGAAAAACTCCTTATGTATATATGTTGCACATGTATATATTGTATAGATGCACTTGAATAAAAATGCAAAAATAAAATAAGTCCAAAAAAGTGGTGGGTCTGATAGAAAATGATAATCCCACCGGAGTATGTGTATAGTGCAAATAAGCAAAGCTTGAGATTTATGGTTCCATCTTATGTAGCTTGCAGCAGGGAGACTTAGCTACACTGGTTGAGCTCCCAAGGATACATGGTTACACTGGTCATGGTCCATTCTCTTCTTCCCCCTCTTCTTGAGCCGGTTGAACTTGAACTTAGAAGGGAATACCCCGCTCCTCGAGGAAAGAGTGGCCAGATTAGGGTCATAGAGTTACCTTGTTGGGGAGGGTTGTCAAGTTGCTACTTCTGAGGTGGAGAGCTAGACCTCACTTACACAGTACAAGGAAAGACTCATAGTCTTCAGGGTTTGTGTATGTAGACTTGTTCTGATCTGAATTGTTGAGGAGTCTTGATTATAGATTAGTGGATCTTAGAGGTTGTTGAGTTTTAAACTTAAGTCCAAATAAGGTTCCGACACATTAATAATCCAAAGATCTGATCGAGCTCCATAATTCAATTTAATGAAAGCAAGTTTAATATTCATCATTAATCCATGCATTTTCTCCTCTTTTTCTTTTCCTTTTTCTTTTTCACTTCTTTTTCAAATAAGTGTTTGCTAAAGGACTAGCAAAGTTAAGTATAGGGGGTGATGAATACCCATTCATCACTCTTTATTCTTTTATTTTAGCTACAAAACCTTTGCCAAACACATGTAGATATCTGTAAATATTAATAATTAGCATTCCGCATGCATTGTGTAAAAATAAATAATTAGCATGTTTTTGTGCATAAATAAAAGAATAAAGGAATAAAAGAAAAAGAGGGAGATATTTAGAATAAATATTGAGCGACCTAATCCCAAGGGAGGGTTCAGCATGGGCCTGACCGCATAAAAATCCAAGTAGAGAGAGATAAGGAAGCTCATGTGTGTAAATATATACATGTATATAAATAAAAATATTTTCCTCTAAAAATAAAAATAGGTTTGTATTTATATGTATATATTTGTAAATACAAAATTAAAATAAAAATGAGAAAAATAAAAGAAAATTAAAAAGAAAACAAAATACCCTTCCCTATTGTATATACACCATGTACATAGAACCACTCTTCTATTTATTTTCCTTTGTAAATAATTAAATAAAAATCCACAAAAAATTGTACATACTCCTTATTTCATAATGTAAATAAATAAAATAAAAATCATAAAAACAAAAATAAAATAAAAAGAAATAAAAATAAAATCAAAACCAACATTGTACATATACCATATATGTATATAAATAAAAGTATTTATTTACCCGATCTAAATAATTAATACGTGGTTGCATCTGGTTGGTCCACGAGGGAATGTTGACCCCGGGTCAATTCTCCCCCCAGGACCACCAGAGACGGATCCAGTTGCCCCGACCTGACTTCTTCCAATTTTCGCCACTCGATCCGATAGCCAAACCCCTTAACCCTGGGTCCTAATCCTTCCTGATTCATCCATGATCCACGTCCGGGGTGGGTTATGGGGATCCGTGCTCCGAATTCCATGCCCAACCATCATCTAGCCGGACCCCTAGCCATTTATAATCTCTGCTCCGTTGCACATTTCACCCTATCTTTGGCTCCGCATTTTCCTCCCAGGACCTCCACCACCTTCGCCTGAGTGACAGCTAGCATCTGGTGGTGTCGCAGTGAGGAGAGAGTGTCCCGGCCACTGATCCGGCAGTCTAGCGCCGTCGTGCGCCGCCCAGGAGTAGCGCTCGAGCCTCGAGCATCGACGCCCATCGAGGCAAGGACCAGGAGCTTCAAAAGCTCATTCCCAGTCGACCTCGACCATCTGATAAGCCTAGTTCCTATTAGTTTTCGCTAATTTCCATTCACGCCCAAATCCCCCGTTCGTCTTCAACCATCGATTCCGATCGACCCATCCACCCATTTCGCCAATCGACACGACCAACATCTCCGCCCTTCTTCCCTACATGTTCTTCGCCCCTTCATCCAACCCAGTTCGCCACGTAACTGGGACTCGAGCTCCTTCGCCGTCGCATCGCCGGAGTTCCTCCGCCCCGACGCATCGTTCACCCACCTCACCTCTAACCGGGTCGAGGCATTTTGCCCTCGACCCAGGAGTCTTTCTGTGCAGCTTTGCAGGTCAGAGGAGGACCATCTGAGGTCCTCCACATTCAGCACAGGAGCCTAAGCTCCGCCTTCGTCGCTGGAGCTCTTCGGAGCCTCCCGGTGTCATCGGAGGAGCCCTACAGACGCGGGAGGCCTTGGCGATCCTTTTCCACCTATCAGCAGCCCCCAAGGAGGTCCAGCGCGCTCACATTCCTCCGACAAAGCTCGCCGGCGAGGAGTTCTTCCAGGACCCTCCTCCGCCGTTCGTTCGACCCCGGAGGCCCAGATTTGATCTGGACCGTTCATTTATACGAAGAGGCGCCCCGCACCAGCACCGTCCGATCAGCACGTGGCGTCATCTGGAGCGTCTGTTGAAGAGGAGAGGCGTCACGATTTCCAGCCGTTTGATCAGCCACGTGGCACCGCCCCAGTCCATCTGATAATAAAGGGTAATTTACCCTTAGGTCCTTTGCCTTTTTGTTTTTATTAAATAGTCCTGTAAATATTTTATAGAGTTTATTTTAGTTTGGTAGAATTGCATAGAGGACCTGTTAGTTTACTTCTATTGCATTTCGTCCCTGTTAATGTTGGACACGTGCGTCGACACGTGATCTTCTGGTGAAATTGCATACTATGGGCTGTGGTTTATGGTTGTTAATGAATGAAAGATATTTCTTGTTATTTGCACATATACCCCTATGAATGAAATTTTTTGACATGTGCCGAATTTAGTGGGCTTTTTACAACTTAGCCCCTGGACTTTTAGCACCTGTTGCTAAAAGGTCCAGGGACTTAAGTTTCATTGCATATAGGTCCTCAGTGCCCAGCCCACATGCCGCGCGCGTGGGGAACCTGGTGTTTTTGCACGAGGAGCCCCTGAGCTTCGATTTTTGTTGCCTTTTAGCCCCCAGAAGATACTTTTATTACAATCAGGTCCATGTGCATTGTGGGCTCTTGATTGTTTTAAATAAAATAATAAATCTCATCCGAATTAAGTGAAAATTTGACATGTGGCTCCTGCCACTGTGTAGTTTTTTCCACTAATTTTTTGGAAAATTTTTGAGCCCTTTTATTATTTTTAAAAATTCAAAAACCTCTCTTTTTCTGCCTGTAGAGATTTAAAATTCACAAAAAAATATAAAAACCTCTTTAAAAATTACAAAAAAGTAGATTTTGTTTATTTTGGTGTGCTTGATTTTCTGGCCAATTTTGGATTCACAGAAAATACAAAAATTGAAACACTGAAAATTTTATAAAAATTCTAATAAATCATAGAAAATTCCAAAATTTATAAATTTTTCTTCTGATTTTTCCTTTTTGTTTATATTTTTCAAGAAAAATACCTTTAGGCCTTGAAAAGACCATTTAGTATTTCTAATTGGTCTTTAAGCTTGGCTGGACAGCAACACTGATTTTCTTCTTTCTTTCATTTTTAGAAAATTCTAAAAAAATCAGAAAAATCTCAAAAATTACCTAAAAACAGTAAAAAATATAAAAACCATAAAAACATTTTTGTTTGAATTTTTAGAGCTTTTTAGAGTAATTAAATAATTGTTGAAAGTTGTGTGTTTTAATTGTTTTATTATTTTCTTTATAATTAAAAATTCCAAAAAAATATAAAAATATTAAAAATCCACCAAAAATAATTTGTTTTTATTTTCTTTATTTTTCGACTACTTCGTAGGCCGCAAGGCCAATCCGCGCTCCCTGAGTCTGACCCTGGGTGATATGCCAGTCTAATCTCATAGCCAGGGCCACTATTGGTTTTTATTGATTTTTGTCTTTGTTTGGTGGTCGGTTCCATAATTTTTCTTGTTGAGCTGAGATTTCTATCGATGCGGGTCGCAACGACCCGAGAGTGATTTATTTTTACCTGATCCGGATTGATCGAAATTTTTCAGGTCATCAACCATCCACCACATCGCCTCGCGATCGCCCTCCTCGCAGCCCTCCACCGCTCGCAGATCGCCTCCAGAGGAGCCTCACCACCTCGTGCCACCCATCCTTATCCAAGGACCGCATGCACGTGCCACGCAAGTGGGAGCGAATGAATTTTGCATACGAGCCCTCACGAGATCAGAAATTTGGAAGGGGTCCCTTCCCCTGCAAGGGTACGTGTTGCGCACGTGCCCCTTCGAAAAATTGCAAGAGATCCCTATCTCCTTCTGGATTCACAAAGAAGCCCCCCGACCAGAAGCGGCTGTGCTTTGTACGTATTTAGTGTGATAATTGCATTCAAGCCCCCATGAGTCTAGATAATTACATCTAAGTCCTATTAATATATTTTTTATCAATTTTATTTCTGTAATTGCATTTAGACCATTGTGTTTGGACCTTAATTTGAACATTCATTTACCATCATTTCATTATTCTAAAAAATGCAAATTATAGAGCAACTCATGATTTATCATTATGGATATTGAATATATTTTTATAAAATGTATTTTATTTAATATAATTATTTTGGTGGAAAATTGTATAATTTATCCACCGTGTGCTATTCAATTCATATTAAATTAATCGTTGCTCCAAAAATTCTTAAAAATTCATAGTAGCTAGGTTTTAGTACATTATGCCCAAATTTCAGGCCATTTACATGCACATAATGGTTAGAATAAAATCAATGGTGATTTCATTGATTGATTTTTAACAGACTGAAAATTCATTATTTCGAGGTTAAGAATTTTTCCTGGATATCTCTCACATAAACTCATCTAGGATAATTTTATTTCCAAGAAATAATTTGGTTTGGTATTTATTAAAATTAATTTTCTCAAAATCACTTAGTCTGCATATTCAATTCATAATTAATTCATCTTGCATCCAAAAATTCCAAAAAACTACAATAGCTTAATCTTGCACTCATACACATTCCGGTTAAGTATCATTGAGTTTGAAATTCATTTGTTCAAATTTTCCAGTTTAACCCCTAAAATTTGCCAAATTTGCATTTCATTCATTAATTGCATTAAAAAATAAAAAACGCCTCTTTGAAAACCTGATTCTAGATCGACTAGCAATTAACCTAAGGAGACATTGGCCTTCTTAAGTTCGACCTTGAGCTTGCTCAAGTAAAAAAATAATTTGACCGCTCGCTTTAATTGAATAATTAATTATCGATTTTTAATTAAGCCGAATTACCTGCCTACAACATTCACATTAAATATTAATTCCACCAAATTAACTAGGATAAATATGGATTCATCACATGGCACCGTTACCGAGGAAGCATGGCTTAGTTTAATTTTTAGAAAAAAAATCTAGATTTTAGGTTCTCCACCCCAGGTAGTGTGACCCTCGGTTTTTCTTATGTATATTTCTTTGTTTATTTTTCTGCATTTATTTATTTATTTTATTTGCTTTATTTTATTTTATTGAGTCTATTTTTCTGATCATCATCTTATTTTTTGTGCGAGGGACCTGATGTGATAGAGCGATCGCTTAGGTGGCCGAGCAACTCAGGAGCTTCAGAGGTCAACTTTTTCTGATGATAAGCTGATTGAAGGACATATAAAGTTAAGATCGAGTCGAGCCGTGAGAGAGTGTAGAGTCTTAGGCTTTTATTTCTCTGCATTTATTTTATTTTGTAATAATGGCACATTTCCAGCGGATTCTGTTTGGAATCTCGTGTCTGTACTCGAACTTGGACTTTCTCTTGTGTGTGTTGATAATTAGGATTTTGCCAACGATAGTAAAATGTCGGTGTAGAAAATCACTCCGAGACATAACACTAATTGATTAAACAAAATTTCAATAAAATAGGAGAGAGAGAGAGAGAAAGGTGAATACATGGCTTCTCTCTCCTATTTTACCTTACACTTTATTATTTATCCAGGTAAGTGTGCATGGGTCGAACTCGAGGAGGCAGAATATCAATACCACGATTTTTGAGAAGAAAAGAGTTATTTCATGATTTTTATTTTTTCTTGAAAAGGGCAAGAAAAGGTCTCCTCTTCCACGCGAGGCGGTCCTCGGGCCCTGTCATGACTGGAGTGAGGCGGAAATGGATGGAGAAAGTACGACGACAACCGACTAGTTCTGGAACTGGAAAGAGTTAGGAAAGTTGGTTGTTAATGGTGAGTTTTAGGGGATTTTATAGGCAGATCGAAGGGGAGTTAGATAAAGATCGAGGGCTGGCGTAGATCTAGGTAGTTAGGAGTTTGTGGTGGATGGTTTAGATTGGGTTTAGGATGAAGGAGGATGCGGGGAAAATTGGTTGAAGATGGGTCGTTAGAACAGAACTACAACTGCTTTGTTCTTGAGGAAGATGTACCAAGTGCTGACACGTGTCAGCACCTGGTTTGCCAGATGTTACAAATATATTATAAATTATGTATTAAAGTGAATAACATTATTCTAAATAGATATAAAAATGAAAAGTATAAATAATTAATTTATCTAAATTATGGCATAATTAGTTTTTTATAAATAGTAAATAATTTATGAAATATAAATAAATATATAGTATATTTAATAAGTAGGTAATTGATTTCTAATTCAATAAATTATTAAATAATATACCATTTTTATATTTTATTAATTAGTAAGATTATAAATAAAATAGTTGTGAATTTTTGTAGATTTTAATAAATTAAATTAAATAGATTAAGAAATACAAGTATAAGTTATGCAATTCAGCTTTACATATAAACTGAGGCTTCTGATTTATATAAATAATAAATAATGTCACAAAATTATGAAATAAATCATGGTTAAACTACAAGATTAAGAAGATATTAAAAATTATAAAATCATTAAAACGATAAATAATGTATCCTAGATAAAATAAGTAGCCCAGAAACCCAGTTGTGATTAGGTCCCAAAGATGACTTTTTGCAAACGGACTCTGATTTTAATGAACTCACTCTATTAATTATAGAATATTATATTAGGAACTTTAAAGGTGAGTAGAGTGAAATTGGAGTTCATATGAGAAAGTTATGATGTTCGAAAGTTGAAAATTTTACAATTTACAAGTTCGATTTCTTGGCGTACGTACAAGATATTATTTTTAACTTATTTTTATATTTCTATATACATTTTTAAAAATAATTAAGAAAAAAGTTTGGTGAAAAATATGTTCATATGAACTAATTTAAAATCAATGAAGATTTGATAATTATTTGCTAAGTAGTGAAGGATGTATAGAGTGAATAATTAATTATTTTTTATTGTTTTCTTTCCTTATCTCCCCTTACTCATTTGTTTGTCGATCAATCCATGCTGACTTGGTCTCGGAGGTTAGGTTATAAATATATCTTTCAGCTATATTTATTTTATAAGTCATATTGTACATATTTATATATATATATCTACAATCTGCCTTATTTTTGTTTTCTTTATTTTTATTCTTTTTTTATTTACATGTTTTGAATGCATAAAAGTGAATTTTTACTCATGAGTGTGATTTTGTTAAAAGATGAAAATTAATGAATATTTACATGTATTTATTAAGGGATTTAAGATAAAAAGCCGATAAAACGTTAATGAATCATGGATTCATCATGTGTTGGGACATGTTTCACTCTCCAGAGAGGATGGAGCTTGACTTGTATGGCGAAATTAGGATAGGCAAACGATAGTGTAATTTCAAATTTCTTTGTTCCCTTCGTAGTTTAAGCCACGCTTCTTAGAAGATTCACCATCTTTTAAGATCCCTAATGAGATGCACATAGACATGTCCTATTTAGCCAAATTAAACTTAATTCGTCCCCTCTAATAGTATATTGTTTAGGTGCGGTTTTTTTATCTGCATGCATTTAGTGTAAATTTAAAAATCCAGTTTTGCATAACGCATGGAAAGTGTTGGAACTCACTGTAAGTATACCTCTTTCTAAGCATGCATCATCGTTTCATATTTGCATTCTGATTTCTGATTCCTCCCTTGTTTTACAACTTAGGATTAAAAAGGAAATTTAGACTAATGGTAGACGTGCTTTCTTGTGCTCAGGTTAATTTTCAAGTGACATCCTAACTCTAAGATTGGGACTGAATTGAGCGGATTGATTAAAAAATTGGAATAAAAAGAACCTTGTTCTACAAGTGCATAAATCCCTCGTTGTTTGAATTTACTTGCAAGTGAGAGAGAGAGAGACGACACTAGGATAGTACCAAGCCATGATTTTCATATAGACTATTGATTCTACAAAAACGATTAGATACTTTTGAGTGAGGAAATGTGGGTAGCCGGTAAACTGTCTGGATTTCCTTAGTAGAGTGGATGGTTTAAGGGACACTGTGTAAGACTATGTCCTCAAGTAATGAGCAACCATATACGGTCCGTACTTACTCCCATACTGGCTGAAAGTGGGTACAACTAGTCATAAGAATCGGGCTAGTCTGTAGGGGAATACATGCACCTAATGGCTCGTTAACTCTTTCAAAGTTTGCATTTACCACCAACTAAAACTGACAAGCTAATTCGACCGAAACTTTACAGCCCTCACGTGTGGAGTTGAATTTGGGGTTTTACATTGCGTTTGTATTGTGTGAGTATTCTCTACACATTCAAGTGCACCGTAGAACTAGCACCTCATTGAATATCATGTTCTAATCGGTTCTTTTGTCATCGAAGATGACTGATTGGGGGGTATTTATTAGGACTTCACGAATCTCTCATTGAACCCTCCAAGAAGTATGTCTTCAAAGGTCTGGTCACAACTTGGACCAACCTGGACTCATGAACCTCGTGAGTTCGGGATCACTCACTATCGGGATGGTCACTCACAAACCATTCTCTTTCTCTCCTCCCATCTCACCGAGGAAGATATTTACCTCGGTGAGAATATCTTGATTCCTAAATCCTCTTCTAATCAAGACCACATTATTGATCCAAGATTTACAGAAGATTCAAGTAAAATGCCTCCGAAAAAGAAAGAAGAGGAAGAAGAACACCCCGAGGACCCCATGAGGATGATATTAGCCAGACCAGCTACATCTAAGCAGCAACAAGACTACTTGAGCTTAGCTAGGACAACTCAATGTTGGGGTTGAACCACCAATGGATGCGTGTACAACCCCAAGCAGTACCGAATTCAGAATTATTTGAGTCTGGTCGAACCTGAAGTTGATTTTGAATTGAAGCCGTAGTTCCTGAACTTGCTGCCATACTTTGATGGGAATGCTCCGAGGATACATATGCATTCTTAAGGGACTGAGCTCCTTTGTGCTAACCTTAGACATCCTAATGTTAGCCAGGATTATATTAGGCTCACAACTTTTTCCATTTACCCTGGGTGGCAAAGCCGACTACTGGGTGAAGAATCTTGGAATTAGAATCAATACCTATGCTCAGTTCAAGGACCATTTTCTGAAGAAGTTCTACCCCCTAAATAGGACAAACATGATGAGGACATGCATCACTAGGTTTTCCCAGCTACGCCATGAAGCCTTTTGTGACGCATGGGAGAGGTATAAGGACATCTTGCAGAAATGCCCTTGTCATGGTCTAGATGACAGCATCTTGGTCCAGTCGTTCTTCACAGATCTCAACCATGAGATGCATGGTTAAATGTGCACTACTTGTGGAGGCAGCTACACTTCACGTGGAGCGGATACCGTTTGGAGGGTATTCGAGCAGATGGCTGAGACTAGCCGCTTACAGACCGTCAGTAGGGCATACACAATGTCCCCTAGATCACTCTCATCTGGAGGGGGAAAGTCAGTTGTAGTCGATCTCTCTCAGGACATGATCCCTAGCGAGGGACTCCTTGTGGACAAGCTTAAAGTAGTGTTGGAGTGCTTTCTTCTGGTTTTTTTGTTTATATGTATTATGAACGAGTGTCGTCGCAACCCTAATCAAGCGTCAAATAAAAAAAATAATTGATTCTCAAGACAAAATAAATACAAAAATGTATCAAGAGAATTTTTGCTATTTAATTTACCTATATAACAAACAAGATCAAACTTAGGGAGGCTACAAATCCTGAGGGTTATTCTAATAATTGAAAATCAAAGAAAAGAATAAGGAATTTCAATGTACACTACACATAGTTTCTTTTTAATTTCTTTCTACTTTATTTTTTTAAATTTATAATTTTTATATGTTTTGATTTTTAATTTTTAGTGGTTTTTAGTTTTGCAATTTTTTATTTTTTAAGAATATAATTTCCAAAGAAAGTTAATATACAAAAATAAAGAAGAGTTATTTTTATTTTTAAAATATAGTAAAAATTATCAAATAGGTAAAAATAAAATGTTTTTGTGTTTTATGCTTTTTATAATGTTTTTGGTGATTTTTCAAAGATTTTTCAAGTTTTATGGATTTTATAAAAATCAGAAATTGAAAATAATGTTAAACAGTGAACAAGCAGGACTATTTTCAGTTTAAAATATCAAATAAATTCAAAAATTACTAATTTAGTTTTCCTAAAAACTATAAGAAATTATCTTTTCTTATAGTTTAAAAATAGCCCACATTGTTTAAGGATGCTACAGATTATGGTCGAGGTTGTACTGACTGTCAGAAAATAGGAGGAACTATTGGTTCCAAAGATACCATGCCCCTAAGATACATACAGATTTCTGATGTTTTTTATGCTTGGGGCATAGACTTCATGGGCCCATTTCCTGTCAGTCAGGGACTTCGTACATCCTGCTCGTTGTGGATTATGTTAGTCGATGGGTGAAGGCTATCCCCGCCTGAGCTACAGATAGTCGTACAGTGTGTTCCTTTCTCGAGGATCACATTATTGCACGATTTGGGATTCCCAAAATATTGATTTCAGATGGGGGAAGCCATTTCATTAATAGATAAGTAAAGAAGCTTGTGAAGTAGTATGCCATTGAGCACTGAGTTGCGTCTCCTTACCACCCTCAAACTAATGGCTTGGCAGAAATTTCAAATAGGGAAATCAAGACAATATTACAAAAACCTTTACGTCCAAATAGGAAGAACTGGTCCCAGATGCTTTATTCAATTCTATGGGCTTATCGGACGGCGTATAAGTCTCCTTTAGGTATGTCTCCCTATAGAATGGTGTATGGAAAGCCTTGCCACCTATTAGTGGAATTAATTCACAAATCTTTAGGTCACTTTGTGTAATGAAATCTTGATTATGAGAAGGAAGAAAAGAACAGGAAGTTGGATTTGAATAGATTACTGGAATTCCAAGGCTTTGCATATGATAATTCACTCATGTATAAGGAGAAAGTCAAGCGTTGGCATGATAAACACATTCGAAGGAAGATTTTCTCTAGTGATCAGAAAATTTGGTTATTTGATGCTAAGTTGAAGTTGTTTCCTGGGAAATTGAAAAGCAAATGGTCAGGACCGTTTGATCGTGAGAGTGAAGTCACCTCGGCTACCCTTGTTAATTCAACCGAGTTATCAATCGAATTAGGTTTGTCGTTCGTTGCAGACGGGTAATCGAGACTTCATCAAAAACCACTCAAATTTAATGTTCGATTAACTCAAGCAGCAAATTTATTTTACTTGGGCAAGCCCAAGGTCGAACTCAAGGAGGCAGTTATCTCCTAGGTAAATTTTTAGTTAATTTAGTAGATCAGATTTATAGAAGAATTTTTTTGGTCTTTTTTATGCAACTAAGGAAAATGCAGTGCAATTTCAAGCCAAATTTAAGTTAAATCATAAAATATGATCAGATGAAGTCCAAAATTAATGAAATTTGGCCAAAAGATGATATGAGATGAGACTAAGCTACTGCAATTTTTTTAATTTTTAGACTCTAAATGAATTAAAAATGAGTAAAATATGGATGTAGGGTAGTTTTTGCAAAAATCAATTTTAATAAATACCACATTATTTTTAGATATAAAAATTATCCTAGATAGGTATATGTAAGAGGAATCCAGGAAAATTAATAAACCTAAAAATTTATGTAAATTGGACCTATTAAAAATCAATTAGGCAAACTACTATTGGTTTATTCAGGCCTCGTGATGTGTGCAAATGTAATGATTTCTGGGCACAGTTTAGACAACTTAACCTAAGTCTAATGTGATTTTATGGTGATTTTTGGACCAACAAATGATTTAATATTCAATTTTGACATACAGTAGGCAAAATATGTCAAATTCCACCAAAATAATATTATTAAATTCGATGCAGCTCACAAAAATATGACATGTGTCACAAGAGATAAAGGACAAATTAAACTACAACATGTAATTTTTGGAATTTAAAAATAATGAAAATGGACACCTAAATATGTGTGCAAACACAGGGACCAAAATGCAAAATAGAAAATAAAAATTGCTTAAAATAAAACGTGCAAACAGGGACTAAAGCACAAATACCTACAATGCTGGTGGGATAAAAGTGATCCCGGCTTATTCGGTGGTCACAAGAAAGGTAGAAGACGAGGAGTCTGGAGATCGATCCGCAAAGTCCAGGTCGGGTTCTCGGGAATCACATCGAATTTATTAGCAGAGTTGAGTCTATGGATTCGATGTGGGTGTCGGCGGGATCCCGACGGAAACCATCCATAGATTAACTTCGCGAAGCAAAAAGGAGGAATGGATGTTGGAAGAAGGATACGATGGTCAACAAGGGATAAAAAGGAGTGCAAAAGAGTAGAGGGGCTCGACTGAGCGGGGGTCAAAGGAGAATGGCACAACAAAATTTGCACAAAGGCGCGGGACTTGATCTTTGAACCTTAATCTAGATCCATACAAACACAATACAAAATTGGGTTCACCAACTCACGCCATGTGGAGCCGTGAAGGTTCATCTATTTATTATCTTTTCGGTTTTAGAGTTGTTCTTTCAGGCATATCTTTTAACAAATCCTTAGCACGCTACCCCTATAGGAGAGAGAGTACTGCCAGAAAAGAATCTCGTACTTGTCCTCCTCCTTTGTAACATGCAGTCTGTACTTTTTGAGGTCCTTGTAACCCTTCCTGGATCCCTACTCAGCCAAAGAAATAGAGAGAGGAAGTCGATAGGCTAAACCAATACTTCGGTTCTCGCTCGCAACGGAATCACCCGTGAGCATGCAAGAACCTACTCGGACGCGAACCGATGAGACAGACACCCCCGTGAAGGTGTGGCCTATGCTCAGTACTTCAGACCATGTCGATGTTCCACACGAGGCGGGAACACCATCGTTGACAAGGCCCTACTCGGTCACGTACGATAGAAGCGCCATTACTTTGAAAATTCATACGATACACAACGCAGTTGTAGATTGGGTTTTTGGCTCTATTCCTTATGGGACGTGCCTCGCTCATGGGATTAGGGTTTTGGTCCCCCTCCGAAGGTACCTGAAAACAATGAGGGCTTTATGAACCCAGTACAATGATAGTCCATTACGGATTTTAATTAAGGTCAAAGTTTATTTAGCAGTCCCCTTGTTTTAGTTTTTGGGTTTTCACTTTTTTTGAGTCTGTTTTCATACAAGCGCCTAACGTTTTTGTAGATTTTTCATTTAAGTCCTAGGTGCTCAAAATCAGAGGGAGATAGCGAAAAAGCCATGCAAGTTGGTTCTGTGATGGAAATCTCATCATCAAACTTGAATGATGCATGCTGAGTTAGAGGACTTACAGTGCATCCCAGCTCTCTCCATGCGGTATGCAAAACAGAATTTTTAAACCTATCTACATGGCAGTATGCAAGCGACAAAATCGTCCTAAACATTAGCTGCTATTAGCGTGAAGAATCACAAGTCGGTCACCGATCTTCAATCCAGGAGTCCGGTCTAGGATCACCCCTCCTTCTCTCGACACATCGAGTTTAGGAGCAACGCTTGGCAGGGTGGGCTCGTGGCATGTAGGCTCGAAGATGATGAGGCGACTGTTTAGAGTTTGAACTAAGTCCAAATCGTACTATAGGTATATGCAAGATTATTAAAGTGTTTGGACCTAGTCTACTCGATCAAGCAAGCCTATGTCTAGGGGCTCCATGCACACAAAACAAAATAAAGAAAAGGCGGAAAACTCAAAACAATGGGAAACAAAGAAAATAAAGCGGGAAAAACACGAAAAAACCACGACGAGGCCCCCAGGTGAACAAACACCCGGGCACTGGACCTCGTTGTGAAGAGTAGAGTTCAAGTTATATTACATGCCAAAATTTCTCTCTCACACAATAAATTACAAAATGCTCCTAATTACTCAAGGCCTATCTAATTCACATCCCTTTACATCCTTGGTGCTCTCTCCAGCTGGTCATAAAGTGAAGACCAACCTCCTCCAAGCTCGGTTGCCTTGACTTCCTAAGAAACCATCCTCGCGTGGCGGGCTCTCGCAACAAGGTCACAAAAAGATAGAATTAATATAGGCACAATTAATGAAATAAATAATCAATTTAATCAAAATAAATGTGTATGTCACTAGTCAAAGAATCATGTATAGTTGAGCAATTTCAAATAAGCAACTATTCACAGAATAAATGATGAATAAATGAATTTTTATACAAGAATGACAAGGCAATAGGCTACGCTCATTGCTCCATGGCAACGGCGCCATCTGATAACGTGAGAGAATCGAGGGTCCAGAAGTCTCACAAGGTGAGAGATCCAATCGTTGAATTGACCACTCAAGAAACCTCGGTTGATCAGAGATTAACCCACATTATAGAATAAGTCCATTAAGTCCCAAAACTGTGAATTAAAATTTATTAACTCTACCATAAAATGCATAGTGTATAAGCATGTAGAGGTCGAACCACAGAGAGCAAAAAAATGGATAGCCTACAGGTATTTATATACATCCCAGTCACCATTAACTGAATCCTCTTTTTGTGGGTTTTTAATAAATATATATATATATATATATTTATTTAATTATTTATATTTTTTGTTTTCTTTTTTTTATCTATTAATTTTTTAATTATATAATATATATAAAGAGATATATATAAGAGAGAAGAGAGAGAAATGTAAACAAGGATACTCATATATATATGTCTAAATACTCAAGATATATTAGATATAATATATATATATATATATATTTATATATTTTTTTGTTATTTTTTTGGAATTTTACTAATTTTTATGTATTTTTAATTCCAAAAATGTTCCTAATTTGGGACTAATTAAATAGGCCGAAATTAATTTTGGTTTTAAAAATATAAAATAAATCCCAAAATTACCCAAATTAATTTTAATATATTAATAATAATATAAAGATAATTATAAAAGAGAAAAATATATTTGTGGGGGTTTTCTAGTGTTTTTCTATTTTTTTGTTGGATTTTGGAGCTTTCTGATTTTATAATTTTCTTTTTCTTATTTTTAGGGTTTTTCATTTTCTGGACTCAATATATATATAAATACACCATATATAATATTTTTGGAATTTTTCAAAACATTTTATATTTTTTGGTATTTTATAATTTAAATAGTGCGAAAATGGCTCCTTTTTCATTTTTATTAAATGGATAAAATGCTCAAAAATGCCTAATAATTATGTGGGTGGATCTACATGGCTGGGGGCATATCTCCTAATTTTTGTGGATTTTTAGGAGCAACTTAGGTATTTTTAATAAATACATTAAACTCATAAAAACAAAATAGCCTGGCAGGGGCATAAATGCAATAAAATTAAATGACAGGGGACACATTGTAAATATACCAACTGAAATAAACATTTATTTAATTTTTACGAACCATTTTACAATTACAAAATCACCAGGGCATGGTTGCAATTTTTACGCGCCTCACGTGGGTCTGCACGTGAGGCTGGGAGGGACCAAAATGTAATTTCAGGAAGTACATGGGTCACATTGCAAAATAACCATTTAATTTACAACGTAATATTTTATTTATAAGATTAAATATTAAATACAAAAAGGCGAGGGGGCTCAATTGTAAATTACCCCTACAGGCGCGCTGATGGACGGTGATCCGCACGCCACTTATCCACATGGCGGGCTCTCGAAGCTCGATACCCCTTCGCCGATCTTCGGTCGAGATTACATCTGATTCTCGATCGGACGACCAAAGTGACTGCTGATTGGACGATCAAGATCAAATCTGGGGCCGCCTCCTCCATCCGACGGTTGATGCTGCTCACGAAGAACATGGAGGAACAGTTGGACTCCCTGGCTTCGATCGCCGATTTCTCCTGCTCCAGATGCTCTTTGGTGATGGCGATGGGCTCTACACGTCCGGCGAGTTGCTTGATGAATACCCATTCATCACTCTTTATTCTTCTATTTTAGCTACAAAAACCTTTGCAAATACATGTAGATATGTGTAAATACAAATAATTACCAAAAGCATGCATTGTGTAAAAACCTATAATTAGCATGTTTTTGTGCAAAAATAAAAAGAATAAAGAGCAAAAAGAAAAAGAGGGAAATATTTAGAATAAATATTGAGCAACCTAACCCAAGGGAGGGCTCAGCATGGGCCTGACCGCATAAAAGCCAAAGTAGAGGGAGATAGGAGCTCATGTGTATATACTTCTGTAAATATATAAAATTATATTTTCCTCACCCAAAAATATGCTTGTACATATTTTGTGTATATTTAGAAAATATTAAAAACAAAATAAAAATGTAAAAATCAAAAAGTCAAAAATACCCTTTCACCATGTGCATAAACCACACCAATGTATTTATGTAACCTTGTAAATAAATTCAAATATTTTCTAAACTTTTTGTAAATATTCTATGTTACATATTGTAAATGCATAAAATAACAAGAAACAAAACAAAAATCAAATAAAAATTACAAAATTGAAAATACAAAGATACTTTGTATAAATACCATGTATATAAGTGTATATAACCAATTATTTTACCCTTGTATATAAGTGATAAAAATAAAATAAAAATATTCTTTTATCCTGTAAATAAATAAAATACAAAATGAGCATAAAAATACATAAAAATAACAAATAAAAAAATCAAAAATAAAAATCCATATAGTGTACATATACCTATATATATAGCTACCCTTTTTTTATTCCCAAAAATTAATTAAAAATCATCAAAAAATAGAAAAAAATAAAAGAAAAATATTTCATGTTTTGAGTTTTCTTTAATTCGGCCTATTTCTACCTTAAAATAAATAAACAAAAAAATTGAGCACGTGGCAGCTTCTGATTGGTCCACGGGGGATTGTTGACCCCGGTCAACTCCCCCGCGGACTCCTTCCTTTTCTGGAAGAGGCGCGCCACCCCATCTTCCCCGATTTTCCCACGCGTCTCCAGGCTGTCTCCCACGCAAATCCCATGCCCGGATTCTTCGCCGATCACCCGTCATCCTCGCCGGATCTTCAGCCATGAAATCAACGCCTTCCATCGCTGTCACCACTCGACCCTAATCGCCCCTGTCACCTTATATATTCTCACCTCCGCCGCCTCCGCGCCCCATCTTTGGACCTTCTCCTTCTTCCCAGTGACCTCCAGAGGCATCGCGAGAGTGACAGCAAGCGTTTGCCCTTGTTGCAGCGAGGCGAGGAGGCGAATCCACTGATCCGGCGATCTTCGCCGCCGCTGCTCCGCCACCGGCGTCGAGCATCGAGCCTCAGGCCTTGACGCCCTTCGAGGCTACGACCAGGAGCAAGAGCAGCTCCAGCATAGTCTACTGCAGCCACCAGGTAGTCGATTAGCTCTTTAATTTCGTTTAATTTTAGGTTTCGCCCAAATCCATTCTCCGACGCATTTCTCCGATTCCGACCATCTCGCGTTACATCTCGACCATCCGACCCGACCATCATCTCCGCCAGACCTCTCCGCACCTTCTTCACCCCTTCACACAACCCAGATCGCACAGGATCTGGGAATCGAGCTCCTCCGCCGACCACCCTCGCCGGAGCTCGCCATTTCGACCCACACGTCACCTTCACGCCGCCTAACCGGGTCGAGGTACTTTGCCCTCGACCCGCGAGTCTTCTGGTGCACTTTGCAGGTCAAAAGGAGGCCGTCTGAGGCCCTTCGCCATTCAGCCAGGAGACCCAGCTCCGCCGGCCTTGCTCGAGCTCCTCGGAGCTCGGTTTGCCCGTCGGAGACCACCGGCAGACGCGGGAGCCTTCCGCGAATCTTCTCCGACCTCCAGAAGGCTCACCGGAGGACCCTAGCGCACGCACGAGCCCGGCGAGTTTCGCCGGGGACCTGTTCTTCGAGGACCCTCCGTTACCGTCAGATCACCCTCCTCGCTCCAGATCGGATCTGAACCATCCATCTACGGAGCACCTCCACCATCCGATCATCCCGAGGGCTGATCTTGACCGTTCGAGCAGAGAGAGAGGCACCAGCTAGCCTCAACCGTCAGATTCGCCACGCGTCCTCCTCTCAGCCGTCGATTCACCAAGAGTATCTCCACTACGCTTCGTCACCGTCAGATCTGCCACGTGGGATGCTCTCCACCGTTCGATCAGGCCAGCCCTTCCAGAGTTAAAGTCGCCTCCGTTCTCCACCGTCTGATCGTCCACGTGGCGCACATCAGGCCGTCGATAATAATAAAAGGGGTAAATTCATCTTAGGCCCCTCTGTTTGCTTTATTTCATTTTAGTCCTGTAACTTTTAAATTCAGTTGTTTATTTTCTGGGATATTTGCATAGAGACCCTCGTGCTTATTTTTATTTGCATTTATACCCCTGCCAGTTGAGAGCCACGTGCTTCGTCACGTGTTATTTTGGGAATTTTGCATAATTAATCCTGTAGTTCTGGTTGTTATGAAATGATTAAAACTTTTTCTATAATTGCATTTATACCCCTGTGCGTGTTTTATTTGCACATGTGCGATATTTCTTGGGTTATTTGCAGATAAGCCCTTGGACTTTTGATACTTGTTATCAATAAGCCCTCGGAACTTATTTTTCTTGCATTTAGGTCCCTGTGTGCCCCTGGCACGCGCCTCGCGCGTGATTTTTTGGGCATTTTGCACCAGGACCCCAGAACTTTTGGGTATTTGCACTTAGGTCCCTGTGCACAGTGCCCCACCTTTATTTTTGAATAAAATATCAAACGACCTCCAAATCCAATGAAATTTTGACACATGGCTCCTGCCATGGTGTAGGAATTTCTATGATTTTTGAGGACATTTTCGTTGTCATTTAGTATTTTTAAAAATTCAAAAACCCTCTTTTTTCTCACTGTCTAGCTTTAAAAATACCAAAAAAATATAAAATCACCTTTAAAAATTCTAAAAAAATTAGGACTTGTTGTTTGTGTGCTGTTTGATTTTCCAGCCATTTTTGGTGATTTTTCATCGCATAAAAATCCTAAAAATTGAAAAACCCTTAAAAACCCATAAAAATTATAAAAATTAAATTAAAAATCCAAAAATAATAATTAGGGTGCCTAAATTTTCCTTACTCTTTCTAGATTATAGGAAAATTACCTTCAGGGCTTTTTGAGATCCAAAAATATTTTATTTTTGGGTCTTAAGCCTTGCTGGACAGTACCCTCTGTTTTTCACATTGTTTGATTTTTAGTAATTAATTTACCCATTAGAAAAATTCCAAAAATTCACCAAAAACAGTAAAAAACTTGAAAAACATAAAAACCATTTTTCCTTGATTTTTGCTTGATTTTTGTTGTGTTTAATAAATTGTTGAAGTTCAGTACCTGTGTGTCTTCTTTAAGTTTTCTCATCATTTAAAAAATCTAAAAAAATTATAAAAACAAATAAAAACACTAAAAAAAGACTCCCTTGGATTTCTGACTACATCGTAGGCTTCTTAAGCCAATCTGTGCTCCTTGTGTTCGACCCTGGGAGCTATACCAGGTTAATCCTATAGCAGGACCACTTCTCTGTGTTTCATTGATTTATTTTCATGTGGTTCATTTTTCTTGATTGACACGTTCTGAGTGACTGAGGTCGCAACGACCTATTTTCTATACCTTCTACCTTAGTTGCTTGGGTATTTCGTGCAATCATTGCTCCGCAGCTTCCGAGGTACTCCAGAAGGTCCAGGACCCCCTAGATCGGTCCAGCGAGCTCGGGGTAGCAAGGGGGGTCCTGGAACCTTACAAGTGATTAAGACGAGTCCCAAGGGGCTCCATTTAGCTCTCGACCTACACCAAAAGAATGAGGGGCTCGAGGGGGTCTCCCTCGACCAGGGGTTACGGCTTCAAAGGTAGAAAATGAACGTGGGTGGTGAGGTTCGGCGAAGTAAGGGACTTGGACCTTGATTCACAGAGCTGGGGAAGCTCTAGTTGATCTGATGCGGGGGTTAGATGTAGAACGCGTAGGGGAATGAAATGGTGATGATGCGAGGGTCGGATCATGCGTAGATCAGGTTAGAGAGGTTCGCCAGAGCTGAACTCCGCTGAACTTCGATCTGGCCCTAATCGAGCATCTACGGTCCTAATGAACAAACTAACTACAAGATTATATCCTAGGAACTAAAACTAAGCGATTAAACAAGATAAATCAGCTCTTATACCTGGTGGTCGACCAGGGAGCAGGACCTCCGGCGAGCGGCGGTCGTGGGTGCTTCCCTCGACTCCTCCGACCAACTGAAGCTTCCAGGAGGACCCCCCTGTCACGAGGATGCTCAAAAGACTGGAAACGAGGGTGGAAGAAGACCAAAGAGAGACCCAAAATGGAGAAGGAGGTCGAGGGATTTATTTATAGACATGGCGATGTACCCTTATTGACCGGGGTGCCACAAAGAATCGGCTGGTAGATGATTGATCTAAGATGTTGGCGTGAAGAATGGAGCACCGAGCGAGCTTTTTATGAAGGAATCTATGCGTGGAAGTCAAAGGATTATAAGGGGAAAGTCGGAGAAGATGGGCCGAAATGACGTCTGACACCAGGCGGCTGGGGGGCAGAGGAGTTGACCGGGCGGTCAACGAAGGCCAGGACCTGATTGGTCCATGTCAGCATCAATTTGACCGGTTATTTAAACACAACAAACGATTTTATTAATTTTTACTTGTAAAATAAAAATGTTTATTAAATAATGTAGTATTTATTTATGATTTTTATTTAATTTTTTTGATGTATTTTATTATGGGTTTCTTTTAATGGTTTATTTATATGTATATTTACATGTATTTTGTATAATTTATTTTTATTTTATGTATTTTATTTTATGTATTTTATTTTATTATTTTATAAAATTTATAACTTATTTTTGTGAGTGTAAATATATTTTTATTTAATTTTTATGAGTTTATTTACATATCTAAATAAATAGGTATATGTAATATATAGGTATACTCATAGGTATTTTACCTATATTTCATATACATTTTATTTATTTAATAAATTTTATTGGGTTTTATTTTGGATTTACATTTTTAATATATTATAGATAATATTTACAATTTAATAAAAATATAGATGGATAAAGAATAAAAGAATGAGATCCCCCTTTTATTTATAGACAAGGTATCATATGTATTTTTGTCTATGTGATTCATAGACTTATTTTATTCTACAAGATCTTTTTGGTTTTATTCTAATTTCAATATGTACATGCATTTTGTATATTATTTACAAAATTCTAAAAATGTAAATTTACAGAAATTATGAATAAAGAATATAATGAATATTTTAATAGAGTAGATTGTACAATGAGGGTCAAAACCCTAACTTTCACAGATGAACTCCAAAAATTATGAAACCAATTTTATTAAATAGCTCTTGAAAAGTTATATACAATTAAAGTTGATTTTGGTGGATTTTGAGTTTTTATTTGCAAGATATGGATCTGTGAAGTTGAGATTCTAGCTTTTTATTCTGTGTATAAAATGTACACTGTGTATCATTTTTTACCAACTCAATTTTGTATTTTTATTCACATTATTATCTACAACTTTCATGTACAAAATATTTTTATTTAATGAGTAAATAACTAAATACAAAATAGATGTCAAAAATGCATAACTGAATGAATCAATAAATGAGGTATTTATTGTATTATTGGCCCTTATCTCCCCCTACTTTATTCCTTGTCGACCAATTCCTTCTGGCCTTGGTCTCGGGGTTCGGGTCATAAAATATTTTCAGTATTTTATTCCTTTTTCTTTTCTTCTCTTTATTCTATAATTTTGACATAAAAAACCTTATTTTATATACAATAAATACAATAAATAATAGATGCTATTATGGACAAATTGATGCTATTTACATGCATTTGCTGGGGTTTTTAAGGTCAAAATGATAGAATAAAGGTGATGAAATGGGGATTCATCAGTGTTCAAGACAAGAATCAAAGCTATCACCGTAGACAGAGAAGTCGTTTATAAACATCTCGAGAAAACTGACAACCATATCAACAAAGACTGCAAGCATGCACCTCTGGAATGTGGCAGGTGCATTGCACAAATCAAAAGGCATTCTCCTAAAGGTATAGGTGCCGAACGGGAAAGTGAAGGTAGTTTTCTCTTGGTCTTCTAGGGAGACTACCACTTGGTTGTACCCGTAGTACCCATCTAGAAAGCAAGAACTCCTTACCAGCCATCTTTCCAAGACTTGATCAATAAATGGCAAGGGAAAGTGGTACTTTATTGTTGTGGCATTAAGGTGGCGGTAGTCAACACATACACGATAGGATGTCAGTACTCGAGTAGAAATCTCATCTCCTCTTTCATGGTAACCATGGTAAGCCCTGATTTCTTGGGAACTACATGCAGAGAGCTCACCCATTTTGAATCGAAGATGGATAAATGAAGCTCGTGCCACACCATTTTATGATTTCTTTCATGACTACTTCTCACAAATTTGGATTTAGTCTTCTTTGAAACTCTTGGGATAGCTTGGCATCCACTTCCAAGTAAATATGGTGAGCACAGAGCATGATTTATCCTGTGGAGGTCTGATACATACCAACCAAGTGCCTTGCGGTTTTTCTTTAAAACCTCGAGAAGTTGAGACCCTAGATATAGGGTTAGCATGCTGCTAATGATGTCATGTACATATTTTCTGCACCCACAAGGAAGTCATACTTGAGGCCTATCAGAAGTGGCTTTAATTCTGGTTCAGATCTGGCCTGCTTCTCGGTCACTTTAGAAACTGTGCTGGTAGGGGAATGATTTGCCATGACTTTGGAGGTGTTGCACTCCTTAGTGACTTGTGGGTCAACTGATAAGGTACCGAACAAGTCTGCAATGAATTCAACATGTTCAGCTTGGCATGAATCTTCTGAATCAAATAGATGCATCAATAAATTGGAATATGTCTCCTATGTGACATCAGAGCTTGTGTCGACTGCGCTTTCCAGGTCCTCTTCAAGAGAGAGGATTTCCAGGGTCTATGTATTCAAAGAGAGTATGTATCTCTGATATCTACAATAAAGTCACAGTCTGCTCCAGACAGTGCTGCATGGCTTTCATGAAATACGACTTTCAGTTTACCGACCATGTCTATGGTAACTCTGTTATTGCTCGAGCTTAACATGATCTTCCCAAAACCATAGTTAACCACGGCCTCTGTAGTTTGCAAAAATGGCCGGCCAAGAATAATTGGGGTCTAAAGTAATGGTGCAAGGGAGTCCATATCCAGGGCCATAAAATCAACATGAAACTGCATGTCCTGCACCGTTACGACAACACCCTCCAATAGAACTCGAGGTCAATTGATCAATCGATCAGTGAATTGAAGGATCATGTGTGCCGGCTTCAATGGACCCAACCTGAATTCTTACGTTAATGATGAGGGCAAGAGGTTGATGGAAGAGCCGCTGTCATACAGGGTTCGCTCGAAGACTTGATCACAAGTCTCACATCTGATTAAAGGTGCTCCTTTGTCTGGCTTCTTCCGAGGGAGGTTGCTGATGGCATTGACTGTGGCCTTGGTGAGGACATGCTTCTATACTAGTTGGCATCTATTTTTGCAGTTCAACTGATGCTTGTTCGTGCATGCCTCTTTCAATCCTTTCTTCATAGCAAGCATGTATTCCATGGCTTGCATCAAAGGCAGTTCAATAGTCAAAATTTTTAGAATATCCACAACACCTTGATCAGATAATGCACTTCTTCTTTTTGTATTTTTGGAGTTTTCTATTACATCAGGAAAAGGAATATTTACATGACCGAAATCAAAAGCATTGTTCTTATTTACAACATAATTGTTATCCACAATATCTTGTACATCCGGATTACAAAAAGGTGTATAATCACTACCATGAGATGGACATCCAAAAATGGTGGTCTCTGCTCCGTCGGCTGGTGCTGGTTCGGTTGCTGGTAGTTATTGCTCCATGCTTGAGCGAATTCACTTCGATTGCGATCATTTTTTTGATCTTTTTCATTTTCTTGATTTGTGTTCTTTTTGCTGGAGATGATGGTGGTTGGTGGCTAGCATGGCTCCTCCTCCTTCTTCTTCCTCACCTGAATCTGTAGTTGGTCAGTGTTACGTTCTTGTGGACTCGATCGGTCTAGCTGAGCAACTGCAATAACATCAGTGATTTAGGCGAGATATGGCTTCGGCATACACATTTGCACTAGAAAGGGTGCATATAGTATTTCAAGTAGTTTCTTTAATTTTATCATATTTTCTATTTCTTTTAGAAACACAATAGCAAGATAATTGAGAGATTTTGCTATACATTTTTACAGTTATCATTGTATATCTCAATTTCTAGGCATGGAATAATATGAATATGATTAATGAGAATGTTGTAGTTTCAATTTTATATTATATTGTTTCTTCTACTGTTAATTATATTTCAAATATTAATAAAATATGCACATGAGGGTTTGCTGAATATCGGGGATAATGGGCACATCAGACCCTATCTGTATGTTTGACGCTTCCAGTAACCGGAGGGACGGGGCATCACTGTGAATCTGAGATAGTCAGACGTTGGTAAATATGATGCACATAAAATTTCCTCCATCTCATATGCATATTCCATTTTTCCATATACAAAAGGGGAAGCTTCAAATGTGAAGGTGTCTTTCCTAAATTATATAAAATTGACATCATTTTGAACATTACCCATATATTCTACATGTTATTTAACCTTGTATTCAATAAATAAGTACTAAAAATACACGTACATGAAGATAGACTTATAAAACTATTATTAATTTTATGAAAACATTAGTTTTATGTACAAGATCTTTGTGTTTATAAAATATTTTGATTGCTACTTAATTTGCAATGTGTAATTTAGGATTTACATACTTCTTACTTGTTTTACTTACTAGCAATGGCCTTTACAAAACTCAGAAAATATCTTACATTATTTGAAGGGTAATTCCACATAACTCTCTTAAGTAGAATTAACTTCAATCTATGTTTGTTCTCGAATATTGGCGATGCATCTATAATAAAATACAAATAAAGGATAATACAAGCAAGGATGCTCACTTAACTTGACACTTAATGTAATTAAAGTATGCCATCGCTATGATTTACCTACTCTTCACTCTATTACACCAAAATCTTGTCAACACCAAGAAAGACAAAACCTTACTAAAAATAAAAAACCCTCACTTTAGTAGTAATCACAAATGCATTTAGCGTATTACTAACACATTAAACCTTATAATCATATTACAGGAGGAGTATTGTCTCATAATGGTTTTAGCAGACAAACTCATAAAAGTCCAAGGTTTTGGGATCAAATATTGTCTTAAGTAAAGATGCATGTTTCCCTAACTTATTGATTTCTGATTTGCCTGATTGTTCAAATGCGTAGCATTTTAGGTTTACCTATAATAGAGTTCTAATATCCTAATCATCATTTTATTTAACTTTGATCTTAGAACTCAATCCAAGTTACTCAAAGGTTCCCTCCTTGATGGATTCCCCTCTTGTTAAAGGGGTGGCTGTCGTGTAAGGAATTAAATTTTGCATCTATGTTCCATATGGCATGCACTGTAACATATACTCCTAGCAATTAGTATCTCATCATTATTTTATGAATTATGTATGCATTGAAATTTAATTATAATCAACAAATGATTTTTTAAAAAATGGGAGCTCGATGCAGGCTCACGTTTGGTTCTAACTTAGTCGAGCCAAACTAGAGTTCAACATATTTAACTTGACTGAGTTCCGGCTTAGGTTTGTAGAATGAGTTCAAGTTAAGAATTATATTACTCGTTGAACTTGGTAGACATTGTAAGTTAAAATTCACTTAACTATTGACTTTCATAGACACTTCTAACACGAAGGCGACCTCTATATATCTAGATCAGGTACGTTAAAATCTTCTTACAATAACACTTGGAGTTTGTTTGGTAACATGATTGGATTGGGTTGAAGTAGCCTCCTGCGAATAGCGAGAGTTGGAATGGTAAATGTGATGTGACATTGCTTCTGAGTTATATTAACTTTTTTATGATTAAAAAATGTTTTGATGTTAAATTTATTATTTAATGTGGTAAAAGATATTATAATTAAAAAATTATGAGATCCATATAGCTCATTCCACCTCAAAAATATAAAAACCAGCTCTTACATAGATATCATAGCAAAATTCCTCGTATCCCTAGTTGCCAAGCGCGCAAATCCTGATACATACAGTGGAGCCACCGCTGCCCCTCTCGACCGCGTTATCGTCACGTCAGCACTGGGATTTTGCGTCCTCGTCAACATGGGGCCCATCGCGACTCCAGGCGCCAATACGGCCCGTCTTTGTCCCCCCACCTCCCGGCTCCTCCCCCTCCCCCGCCGCCTCCAGGAACCGGTCTAGTTATTCCCCCACAATCCCCCAACCGTAATATTATCTAAAGTCAGGGGTGTTCTCGGAACGATGCCGAAATATCACTGTCTCGCAGTTGCAGTGGCCCCTCGCTCTACCCCCGCATCTGTATCTATATAACCGCATTGCTCTCCTGAAACCTCTCGCCTCCTCGGTCTCGATCTCCCTCTCCCAAATCCCTCCGGTTTCCGCGAGCTATTTCAGATCAGATCGACGCTGCCCGCTCCGAGATCCGGGATCCAAAGGTTCGTTCTCGAATCCGCAATCCCATATCGATCTGATGGTCTCGATTTCGCGGTGATCGATTTGGGACGTCGCGGCGTCCTTTTCACGCGATCTCGTTGGATTGATATATATTTCGCATTGTCGAATCTGGTGCCTCGTTTGAGGGAATGTGGATTGCTTCGTGACAGTTTCCTGTGTTGAATCGCGTGCCCCGTGCGGCCGTTATCGATGTCGTGCCGTGTTAGCATGTTGTTGCTGCCATTGTGATGTTGGGGGAATCAGCGATGTTTGGATTGTGGAGATTTGGTGTGAACGGGGATGTTCCTGATCTTTTTTGGTTGGGGGGTGGACCCTTCGGAGGATTATGCATTTAACAGAATGGTAATTAATTCCGCCTATATATCGATAAGCTGGAATTACAGTGTCATCGCCCAATATTTTTCCTATTTCAAATTCTAAGATTTTAATTTTAGGGACGACTAAATTAATATTGAGGGTCGTACAACGAATCTTCGCTGGTTTTTGAATTTTGGAGGCAAATGGACGCTTGGTGGTCGGTAATGTGCCTAGCGTGGAACATGCTTTTTCTGCCTGGTGGGATTCTTGTGGTCTAAGCGTGGGAAAGGTCTGTGGCAATAAAAATGAAAAGTTAGACAACCTTCCTCTGCTCAACAAGGGAGACGAGGATGGTATTGCTGTCAAGGAAGGAGGATGCTCTGTTTGTAATACAATGAATAAGATAGTCAGTGGTTAAGGGATATTGATTATAGTATTGTGTTTCTTGTAGCTTTCAGTCAATGTTATATTTGTTTGGACTTAGCAACGAGGTTCTAATTACCACAGGAATTTAGGATTAATGCGAATAGTGAAGCTTCACTGCAGCGGTCACATTTTATTATTATTATTGATAAAACCCTCCAAGTCCTGACTGTAGTGTCTTACATCGCTACCAGGTTTTTCAAATAGACATAGTTGCTTTAAGAAGATAAACTGAGGGACGAAAATAATATCTAGTATCTCATCTACTTTTGTTTTAGGATGGTGATAATTTCCATATAACAACAAGCATACCTCTTCCCACTTGAAGTAGGGTCCAGTCCGGTCCACTACAAATAGATCTCATTTTGTCATAAAAAGACAGATATTTTTTTATTCTCCTAGCCTTTTTTTGGTCTTTCCCAGTCCCTCGTTCTAGGCTCACTTATATCTTTCCTACAGATAGTTATTTTAATCTCTCTCAATTCCTCTTTGATATCGTCTACATCTCTCGTTCTGCTTTTCTACTTTCTAAAAAAAGAGGAGAATCTCTCAGTATAGTTATATGCTGTCGTGTGTATGAACCTTCTTTTTGTGCAGGGTCCATTGAGGTGTTAAATCAATTTTGGTTTATGTTAACACCTCACGCATTGTTGTAAGAGGTCCTTCCGAAGAAAGCAATTTTAATCCTCACTAAAAGCAGCAAGAAAACCTCGAATATTATAGAAGAATTGCTGATAAGCTTTGGCTACTTGATGCCAATATTGCTTTGAATCAGTTGGTGTAGAGTCGTATTTCCACTTTGCATAAAGTTTGTGTACATTGGTGTCTTCTACTCAGACAATCTTGGACAGTTGATATAATTTTCTGACATGTTTGGTCAGGTCACCAGATGGGTTCAAGAGGAGTTGAAGATTTGCTTGAGTATTCATCTGGAGTTCATTTTTCTGGATTGCTCTTGGCTGACCTAGAAGCTAGAAAATCATCAGCAGAGCAACCAGCGCGGTCTACCACTGCAGATATACATGTAGTACCTTTTGTAATTGGTTAGTACCTACTGGCTTTCTTGAATACTGAAGAGTTTATGCTGTAGGATTTATTCTCTTGCCTTTATCATCTCTCTACCCACTTAAATGGTCTGGTGGTAGCGCAGTGTGCCTACCACCTAAAAGACTAGGGTTCAAATCTCCCCTTGTGGGGGTTGTGTTAGGTAGACGACAACCAGCGTAAAAAATAGTTGTATCTTTCAACATAGATTTGAGCAAGAATCCATGTAGCCGACCCTACTTATAGTGGGAGAAGGCTTCACCTTATCATCTCTCTGGTCAACGCTTTGCTGAAAAAAAATCAGAGATCTTCATGCCTTTCTAAGTCAAGTTTGAATGGGAACTTTGGTGCTACTAAAATTTACTCGTGGTTCAATTGTATTAAGATTTATCGCTTCAGATTTGAGCACAGATTCCATGTTACTGTTTTGTGATCAATGCTGCACACCTTAACATCGAAGGATATATTCTTCATTTTTCTAGTATCGAGAAAACCTCGATGACCGAAACTGCATGCATGAATTTGGTACTGTAGGTGAACCATCCTCTGCATCAAATAAAATCACAAAATATGCTCACAAGTTATACATGTGTCGCTTTGTTTTTGGCATGAGTTTTGATGCTTCATAATGCTCTTGTTTGCAGGTGTTGCTGGAGGAGCATCAGCTGGGAAGACTGCTGTTTGTGACATGATCATTGAACAGCTCCATGATCAGCGTGTTGTCCTGGTTAATCAAGTACTAATGATTTCAGAGCACATTTAAATTCTAGTTTTATAACGTCAATGAGGTCATATTAAAAAATCAACATGCATCTGGGTACATGTTGGTGCTTTAAGTTGGTAACTGGAATCTCAATGGCATGCGGATCAAAACTGAAAATCTTTCGGTTCTCTCCCAAAACTGGATTAAGGCAAATTGTGCATAATATAGGTTTTTGAGTAAACTACAAAAAAGGTTTCTAAATTATACATTCAACTCTAATTTCGTACATACTTTAAATAGTAACAATGTGGTACACAATTTTTAAAATTTGTTTTAATGTTCTTTGAGACCGAAGGAATTAAGTTGATCATTTTATGGTTCTAGGCTGAAATCACTATAGCTAGCTGAAGACTAAAGAGAACCAAAATTTAAAGATAGGGTACCACATTATTACTTATTAAAATTCAGGTACAACATTGTAATTGGGTGTTGTTCAGGGAATTTTTTGTAATTTACTTTTGTTTTTTTTATTATATTACTAAGTACAAACTCATTAAATTGAATTTATGTTGCCAAAATTGATAGTTGCATATAGAACCAAGCATCACAAATGGTTATTTATGAAAAGCCAAATGATGACAATTAGAGTTATTTAAGAAGTTGTGGAATTTTTTTAGATACATGGCCAATATTCATTACATCGATGTAATTGGTGGTCTATTTTTGTTTCCCAGTATGGGATAGAAATGAAGTTCCTATTTAGGGATGTTCATGGGGCGGATATTCGACCCATTCAATCACGACCCGTCCCGACCTTACCGGGTCAATGGGTTGACCCGCCCTATTTCAACAGTTACCCGATTCTAATGGGTACCTAAATTATTCGAATGGGTTCGGGTACCCGTGGCCGTGGGTACCCGCAGGTCTCTATAACAAATATATACACATCAAATGAATCATAACATAGCATAATAAAAAATGTGAATTCATATATAAAATGTCAATCAAAAGTCAATATTATGATTATATTGAAGAAAGGTTGTGGAAATCACTGTTCATGATATCGAAAATTGGAAAACCGATACTGACAGGGGTGTTCACGAGGCGGGTAATCTGACTGTTCGATCATTGACCCACCCCGACCCATTATTACTGGGTCACGGGTTGACTTGACCCATTCCAACAGGTACCTGATTTTAGTGGGTACCCGAATTATTCGGACGAGTAACAGGTACCTGCGGGTACCCGTGGAATATCTCTTCTAAGAAAAAAATTGGTTGCATGAATTGCACTCAAAATGAACAATTTCTGATAATCCCTTTATTTACAATTATAGGAATAACATGGCGATAAATTGAGCAATAAGATAGATAGTCATTCATAAAAATAGTCATCATATTCTTATATTATTCAAAAATGGTAATAAATGCCGAATATGAGATGACAAGAAATAAGGAAATCGAAAAATAAAAATATGATTAAGCATCTCGTTAAGATATACATTGATGAACACAAATTCCTAAGGCGACAACACCATTTCGAAGCTATCAAACTATAATTGGATATATGGATATGATCTATGGTTGTAGTCAAATAATAAAAGGGGATATGGATATCCAAAGATATCCTTAGTACTAGGAATTATGATTAAGGATAACAAATTGTTTTGGTTAAAATCACTTTTTTCTTATTGGTTTGTGTCTTTTATTCCCATTCCAACCCATTTGAAGCTGTTAAGGGAAAATAATAGGATGATATATTAAAGGTCCAATGGTTCTCTTATATAGGAGAAAAACCTATTAGGTAAATTACAGAAAGAAGAACAGAGAAATACAAATATAGAAATAATACTAGAGATAGTCAATATCTCAACACTCCCCCTCAATCTGGAGCGTAGATATCAATAAGACTCAGCTTGGAACAACATCTCTGAGAAGGTCCTCTTGCTAGGGTCTTTGTAAGTACATCTGCTGTTTGATCTCCCGAGCTGACATGCGTAGTAGTGATAATACCCTTCTGTAGAGTGTAGTGACAATCCACCTCTATGTGTTTTGTCCTCTCATGAAAGGCTGGATTGTTTACAATGAAGAGAGAAACTTGATTATCACATTGGAGGTACATGGGAAGATGCACTTCTATAGTCAGATCAGTAAGAACGGATCTGACCCACATCATCTCTGTACTAGCCTGTGCCATGGCCTTGTATTCTGATTCATCACTCGATCTGGCAACCATTGTCTGCTTCTTACTCTTCCATGAAACAAGAGAATTTCCTATGGACACAGCAAAGCCAGATGTAGACTTTCTATCCTTTGGACACCCAACATAATCTGCATCAATGCATGCTGTAACTGAGAGAGATGTGCCTTTGCTGAAAAGAAGTCCAGTACCAGGTGAAGTCTTCAAGTATCTCAGAATCATATGGACTGCATCCATATATGCTTGTCTAGGCTGCTGCATAAACTGACTCGCTTTGCTCACGACAAATGATATGTCAGGCCTGGTAATAGTTACACATAGTAATTTGCCAACAAGCTCTCTGTACCTCCTCTTATCGACTTCCTCAGTATCATTATCGTAGAACTTCATACTTGTGTCAAGCGGAGTAGTAGCAGGTCTGCAATATGCCATGCCTGTCTCTGAAAGAAGATCTATGACATACTTTCTCTGGGTCATCACAAGACCCCGTTGATTCCTGGAAAACTCTAGTCCAAGGAAGTAACGTAATCGTCCAAAGTCCTTGGTCACAAACTGTTGACCTAGGAAGTCCTTGACAGTCTGAATGCCATGCTCGTCATCCCCTGTAATAATAATGTCATCATCATAAACAAGAATGACTGTAGTACCTCTCCGGGTCTTCTGTATGAATAAGGAGTGATCGGCAGTTGATCTCACAAACCCCTACTGCTTTATCAAGTTCGAGAGCTTTTGGAACCATGCTCTTGGACTCTGCTTGAGGCCATAGATAGCCTTGTAAAACCTTCAAACCTTCTGACACCCCCCAGCAGCAAACCCAGGTGGCTGCTGCATGTAGACCTCCTCCTGTAGATCACCATAGAGGAATGCATTCTTCACATCAAGCTGATAAAGGGGCTAATCTCGTGTCACAACAACTGCAAGGATAATACATAGAGTAGAATGTCTACCCCATATGTCTCGGTGAACCCTCGTGCCACAAGTCTCACCTTATAGCGATCCACGCTTCCGTCCGCACGGTGTTTCACAATGAACGCCCATTTCCATCCCACAACAGATGTATCAACGGGAGCAGAAACAAGACTCCACGTACCACATGACTGCAATGCATCCATCTCCTTCTCGATGGCTAACCTCCATACACTATCTTTGAGAGCCTCTTGATACGTCTGTGGTATCTGCGCCGTTGATAGTGTTAAAGTAAATTTCCTGAAATCTGCTGACAACCTGCTCAAAGAAAACTGGGCTGCAAGAGGGTAAGTAGTACATGCCCGTTTTTGCTTTCGTAGAGCAATCGATACGTCAAGATTACCTGCCAATTCGGGGCCTATAAATTTCCCTCTTGAGAGGGCACCTGCTCATCCTGTCTCGAATCCTGTTGCACAGTCAACTCAGTAGTGCCATCAGTAGAAACAATATGCTCATTACATACCTGAGGCGTGCTGGATGATGGGCAAGGCATGCGAGCATGGTGAATAGAGCGAAATCAGCGAGGAAAAACACGAGGCAAAAACTGAACCAAAGGAGGTGGTGGAGGAGGTAGTAGCGGTGATGGAAGAGGAGCAGGTGAAGGACCAACTGTAGGAGGTGGCGGCATGTATATCTCATCATCAGAGTCAGATGGAGCAAGTCTATCACCTGTAGGATAAAAATACATGACATACTCAAATAAAGTAATGTCAACACTAATAGAATATTTCTGCCTTAGTGGATCAGAGCAGCGATATCCCTTTTGGGTACGAGAGTAGCCTACAAACACGCACTTGACAACTCTAGGAGAGAGCTTGTCACGCCCTGGAGAGACATAATGAATGAAGGCAACAGATCCAAACACACGAGGTGTAAGAGAGAAAAGATCCTTCTCAGGGAACGTAATCGAGACAGGAATCTTCTCTCCTAACATGGACGAGGGCATGCGGTTTACCAAATAGCAAGCAATAAGGACAACATCACCTCGGTAAGCATGAGGAATACGACTCTGTATCAACAATGTTCGGGTGACATCAAGTAAGTGGCGGTGTTTGCGCTCGGCAACGCCGTTCTGCTGGGAAGTGTAAGCACATGAGGTCCGGTGAATAATTCCATGGGATCTAAGAAACTTAGAAAGCTGTAAGGTGCGAAATTCCAAGGCATTATCAAAATGGAGATACTCTTGGCAGAAGAAATATTCTTTAATTCATTAATAAAATACTTGCTAATGGATCTAGCTCCAGACCTATTCTTCAATAAGATGACCCAGCAAAGTCTAGAAAAATCATCGACAACTACAAGATAAAAACGGTATCCTTGGTGATCAGGAACATGGCTAGGACCCCAAATGTCTAAATGAAGGAGCTCACATAACTGAGAACTGCTCTGACTTTGATGGGATGGAAAAGAGGAATGGTGATGCTTCCCAAGTTGACATGCCTCACACTGAAAGGAGAATCTCGTAGAAATCTGAGGGAGAACATGACATAGCTTCTGTAGAGGAAGATGTCCAAACCTAAGGTGCCACAGATAAGGAGAGATAAGTCTAGTAGGTATATTAGAAACACTAGCATGAGGAGGTTGGACCAGTCTGTAGAGTCCCCGCTGCTCACGACCACATCCAATCACCTTACCCGTGAGTATGTCTTGAAACACAAGAGACTAGGGGTCAAAGATGGCACGGCAATGCTGATTCTTAGTGATCTGACTACACAACAACAACAACAACAAATCCTTTTCCCACAATTAAGTAGGGTCGACTACATGGATTCTTCGCCTCCATTCAGATCTATCTTGGGTCAATCCCGGACTTTTATCCACAAAACAAAGACCCCTTTGTATGGTCTCTTTCCAACACTTCTTGGGCCGTCCCCGTCCTCTCTTAGTCGGCTCAACATCCCAACACTCGCATCTCCTAACTGGTGCATCAGCTGATTTTCTTTGCAAATGACCAGATCATCTTAAGCGGTTTTCTCGTATCTTATCCTCGATCGGAGCAACACCAACTTTCTTTCTGATTGCATCATTCCGAATCCGATCTTTACGTATGTGTCCACACATCCACCTTAGCATTTTCATTTCTGCTACAACCATTCTCTGCACATGTCTATGGTTCACAGGCCAACATTCAGATCCATAGAGCATAGCAGGTCTCACGGCTGCTTTGTAAAATTTTCCTTTAATTTTTAAAGGAATTTTCTTATCACAGAGAACAACAGAGGCTCCTCTCCACTTTAGCCAACCTGCATTTATTCTATTAGTAACATCTCCATCAATTTCCCCATCATGTTGCAAAATAGATCCCAGATATTTAAAAGAATCTCTCTTCCGAATGTTATCATCACCAATCTTCACCTAAATTCCTTCACCATTGCTTCCATCAAAGGTGCACTCCATATATTCTGTCTTAGCCCTACTTATACGAAATCCTTTACTCTCCAACTCATGTCTCCAGACCTCAAGCTTCTCATTTACTCCATCTCTAGTCTCGTCAATCAACACAATATCATCAGCAAATAACATACACCAAGGTAACTCATCCTGAATGTGACTTGTCAACTCGTCCATAATCAAAGTAAAAAGAAATGGACTCAAAGCTGAACCTTGATGTAAACCAATGTTGATATCAAAATAGTCAGTCTTCCCAGTCGGGGTCCTTACACAAGATTCCAAGTTCAATTGTAACTCCTCCAAATTCAACTGTAACTGATTCAGATGTAGCCATAGAGGATTCATATGTAGCCATTGCCAAGCTTATTGGCGGAAAAGTAACCAAAACTCAAGCGGTGAGGAAGTCTCCTAAGATACCCTTCTGTCTCGCTCTCTAAGTGGAAGTGCGGTCCAGTAGAGAGATAGGTCTACTCCAAAACTACTCCACTGAGACAGGTGAGAGAGACACTTCAGAAAAGTCACCCAGAAATCGACCCGACCGGTACGGGCCAACGAGCTCGTACGAAAACTAAAATCGAGGAATCCCCAGCCTAGGTACCCTAAAACAGAGGGTCAACGGAACTGTTCAAAAGCGGGGATCCTAACGAGGCGTAAAAATACTGCGAGCTTACGTAGAAACCGTAAAAAGGACTGGGATCCTAGACCCGCACACTTGGCGGCCGCTGCCCTAATTGGGCTTCCTATCTCTCGTTCAATTGAGGGTCACCGCACCCTCGCACAATTATATGTAAAGGTTACCATGACCGGCACTATTAATTGTAATCATCACCTATTCCCAACATCTTTACTTGCTTGACTATTCATTTCTTTCCCTATTCTTTCTGTGGTTCATTATTCAAATCTTGGTCTCTTGGTAAGTGATCTGATTGATCACTTTATGATTAACTTTACAAATTAGGTATTTTGTTACTACCTATCCTTAATGATTTACATAATAATAGATTATTCTAAAGGATCAATTGATTTAAGATTTACTAATCATAACGATAAAAGAATAATTGGATTAACTAATACATCTATCAAGCATATGTACAATGTATGTTCATGTATCCTTGTACACGTTATTTTCTTAGAGAGCATGCTTCTTAGAGAGAGTGAGTACCTTATTATTATTTGCACTAGTATTTAGTGTTGCTCTCATTACTAGGCAATGGTTTGTAGCATTTCCCTGGGACTTCAAATATGCACGGTTATCCAACATTAACATAGATTAATAAGAAGATCAAACTAATCAACAACAGAAATATGATTATTATATGCATACATACATACATATATATATATATACACATTTACGATTAACATCTATGTAATCTTCATACATCATATGTATTGTCTCCCAGATTTATAAATCAATATAAAACATCTAAATGACCAAGTGAGATCTCATTAGTTGCTGCTTTAGAAGCATTAATTTTTTTGCCTTGGAGTACAGGTCCTGTTGATGCACTTGCCAAACTCCCTTCAAGCAGAAATTGCTTCTTTATATATATGCTTTCTATTTTATTATATCCAAATTTCATTCTCCTGTCAGGTTGTTTGCTTTATTTTTTTATTTTATATTTTCTTCTCTTAATTCAAGACCAAATCTATTGCATATCATATAAACCAATGAACCTGAGAATGTAGATAGAAAGTGACCTCGCTTGTAATTGTTGACATTTTTTTTTGAAATCACATACTGTCATAGTTACACAACTATCGTTATATAAGCCATATTCTAAAGTGCTACTGATCTTGTAGAAAAGTACCAACTAGACACACTCGTGCCAACCATACAGTCCACGACCTTTATATAGTTTGGAGAAACTAGCAATATGATCTCAGGCTTTAAATCAGTGTGAATTAGATGGAAATCATGCATAACTTATAAACCAAATGAACCTGAGAACGTAGATAGAAAGTGAACATATATAATTATTATGAGCTGTATATTTTGTTTGGACAAAAGTATATATATATATATATATATTATGGTCAACACTCTGTGATATTGTTAATAATGTGTGTGCATGTTCCCAACCTTAAGACCATGATTCAAGTCCTGAAATCTTCCATTAAAAAAATATATTCAAGAGCTAGAGAACTTAATTTAAAAAATAAGGAACAACCATGTAAACTGAAAGATTGAAAGAATTCACAAATAAAAGGTACTAAGAGGGGGAGTGACTGTACATGCATGGCAACAAATAGAAAGGGAATGGGATTGTACCTTTTTAAATCTCCAAAAATGGAGGATTTTGATCTGAAATTGGTAGCAGCAACAGGGGATTGAGCTGGAAATCCCAGCAGGAGGAAGAAGAGCCTCCAGCAGCTGGGAATGGCAATAAATTGGTTTGGTTAGCAGCAGCTCGGTTGCAGCTGTTGCTGTAGCAACAAAAGTCTTTGGTTGGAGCTTCAACGGCTGGAGGTTGGGGGAAATAGGGAAGAAGAGGGGAAAAGGTTTGGGGATTTGGGAAAATTAGGAGGAAAGTAAAAGGGAGAAATAAGAAGGGTGGTTACGTTGGAATTGGGAAAGAATTGGAGAAAAGGAGAAGGGAGATTACTTCGTGGAACCTTCCTTAAATAAAATTTAAATTTTTTTATGACATCATTGACGCCATCAACAAGCTGATGTCACCATAATCTTATAATATTATATTTCCCAGTTTTTTTAAAACTCAAAATGAATCGCATTCGCACCCCGAGTCTCCGATTTTGATGAATAATAGCTTGTTTTGACCGTTTCAGAATGGCGATCAATGTGAGCATAATATTCATATACTTTAGATCGCGTATAAATGCCTGAATTTCTCAAGATACGGTCTCGGATTGTGACTAAATTTTGTGATTTTAAAATGTCAAACAATCTCCGATTGACTAACGATCGATTTCGTTGGTCTTATTTCATCAATTCGGATTTTTAGGTAGTCTCGATTTGTTTTGCGGTTTCCAATTTGCGTCGCGGCTTTTCTGTGGCACGCATTACAATGCGCTTGGCTTTTGTTCGATTCCGACCGAACGACTTTTGATTTATGATCAATTGATCGAATTAGGTTATTTATTGTTGATTGATAGTTTTATTGAATCAAACGGACCCTAATCGAGTCGGGTTCAGGTTTAGTCAGATCCCGATGTTATATTTTATGTTAAATTTTTTATTTAAACGTGGTTAAAAAATATTATAACAAAGGAACTGTGGGGTCCATACAACTACTCCCAACTCAGGAATGCAGGGGTAGAGCTGGGGGTATGCTAGGATACCCGAGGGTAACCTGGCAACCAAACATGCCCATGGAAAGGTATTGGGGGTTGAAAGGAAAAAATATGAAATTAGAGGAGAGGAAGAAGAAAGGAAATGGAGTAATTCCTAGTGTTATATAACCCAAATATTTTAGCATCTTTATATGGAAAGTATCTAATGATAGGAAATAATTAAAATAACCAAAACCTTATTCACCCTAACTAGACTCCCAAAATTACTTATGATTTAAATGATTAAGTTATCTATCTTAAGAATGGAGATCTTTAATTTTATTTAAACAAAAATAATATTTCAATGTTTTTAATTTAGACCAATGGGTTTCAAGAATGCAAATTTGGCAATGATTCCTAAACAAATCATCATGAAACTCAAAGCGTTGATCCCGTCGTCCCTGGTGCCTAAAGTCTTGAAATAGTTGGTCATCCTTCTAACATGTTTTTATTTTGTCCTAGACCTTTTCTGCCATGGTAATGATTGTTGTACTACTGTCAGAAATGCCACTCATTATTTACAGCCAACATATCCCAAAATTGGAGTGCCGTTAACATGCTAAAAGAATATGTTCTTTAACTAAGAGCTTATGCAACTATCAAGGTTTAAAAGAACGTGAGGTGGTTCGAGGCGGTTTGCCTGTACATGACCTGAGGCAGTCGAGGTGCAAGCCTTAACTAAGGCAAAAGTACACTGAGTTGGAATTATTGTAATATTAAATTTGGTTAGGAACACATGCAAAACAATTCCTCCACAATAAAAGGTACAACATCTAAGCAATTCAAGCATTTGAATTGAAAAATACTAACATCATGGTGCAAACATATCTAAAATAACTTTTCAAGATTCATTTGTTGAAAAATAAAAGTATATGCTATGGGGAAGAAAATGGAAACAAGCAATATAAATGGATCTAAAAAGAAGAAAATGGATGATAGTGGAGTGTTATGACTGTATATATTTGATAATATGTGGAACAACAATCATTCTTCAAGTAATTCTTATGAGGTGGATCACCTGTTCTTTGCTTGTATGGCTCTAGAGAAACATGGAATGCTTCTCATGTAAATTGGTTGGATTCCTATAATGTGTTGGTGTTTTGGAAATCTATTGGCTTCAACTGGATTGGTTTGGATTGTGATAGGATCCAGATTTTGGCACTTGTATGTGATCTTTGGTCGTCAAGGAATGGTATGGTGTTCATCTGGAGGGATTCATGGAGAATGTAAACTAGCATGTCAAGTTTTTCTTTGAAAATCTTGGTCTTTGTAATTGCTAATTTGTTTGGTAACTCTGCAAGTTAGGGAGGGCACCTTTTGGGGCCCCACCCTTTTCACCCTAAAAAGTAAATATGGAACAATATTAGTGCATGCATCCTCGATCTGATGATTTAGGGAACAATAGTGATAGTGTTCCCTCGATATGTGCAGTATGCTGGCGGCACGGGAAATGTTGCAGAAGTCGGTATTCGGTATTCACTTAAAGGGGTCACTTAATAACGAATAATTTGTATTCAAGAGAATATTCATATTTATTTGGTTATGTCCTTTTTAAGTATTTTAAATATAAAAATTATGTCTAATATGTATATATTTTATATATTTATACATATATGGTCATCAATCAACAAGAATTCAAGATAAAAGTATCAATTAACAAGTCATGGATATCAAGCTTTAACATATGCAGGGATACCGAATAAATAGGGACCTTTAAAAAATAAAAAAAATCAACAGTCAATGAATAAGTCGGCCGAATGCCCCAATATTCACACTGAATTATTCGGTTTGTGCGGATATTGACTGAATAGCTATATTCTATTCGGTCCCCTCTCGAACCTTATACCCGATCTGAATATTCAGTTCATTCGGTCGAATATCGCAACATTGGCGTGCGGAGGACATGCCATCTTGGAGAAATGACATTCTAGGTGTATCAATGCATATCTAGGCCATGCCAAGACATGTCAGCATGCTGAGATATCTGGAACTTTTTCCATAGAAGTATCAACATGTCTAGCATTGGTGTAATTATCTATGCCATTATTCACAACAATGGTGTCTGATGCAGCTTTTGAGTGAACAGAATAGGAGCATCAACATCAGCATTTTGTTGATCGAGTAGTGCTGCTAACTCATTATATTTGGCTTTGGATATGGTAGTAAAATTGTATGGTTATTGTCCGCTCCTCTCCCATCCACCAGTGTGATGGCACACATCCCAGGTTACATCCAATTCCAACTTGTATCAGCAATAAGTTCATTCTTGTCATAGTTACATTGACATCATGATGAATGACCCGCTGCTCTTCTGACATGACCATGACCTATAGTAGACATATCGTTCTGCCTGTTTATGCACATGTACTTCTGATGCAGCGAAGATGCTTGCATTATGTGCTGGCAATGGGTCTTGTGCTTTTATTAGGGTTTTTGATGGGGTAAGAATAAGATAGCCGAATAGGTACACTTTTTTGGTTTGCTGCTCAGATACTATGCCGAAAGAAAATTTTAAAATGTACATTCATTAAAAATCTCAGGCCTGTATATAGGATAAACCTACAAGAAGATCACACAGACAACACCCTACCGTACAGAAAATGTAACATAAAACTGGATTTGGGAACGATTGACTGAAACAATCTCAGAACAGATGGCAACTGTTGGGAGTAACAGTCTTCTTTGAGAGTAAAAACAGCAGACATGGATTTTTCATCGGAATGTATTTGTCAGGAGTAGCAGCCTTCTTTTATTGGAAAAAATAACAGACGGGTTCAGCATTCGGTAAGTAGTTGTTCTCTGAACTCGTTCTTATCTTTCAATTTTATTGCAGGAATCATTCTATAATAGTTTGACTGAAGAAGAGCTATCACGAGTCCATGAATACAACTTTGACCATCCTGGTATGTTTTTTGCGTGACATTTACACGTCATTTACAGTGTTTTCTGTTTTTAATCTATTGTAATATCTAGTTTGTCTTTGTTGTTTGCCTTATTGCACTTGGCTGAAAGTTGATGAAAAGTTGTGCTTTTTTTGTATAGATGCATTTGATAATGAGAAATTATTGCATTGCATGGAGAATCTAAAGCGTGGACAAGCTGTCAATATACCAAATTATGATTTTCGGGTGCACAAGAGTACGCTTCCTGCAAGGAAGGTAACCGTACACTTGTCTGGTACCATTATATGGTGAAGGCTGCTGATTGAGTCAATTTTGAATTAGACGATCCTTTCTTTCAACTAGTTGTCTTCAACATGTATCTCTTTGTTTGGTGACGTTCGATATGCATTTTGTAACTTTGGCTGCATAATTTTAGACAGTAGACAGTTTATTTGACCGATAATTGCTGAGATTCTTGAACTAGATATTGTTTTGCCACTAATTTAACGGAAACTTTGGCAGGTCAATCCTGCAGATGTGATAATTCTAGAGGGAATATTAGTTTTTCATGATCCTAGAGTTCGTGAAATCATGAACATGAAAATCTTTGTTGACACAGGTGCGCTTAATAATTTATATACTTGTATCTATGAATCTCTAGTTTTCCCAATTTTTTCTGGCATTGATCCATGACAAATCAATAATCATCTTACTTTTGTCCACATGGTTTATGTCATCACTTTTAGAACTTCAGGCATAAACAATGAGGTCAATATCCATTATAATGAATTACATTGTGGTGCGGCGATATTATGAAGACCGTCTTAATGCAGTCAACTGTAGATTGGTTCTTATCTGGATTCAAGAATCTTGAATAGTTAAATGCCGGCTTTTATGGCAGTTGTAAACCAGGGAGAGGCATCTTCTTGTGCTTTTTAAACTTACCAAACTTTAAGCTAGAAATTATAGTTATCCAATTGTTTGCTATTCTCTGCTTTGAAATTGAACATATTGAAACTAACTTGTTTTGATTCAACCATATTTTTTATTGAACACTATTTTTGAAAAGGAAAAGGATGATCACTAGGGATTAATGATTTTAAACATGTCATTGTTGCTTGCTTCCCCTGTAGATTTCATAATAGTCATTCTTCAGTGCAGATGCTGATGTTCGCCTAGCAAGACGGATAAGGTGTGACACCGTCATGAAGGGAAGAGATATAAAACCTGTATTAGACCAGGTCAGTGATTTTTTTTGTAATGATCATTTCTCCCTTATACGTATCCACTTAAATGGTCTGGTGGTAGTGTAGTGTGCCTACCACCCGAAAGACCAGGGTTCAAATCCCTCCATGTGGGGGGTTGCGTTAGGTAGTCGACATCCAGCGTAAAAAATAGTCGAATCTTTCAACATAGATTTGAGCAAAATCTATGTAGCCGACCCTATTTATAGTGGGAGAAGGCTTTGCTTTGCATTTCTCCCTTATACATGATTGAGAACCGAGTCAACATCATTTATGAGCTCCAAGTGTGCATCTTGATTATGTTTTAGTTTGACTCTCGTGAGTCTCAACACAAAGGACTTTCTTTAAAGACATTCTTATACTGTTTAGTTTATGATATTCTGTATAAGTTTATATTCTTGTATCATCTACTTGGATTAACTTCTTATTTTTAGAATCTTGCATGCGTACATGCTTATTACTTTCTTTGAGAAGCTAATGCTTGAGTATTCTCTATATGTAGCTATTGAAAATCATAAAAAAAACAATAATATTTTTTTGATGAAAAAAGATAATATAAGGATTAGTCACTAAAAATTTATTTCCGACCATTACAAGAATTTTTGTCCATGACAGGTAATTTTATTTAACACAAGTGGCAACATTCTCAACAGAACATCTCCCCTTTGAACATATCTTCATGTCTTTGTAGCCACACTGCCCACAAACTGCTAGAGGAAAGGATCGATGATGACTTTTTCCATATGTCAGTCCTACCCCCACTTGCTGACCCTAACGTCAAACTCCAAAAGTAAAAGTCGACCAGAATGAAAAGAAAATGTTTCTGTGCCCTCATGGACATCACAATTAAGTGCACAAAATGTGTCTATCTCCTATTCCCACCTACCTTTACAGGTGTTGGTAACCTTATACTTTCTTTGTGACAACCAAGTACGTATCTTCAATAAGGTCTTGTCTTCCATTGCAATTACAATCTAATGTGAGATCTCTATGTGGGTGTTGAGGATGGTCCTAGAAGGCATCATAAGATGCATTGATCATGAAGTGATCTTCCTTCCACTCATAGGCATCCCCTACACCCAGTCCAGAGATTAATTTCGCTAGTAAAATCTTGAAGTTAATAAAACTCCGCACCCTTTGGCCAAAAAGTGGCGCTACAAGGTTTGTCACACCTTGTTTCCCTTGGTAACTCCACTCGATAAATGTGCCATTGAAGCGCAATCTTATAATCTAAGGCGAAAAACCCACGAAATAAGGCTTCCATAATTCCAAACATGCAAATCAAATCTCTTTCTAGAGTAGCTGAAGGCTTGACTTTCAGCTCCAGAGTAGGGACCTTCCATCATTCCCCCTATCGAGATGCTGATGCTACTCTGTCCTTTTCCTTGATTGACGCTTGCGCAAAGCATCACAACTAATGATGCAAAAAGCCGGGTCTAAATCTTAGCCTTTTTCTTGAGCCCACAACGCAGTCTATGTTTCCCAACCAATTCTTTAGCAAGAACATGAAATCCATGCCATCTTCAAGAGCCTGCAAAGACATTCCCCTTGTGGCATCATCTCTTCAGACCCTTCTAAAATGCACAAAGGCTTTCTTGGAAACCTAATATCACCCATTAATGAGACATAACTGCCACACAACCATTTAGGACTTTAGCACAAGTCATTGCCCTCTCTTTTAAGTTTTGGAACACAGTATACAAAGCAACATTGAACACCTTCCCTCATTTGTTGATCTACAAACTTAACCTCCTTTTACACCCATTTTACAAGGCACACCCCTTGCCATTATCTTGAAATTTTATATAGGAGCCTCTTAATATTGTTAATGTGCCATTCTATCTTTGCCTGCATTTGCACCATTCTATTCTTACCACCTTTTCCAAAATTGGTCCCTATCCACATGTTAGATGGGTTTTATAAACATCAAATGCAAGGAGTAGTGTGCACTCTATACAAGGGGATGCCTTATAATTTGAGACCCTCATCCATATTGAATACAACAAAGGATGACTTTTAATTATTCACTTTAAGTCCTAAAACATACCTAGAGTGGTAATACTCTTTATGAAAAGGATCATGTCCTTTGTAGCACCATTCTATCATTACCGCCCTTTCCAAAATTGTTCCCCAATCCCCGTCTATGTTAGATGGGCCTTATAAACATCAAATCCAAGTAGTAGTGTACACTCTATACAAGGGGATGCTTTATAAATTGTGATGCAAACGGCTTTCCGCGGCGTCGATAAATACTCTATTTTTTATGGTGGATTTTGGTAGAAGAACGAGATGGGTTGAGAAGAGAATTTCTCGTCGGTAACGAGGGATTGAAGAAGAAGAAACGCGGGAGATCGCGTGGGGAAGGAGGAGCGAGAGAGAGATAGAGAGAATAAATCTCAATTTTAATTCATACTTGACTGCCTAAAAACAATGGGCTACCCTCTCTTTATATAGGAGAGAGGGGTTTACAAAAATAGTAAACTAAATTAAATTGACAACCGACTTATCCTAATTGGACTCTAACAAATTCAAATTGACCTCTAATTACTCTAATTAGACTCTAACTAATTAATTGACCAAAAATTACAATTAAAATCTACGAAATAAACGTTGAGATCACATGCGATCTCAATTATTTAATTAGACCATTACGACCACGAAAAACGTAAATAAAATTGACTACTAATTAATTAAATAAATGTGGCCCTATAATTTGGGGTCACGCTGCATCAAATTGCAACCCTTATCCATACTGAATACAACAAAAGACAACTTTTAATTAATAATTATTCACTTTAGGTTCTAAAACATACCTAGAGTGGTAATACTCTTTACGAATAAGATCATGTCCTTTGTATGCTATGGAAGAACTCAAGCCAGTGGTGTCTCTCCTCTAACGGAAATTTAAAAAGTACATTATCACAAGCTTGGAAATTCATTATCAGCACCCATAATATGGGCTAAATGGACATTCATGGCATAAACTTCTCCTTGATTGAATCCACCCACTGTCAAACCTTCTCACTAGCATTGAAAATGAGAGGTCCTGATGTGCCACGTCATCTAAGCTACTCAATGGTCCTGGTAACTTCTTTTTTTACTGTTCCATTATTCCAAAAGAATGTCCATGTTGAAATATCATAAGCCTTAATGAAAATCAACTTTGCACAAAAAATTCATCGCCTTTGTCCTTTCCTTATGAGTCACTAATTCTGAAGCAATTACTATAATTTTGCTAAGAATTTCCTAAGCTGATTGCATCAGACTTAGTAGGTCTTGAAGGACTTCTCGAAATTTTAATATTAAGACTTTTATGATAATCAATTAGAGAGATCATCAATCCTCTAATCGAGAGAAGGAGCAACAATTAGCTATTCAACTTTATAAAACTATGACTTCGCTACAAAAACTTTGACACCAACTTGATCATGGCTCTTCCACCACCTCTCATAGCTCCTTATAAAGAAACATGTAAGAAACATTGAAACTAGTTGTACCCTCTTTCTTCAAACTTTCTGAAGCCATCTTACCTTCCTTCTCTAATATTGGTTTTAGATTATACCCATGTTGCTCCCTACTATCCTTATCGTCTTTCTATAATTGCATTTTGTGAGAAAACTTGAATGCGGAAGTATATCAGAAATAAAGAATAATGAACAATGAAGAACACGAGATTTAATATGGAATCCTACTCCCTAAGGAGCAGGATGAAACCACAAGAGAAGGCCTCAAAGGGTCTTATGCGTCTATTGACTTTTTTCATTGGATACAGGAGGTATGATGCTTCTTATATAGCCTCCACAGACTCTCCAAGTCCCACCACCGGTAGATGTGGGACTAAACCACTAGATGTGGTAAATAGATCCTGAAGGGATCCATTTACCCATCTTATAAGTGACACATAACACATATACTCTAACCCTCCCCATCAAGCTGGAGCATGAAATGCTCAGTTTGGACAAACAGAAAGAAATCTCAAACTCACGCTACATGACACTATGGACAACATCAACTACGTAAACACAACTGTCGGCTGTTGTCGAGGACGTTGCTTCTCATGTCATGCATGTGAGGAGGAACAAATGTGCTGGAGTGTGAGTCAAACTGAATCTCCTTGCTTTGTACTACGCCTGTCAAAGTCACTGCAACTAGAAATGAGTCTCCTTGTCGAAGTACTCTGGCGCCTGTCACATCATGTGGACAATTGCTCTATCTCTGAAGGGCTGAATTGAAAAAGTCATGGAGACATCCTCGTCAGAGTCCACAGTCGCTGGAGAATGGAGTCTAAAAAAGTCTCCTCATCGGAGAACTGAATCTCTCCCATACTGGGATAATGGGATCTCTACTATGGAGTCCTTATGATACTACGTGAAAACCCTAGCCCACATAGCATAGTGAATGGGATCTCTACTCTGAAGTACCTATGGAACACATGAAAACCCTGAGCTGACAAAACCAGACAGATGAGGACCTCTAAACTGATGATCGTAGGCATGTGCGAATCTGATTAAAGAATCATAACCTGATCATCGAGTTTGAAATCCAAACATCTATAGAATCTGGAAAAATCTAGCCTGACTTCTGGAATTGGAGAATCTAAATATGGAGAATCTGACAATGTGGCATGTAGAACTCTACACAATACTCCCTCTTTCTCCCATACTTGTCAGAAAACAATGACATCGACAAAGTTGGTAGAAGACACGAAAAAGTTAGGAAGAAACAAACATGCATAAGCCGATCTCATTTTTTTTGGCTAATCTTTTCAAAATTTTCAAATCATTTTTTTTCAAATAAGTCATCCTTTTTTACGGCTTTTCATTTCTTCTTTTTTTCTTGACTATTTTCCATTTTTTAAAATAACCAACTCATCATTTTTTTCTTACGTATAGTTTTTTTGTACGTACCCTTTTTCAAAAAAATATTTTTTTGAAACATGGTCCAACTAGGGCTGAAACTGCAGCAACCCATTTTTTGGATACTCAGCCCAATTGGGTCTGATTCCTCTCCCCCCTTTTTTTTCTTTTGGACCATTTGGATCCTTACAAAAGTAGCAGAAAAAAATATTTTTTTTATCAATCGGCGGACCCTTATTTAGGGTTCTGAGGGAACCCTTCTCTAAGACCTGTCGCCCCTGACGAGGGCCCCTGCTGCAAAGGTTGCCGCCGCCCCTTGAAAGTGATGGAGAAGGGGTGCAACACCACCGCTTGTAAGATCTGGGAGGAGCTCTGCCTCCACCCGCTTGAAATCGAAGAGATGAGGAAGCCACCATCGGGAGGAGCGTCGCCTGGAGGCGGAAGCTTCGTGTGAGGAGGAGTTGAAGTTGCTTGGAATCCTTTGATGGGGCTCCGCCTTTCGGGGTTGATGTAGTTGGAGAGGTGGCGCCTTAGGGCTTGCTGCCTGGGCTCACCGGAGAGGTGGCGCTATTGCTCGAGGGGAGGGGAGCGCTGCCTATTGCTGATGGGAGGTACGTTACCGCACGCGGGGACAGGGATGTGTTGAGATTGAGAGACCCCTTATGATTTCTTCTTCTTTTGCGGCTGAGGGTTTTGGGTTCATTGGAGAAGAGCAGAGATCAGCACTGCGAAGAAGGTACTTCGCTTGGGGATTTGTCACTGCCTCTTGATGGGGTTCGGAGAAGGGGGGGTGTTTCCGCCTAGATCTGGAGCGCGCACGTTACACCGTCGAAGGGTGTGCGGCTATGCTGTTGCTTGAAAAGGATGCAACCATCACCACTGAAGAACTTCCATATGAAGAAGGACGCGCTTGAGCATTTGTGAGGATGTGTGGACGACACCTTCCATCGCCTGGAACAGTCCATGCTGCATGGGCTCTATTTCCGTCTCTACTACTGCTCTCGAGATGGGGCTCCCGCTTGGTTGGTGCCGCCTCCTTGATCGAAAGAGTTGGGGGTTTCAGATTGGGAGCCTTACAGGTTATGGAGGTTCACCACCCGATCGAAGGAGATGGGTTATGTGGTTTCATCTCTGCCTGGTGATCTGCGTCGTCGTTGATAGATCTTGGAGAGGAGCCCGATGGAGGTGTTCCGGTAGGGCTTCGCCTGTGCTGCCTCTGGGTTGATGGGAACTAACACATGGGACTTCAAAAATCTCTGAAACTTTGAATGCATAAATCAGAGTTTCTGAAGAAAACCCAAAATTTCTTAAAACTTGGACGTATCTCAAATCATGAACAGATAATAATCTTCACGAATAAAACACTAAAATCAAATTTCAAACAAATGATGAAAACAACTCCCCGAGAATCAAACCCGCTCCAATACCATTACCATGTTAGAAAACTTTGAATGCAAAAGCATATCAGAAATAAAGAATAATGAACAGTGAAGAACACAAGATTTAACGTGAAACCCTACTTCCTAAGGAGCGGGATGAAACCACAGGAGAGGGCCTCAAAGGGCCATATATGTCTGTTGACTTTCTCTCATTGGATACAGGATGTCTGGGACTTCTTATATAATCTCAACAGACTCTCCAAGTCCCACCACCGTGATAGAAAAAGTATAAATCACATCTTTACACGAAGAATCAAAGAACATATGTCCGTTGCTGGTTGAAGACCTCGCTCGGGGACAATTCTGCGACTTTCAGGTCATCGGAACATATTCTTTGCCATACCTGTAGAGTTGCTGCGATATCATGTCACCATAATGTATTTATGTTATGCACGCAGGTCATCGGAATGTATCTCTGTCGTGCTTGGAGAAGAATCATAGTAGTAGAAGAAGAAGTCCAATGCATAGTAATAGTCGAGGATAGATACTTCCCAACGAAGAAGTCGATGCTCGATGAAGACAGATGACAACAATATCAGTCTGGAGTGCTGGTGTCTCAGTCATGGACATCCAAAAGTCCTGAAGAATATGTTCATTTCTGACTCCCCCTTTCTACCATACTTGATAGAATAAGAGTGTGAATCAAGTTGGGAGAATAAAGAAACATGCAAAATTTTTTGTGCTTATCTTTTTTGCACAAATCAATCCTTTTTTACGTACGACTTCTTTTTGTATGTACCCTTTTTCTTTTTTTAAAGCCATTCATCTTTTTTCGGCTTTAATCTTCTCCTTTTTTGGTACTCTCCATTTTTTTTGCAAATCAGGTGATGCAAATGGAGAATTTACATAGAAAAAAACTAAAATTGGCTGTGGAAATATTTGGTGGAAGAAGTAGGAGGGATAAAGAAGAGAAAATGCGTCGGTTGCGTGAGATTTCGAGAGACGAATCACGAAGATCGTGTGGAGGGAGAAGAGAGAAGGGGAGGAAGATATGAGATAAATCTCAATTTAATTTCAACTTGAACTTGAACTATTTTTTTACAAAGGATTACCATCTCCTTTATATAGGAGGGTTGGGATTACAAAAATAAAAACAAATCAAAATTCAAATTTAAATTATCCTAATTGACTTTAAACAACTAATGACCTAATATAACCAACTAACTAATTTGATTTGAGATCACATGCATTCTCTTTATTTTAAAATAAACTTGCAACGAATCAATTAATCATAAATAAAATTGGACTCTAATTAATGGATGAAAATTAAATGGGACCCTATTTATTTGCTCCACGCTGCATCAACTCTCCTCTTGTAACGTCCCAGGCTTAGATCCCCGGTCCGTTATCGAGGAAAGCTGGCCCTGACAACTTGTTGGATTCGGGCCCAAATGGACCCGTTGACAACCACCCAAAATGCTTAAGCCCAAGTTGTCAAGTAGTAATCCTTACCACTTATAAACCACACCCACACTTTTTGAGTTTTAGGTATGGCACTATGTTTGGGGTTGGGGTGTTACAACCTCCCCCACTTATATTCGCAACGTCCTCATTGCGACATGGCCCATCACTTATTCCCAGTGATAGTGGCGGCTGCACGCTCCGGGTAGCCATTTCCTCCAACCTCTTTGTAGGGGCGGCTCCACCTCTCGGGTAGCCCTTTCCACTATCAGAGAGAATTTGGCTCTGATACCATTTGTAACGTCCCAGGCTTAGATCCCCGGTCCGTTATCGAGGAAAACTGGCCCTGACAACTTGTTGGATTCGGGCCCAAATGGACCCGTTGACAACCACCCAAAATGCTTAAGCCCAAGTTGTCAAGTAGTAATCCTTACCACTTATAAACCACACCCACACTTTTTGAGTTTTAGGTATGGCACTATGTTTGGGGTTGGGGTGTTACACCTCTACTTGAAAAATTTGTCTCCCAACGAATTGCTTGATCTTCTGGCTTGTAGCTTGATGATTTAATTTCAACTTTCTTGATTTCATTTTGGAAGAACTGATGTTAGAGTAAATGGTGGAATCCAACCATACTTGGGGTGGTGGTTGGAGTCATTATTAATTTCATGATGGAAGAACATATATGGTGCAAATGGTGGTGCCCACGTGGATTTCGTCCCCTCGATGTGGTGCTCGAAAAATTGGCGAGGCATCTTCATATCGAGCTTCATGGTCTTTGGAGAGCCCATAGCAATTGAATGACACAAATTTAGAAGGGGAGGAGATGTAGGTAAGGAACTCGACCATAGTCTTTAAATAGGTGAAGTCCACATTCCTAATCCTAATTGGAAAAGGTAGCAACCCCAAATTCTTTTTTTAACACCATTCTTTAAATATTCTCACTCCAATGGGCTGAAGTGCAAATTTCCTACCCCTTCACTTAAACAAAATTCGTAAGATGAGCTCTTCAATTTGGCCTTTAAATAAAAAATTTTGTTTGAGGTTGGCTTTACTGTAATTATTCCAAATTTACCCCAATCCCTATTCTCATGGGATTTGGATCCTTTTGAATGGAAACCCCACACTAGGGTTTCTCGTCCATCCATAAAGCGACGACGACGGCGAGAGTTTGGGATTGGGAGGAGCATGACATGTGATGGTTGGCGACGACGAGAGCCACCTAAAATCATGCGGTGACATCGATCTCAAGGTAGATATTGGGGGTAGCACACTCGTGAGTTTTCGATGTAGCGACAATGTCGACGGTTGGGGGTGAGTCTCGTTGGTATCTCTTTCCATGTCGGCGATGGTCTCTATCTCTTGGTGTGGAGGCCATTTTCGATGTGTAGTTAGTCATAGGGAAGGTGCCGATGCTGGGAGGGTGTAGGAGTCGGAGGTGGTGCGGGAAAGGGGTCCTTTTGTCGACGTTGTTGCAGAAAGGCGACGGGTTTGCATCTGCGGAGGGGGGGGTTGTCACGTGCTTATTAGCGTGGCCGAGGGGGCATGGGAATGTGGACTGGAGGCAGGGGTTCCATTGGCGGGGGTTCCATTGGCGGTAGTGCTGAAGCGAGGCTTGATTGGATGGGGCGACGAGGTTGGGAAAGGGTTAAAGGCTTGTGAACCACCTAGACAACGGCTTCCGGGACAGTTTTGGGGGGCGGATAGGGGGTGTAGCGAGATTGTTTTGGTATCAGAAGGGTTTGGCGAGGTAGGCGAAGGTATGGGGTTGGTGTAGGGGACATGTGAGAGGGTTGGAGGCATTGTTGGAGTCATTTCTTTCGACTACGGTCGATCTGAAGTGGTCCAAACAACAAGCAGGAAGTCGTTGATGACGATTTTTCCTTGTTTCTCTTCTTCGGAAACTTGTATAATAGCTTTGAGGACGGGAGGTGGTGTCTCGATGGTTTTCTTGCAGCGATTTTGGCAACATTCTCCTCTAGTTGGCGTGTCAACGATTCAACATTCCGCGGATCACACATTTCTCTCGCTAAAGCTTGTATATCTGCACATACTTGATGCATATCGGATAATGTTTTTCTAACCTCAACATGCCATGCTTGGTCTGTTGAGCGAGATCCTTTGGGTTTATGTTCGCGTGAAAGCCTAGATGGATTGTCAGATCGTGAGGACGATATGTAGGCCATGCTTTGATACCAATGGATGCAAATGGAAAATTTACATAGTAGAAAAAAAATTAAAATTGGCAATGGAAATATTTGGTGGAAGAAGTTGGAGGGATAAGGAAGAGAAAATGTGCCGATTGCACGATATTTCGAAAGAAGAATCACGGAGATCGCGTGGAGGGAGAAGAGAGAAAGGGATAAAGATATGAGATAAATCTCAATTTAATTTCAACTTGAACTTGAACTGTTTTTTTTAACAAAGGAATACCATCCCCTTTATTTAGGAAGGGTGGGATTACAAAATAGAAACAAATCAAAATTCAAATCTAAATTATCCTAATTGACCCTAACCAAAACGGCCTAATATAACCGACTAACTAATTTAATTTGAGATCACATGCGATCTCTTTATTTTAAAATAAAATTGCTACGACTCAATTAATTGTAAACAAAAGTAGACTCTAATTAAAAGACGAAAATTAAATAGGCTCCTATTTATTTGCTCCACACTGCATCATCAACCCACATTTTTTTCTTTTGGCCTTCCTCTTTTTTCAGTACAAAGGCCCATTGGACCCAAACATAACTCTCCTTTCTCTTTTTAGTACAACCCAAGTCTCTCTCCTCCATTTTTTTATTTTATATTTTTAAAATAAATGATGAAGGGGTATCGTTCCCTCGTATTTTCCACGCACTAGGGTTCCCCAAAGAAGAGAAACCATCCTTGCTGCCACCTGCATGATGGAGTTGGAGAAGTGCGTTGCAATCGAGCGCGGAGGTGTGGCTCTTCCGATGGTTGATAGCTAATGGTGATGCAGATCTGGATGTAATTATGTTGCTCGAAATGTCACCTTTTTTTCTTTTGGCCTTCCTCTTTTTTTTTCAATACAAAGCAAAGGCCCATTGGATCCAAACATACATCTCCTTTCTCTTTTTAATAAAACCCAGGTCTCTCTCCCCCCTTTTTTTTATTTTTCTATTTTTTAAATAAATGATGAAGGGGTATCATTCCCTCATATTTTCCACGCACTAGGGTTCCCAAAGAAGAGAAACCATCTCTGCTGCCACCTGCATGATGGATTTGGAGAAGTGCGTTGCAATCGAGCGCGGAGGTGTGGCTCTTCCGAGGGTTGATTGCTAATGGTGATGCAGATCTGGACACAATTATGTTTCTCGAAATGTTGGAGGTGGCACCGCTCGGAGGATGGAGCTCGTTGCCTCGCTGCATGCTGGAGGCTCCTGGCGGTACGAGATCTGGCGGCGCAAGAAGCAAGTTGGCTGCATGTGGCCTTGCAGCATAAGGTCGAGGAAACGCGCGTTGGCTGCGTGCGTGATCTTACAGTACACAGAGGAGAGGGGGCCTTATGCAGGTGATCGGGGATAGATCTTTGTCCACCTTTTCTTCTTCTCGGGCGCATGGATATGCATGTAATCCTGGAGACTGGGATCACACATATGCGGATGGAAGAGGGCATCGAGCCTCTTTCTTTTCTTCTTCTAGAGTAGCGGCGGAGATGTAGCAATAGAATTAGGGTTCACCAATAACCCTAGCTATTCTCGAATTTTGCAAAATCTAACCTAACTGCACGATCATTCAGATTGTGCGCCAGGATGTTGACGTATACCAGAATTAGGGTTTGAAGAAACCCCCGTTGCTTTCAGACTTGGCTAATCACATGACAATGCACTTCTCAAAATTTTGAACAAATATCGAACATGAAAAGAAAACTTCAAGAACAAATCCTAGAATCAAATTGCTCTGATACCATGTTGAAATCTAGAATGCGAAAGCGAATTGACAAACAAAGCAAGAAATAAAAAAAGTACTAAGCCTTATCCCACTATAAGTAGGGTCGGCTACATGGATTCTTGCTCAAATCCATGTTGAAAGATTCGACTATTTTTTACGCTGGTCGTCGACTACCTAACGCAACCACTGCAAGAGTGGGATTTGAACCCTGGTCTTTTGTGTGGTAAATATGAATGCATGACTTTACGTAGAACCCCACTCCTTAAGGATTATAATGAAACTATGGGAGAAGGCCTCAAAAGGACGCGTGTTTTTGTTGAACTTTCTTATTTACATGGGGTATGTGGCTCCTTATATAGCCCTACAAACATATCAGAGTCCCGCAGATAGTAAGTGTGTGACTAAACATGAGTAGGCAGTAATCAGATCTTGGAGAGATCCAATTACCACTCTATTACATTCTCCAACACTTATATAGAGTGAAACCCTATAAAGCTACATGGAGAAAATTACATAAAAGCTCTGAAAGGACATGACTTAGTAGATAAAATAACAAATATCCATATGTCTCTAACACTCCCCTCGAGTTGGAGCATATTTAGCAACTATGCCCACCATGAAAATAAGCTCAGAGATATGTCTCTTCAGTAGTGCCTTCGTAAGTATATCAACAAGTTGAAGATCAATAGAAATATGTGGAGTGCTGATCTTTCCTTCTCGAAATACATCTTGCATAAAATAATAGTGAACCTTAATATGCTTGGTTCGCTCGTGAAAGACCGGGTTGATGGTAATATATATAGTAGACTTGTTGTTGCAATACAACGGAACAGGGTGAGTGGTAGTGAAACCAATTTTTTCCAGGAAGGAGACTAGCTAGGTGATCTCACACATGGTTTGGGCCATTGTCCTATATTCTGCTTCTTCACTTAACCTAGATACAACAATCTGCTTCTTGTTATGCCTGGTAATGAGGTTCCCTCCAGTGACTATTGCATAACTAGTGGTAGATCGTCTATTTTCAGGAGAGCTGGCATAAGCTGCATCTATATTAGTGGTGATGTCGATGTGACCGTTGGCCTTGTAGAAGAGACCACACCTTGAAGATCCCTTATAATATCGAAGTATTAGGAGAACTTCCTGTTAATGACTGTAACACAGTCTCTCCATGTCCTGGCTTGCTCTGTTAACAATATATGATATATCAAGCCTAGTGATAGTGTGAGAGAGCAGTTTGCCCACTAGGCTTCTATATCGTGTAGGATCCTTAAATTCAAGATCAATAGAAGTAGTATGCTATCAGACCTCTGCTGGTATGCCGGATGGTTTGCATCCAAGTGAACCCTGCCTATGTAAGAATGCACTGTGATAAGTCTAGCCCCTCTGTAGTGCGTATCATCTCAATGCCCAGAAAGTATCGGAGCCGACCAAGGTCCTTGGTAACAAAAACCTTCTGGAGGAAGGCCTTGGTCTTCAGAATATGTGCTTCGTCATCACCAATTATCGTCATATTATGAACATAGACATCTAGTACTACGATGCCAGTAAATATGAACATAGACATCTAGAACTATGATGCCAGTAGATCGTCGTCTGACGAATACAAAGTAGTCGGATGCCATCTTGTGAAATCCAAGGGAGACGATCTCTGTGGTGAGACTGTTAAACTAAGCTTGTGGACTCTGCTTTAGGCCATAAATGGCCTTATGGAGTTGGCATACATACTCCCCTTCGACGGAGTAACCTAGGGGCTTTTTTTGACTGCATACGGGTGATTCCCCTTCATGTAGTGGGGATCACCGCCGAAAAATTTCATTAAGCAAAAGTTTTGAATACATTATAGTGAGATCCATAAGTTGTAAATAGCATTACAGTGGCCACTACATTCTCAACATAGAACCTCTGGTTTTTGAAGATCAAGTCGTTTCGTCCGGACCAGATGGCCCAGAGGGCCGCAAAAGGCTTGGAGCAATCGTCATTGGAGTTCATGCCACAAGACCGGATCGAAGTCCAGAATTCTGCAGTCCCACCACTCCTCACACAGGGAAGGTCCAACGCTCCCCAGACCCGCTCAGACCCCCTGCACATGAAGAACAAGTGGTCCGAGTCCTCCTTCGCCTCTTCACATCTGTCGCATCACGTGTCTGGCAAATTTAGCAATCTCCCCCTCCGAGCTTTGTCGCATATGCGGCCCCTTCTCAAATACCAAAGGAAAATTTTAACTCTGGTCAAGATCTTTGCCGCCCAAAGAACCGTCATGTCTTAGCATTTGTCCCTATCCAGTTCCTCTCCCCTTGTCCTCGACTCTTTGCAGACTTTCTTAACAGAAAATTTCTTGTCGATCCACTTGAAGTGGTCTCTGTCCAACGAGAAATCCCCAGGAGGTGGTAGCTCATTCTGCATGGAAATGTAATCCTCCATCCGTTGATCGGAAAGATCCGCCAGGAACTGTGGCGACCAGGTCTCACCATCCGCTAGCTGAGAGAGCGTGGCCTCCTTAGTACTTGCCAAGGGAAAAAGGCGTGGAAATCTGACTTCCAAAGTGCCTCCAGTCTAGTCATCATGCCAGAAGCGAAATAAATGTCTGTTCCCCACCTTCGGCCTAAGCTTGCGCGTCAACAACGACATATCACTTGGATACCGGCCCAGAACGGGGACTCATAACGCACTCTCTTGGTTACAAGCTCTCCACCAACTCCATATACCTTCCTTATCAATGCAGTAGCCAACGAGGTAGATGGGCCCCAAACACGGATCACCCATTTGGTAATGAGCGCCTTATTCATACATTCCACATCGCGAACACCAATGCCACCTTCGTTGCGCCCCCTTGTGACCTCGTCCCACCTTATGAGGTGCATCCCTGGACCCTGTTGTTTCCCGTCAGACCAAAAGAATCTCCTCATCAAAGCTTCGATTTTCCTTCGTACCCCCACCAGCATCAGTTTAGTAGAGTAGAAAAAGATATGAATAATCGAGAGTACGTGCTTAAGAAGAACTAACTTACCCCCTCTGGATAAAGTGACTGCTTTCCACCCTGCCAGCCTCTGTTCTATCCTCTGAACCACGTCATCCCAATTCGCACTCTTTAGCTTCCCAGCAACCAGGGGCAGTCCCAAATAGTGGATGGGAAGGTCCCCCCAACCCGCAACCCGTAATCTCCTCAATGTTGCCTCATTCCGCTTCATCCATCCCAAAGGTAATAGTCGTTGACTTGTTCTTGTTGATCTCCAGGCCTGAAAGCTGGTTAAATATGTCTACCAGGTGCACAACATTTGCACTTTGACCCTTAGTGCCTCCCAGAAAAAGGATTGTATCGTCCGCATACTGCAACAAAGGGATAGAGATTTCCTCCTTACGGAAACCCTCGCACCACCCCACCTCAATCGCCCGTTTGAAGAGAACTCCCAGAGCGTCCGCCACTAGAACAAACAACATAGGCGTCAGCGTGCACCCTGCCCCACCCCACGTTGCGGCTAGAAGAATCCACCCTTAGGTTTGTCGTTCACTAAGATAGAGTAGGAAGAAGTCGTGACACATCTCTTCAATCAGTCCTCCCACAAATCAGGGAAACCTCTCTTCCGCAAAGAGATCCACAGGAACTTCCAGTCAAAGCAATCGTAAGCTTTTGCATAATCTATCTTCCACAGGGCCCCTCTTGTCTTTGTCCATCTCTAATCTAAGTAGATTTCTGAAGCCATCACTAAGCCATCCACCAAGTGTCTCCCTGGAATAAAAGCAGATTGCCCCTGGAGTATCACCGAGTCCAGGATCCCTTTCAACATGTTTGCTAAAAGCTTAGCAAGAAAGAGATAGATTGCATTGGAGAGCGCTATTGGCCTAAAGTCCTCCACCCGCACTGGATTATCTTTCTTTGGCAGCAGGAACATGAGTGCCCTGTTAATCTTCTCGAGCCCTCTATTTCCATCCCTGAATTCATTCAACACTTCAAGAACCTCCTCCTTCAACATGTCCCAGAACTCATGGTAGAACAACACCGAGAACAGCATCGAGAAGCCATCCGGACTGGGAGATCCATCCGCGTTCGAATCCTACACCGCCCTCCTTACTTCTTCCTCTGAGAACGGAGCTAGAAGACCCTCCGTCTGCGTGGGAGACAACATCTCCACACTCGTTCCCATCCTACCCCATCCGCTCCCTTTTTTTCTTCGTGTGGCCCCCACGAAGTGGCCCATCAAGGTATTCCCGATCGTCACCTCGCCCGAGACCCGAACTCCCCCAACGTCAATGTCGTGGATGTAGTTTCTTCTCCGACTCCCTGAGGCCATTGCATGAAAATATCTCGTGTTTGCGTCCCCTTCTTTAAGCCATTTCTGCCTGGATCGTTGCCGTCATGCCACCTCTTCTTTTCTATCCTCCAACAGTATCTCTTGGAGAAGGCTCTGCCTCTCAATGAGCTCCAAATCGAGAAGCCCTCTCGCGTCGTCCATACCATCAAGTCTGGTAACCTCGGCCTGCAGTTCAACCCTCTTCGAACGCCATCGCAGCCTCACCTCCTTCCCGTAGGAAGTAAGAAAGGATCTCAAAGACTTGAGATTAGTTGCCAACCTTTTGACTGCTGAATCCTCCGCTGCATTCCCTCTTCACTGTGCCGTTACCGCCTCTCTGAAGCCCTCCTCCAGAAGCCAGCTCCGTTCAAAACAAAAAAAGTACCTGCTGTGTCCTTCCTTGTCAGAAGACCAAAGGATTGGTGTATGATTCGAATCTGCATGCGGAAGAGCCCAAGCCCTCAACAGAGGGAACATCTCCATTCCCTTCGGAGAAAGTATGAATCTGTGGATACTTCTTCCTTAAGGGAACCATATATGAAAGTAACCTAGGGGCTGCAACATGTAGACTTCTTCCTTAAGGGCACCATATAGGAAAATCATTTTCTCATTAAGTTGAAATATGTGCTAGTTCTTGTTAATAGCTATGGAGAGAATAGTGTGAACAAAACCCAATTTGGCAACAAGTGAGAAGGTCTTGAAGTAATCGACTCCGTAAGTCTGTGTGAAGCCCTTGGCCAGAAGTCGAGTCATCAATATGTTAATCATACCATCTGGAGATTCCTTGATCGTGAGGACCCATCTGTATGCAACTGGTTTCACGCAAGGGGGACAAGGCACAAGATCCCAAGCCCCCTGGAGTTGAGTGCATATATCTCCTTGTCCATAGTCCTTTTCCAACCATGATTCTGTAATGCACTATGATGATCACGATGAATAGTAATAGCCATCAGAGCATCTGAAAAGTGCCCATCACAATTAGAGAGACAACCAGTTGAGTGAAAAATGACATAAGATGCATAATACATCGCCTTTTTGTCCTTTATAGTACTATAGGAAGATCTGACTAGGCATTCGGACCATCAATGGTGGTGACACTTGAAGAAGGGACATTCTCCTGCAAATAGGGAACATGTAATGGTATGACATCGGAGTGACTTGTCTATTTTCTTTATGGACAATGGGTGGTGGAGGTAACTCCAAGGGTAATAATGTACTAAGCCTTCTCCCACTATAAGTAGGGTCGGCTACATGGATTCTTGCTCAAATCCATGTTGAAAGATTCGACTATTTTTTACGCTGGCCGTCGACTACCTAACGTAACCACTGCAATAGTGGGATTTGAACCCTGGTCTTTTGTGTGGTAGACACACTGTACTACCACTAGACCATTAAGTGGGTACAGGTAACTCCAAGGGTATGGCTCTAAAATACTAGGTGAAGTAGTTGATTTATTAAAAAAAAAGGTGACATCATTTGAGATGTAATAGTGGTGACCAACCGAATCATAACACATGTATCCCTTTTGGATGCGAGAATGCCCAAGAAATACACTTGATGGCACATGGAGATAATTTATCTACAATATGAAATTATGAACAAAAGCAGTGCAACCAAAAACTCTCAACGTCAATGGAAATGGTGCCTCATTAGGATAAATGAGGGAGAAAGGAGTAACCTCCTTAAGAACAAATGAAGGCACTCTGTTTATAAGGTAAGTGGAGGTAAGAATAGCATCCCCCCAACAGGTGTTGGGACCCCTCATGTGAGTGAGTAGTGAGTAGCTAATGTTTAGAAGGTGACGAGGTTTCCTCTCTGCTATCTCATTCTGCTGAGATGTATATGAACATGAAATCTGATGAATAGTACCCTGAGAAACAAAGGACATCACCAAATCATGTTGAGTAAATTCAAGAGTATTACCGGTCCTCATAGCTAGAATACACACATAGAAAAAAGGTTTAATGACCAGGAAAATGGATTTGTCAATTTTATTAGTCTTTGTTCTTTCCTTTAATAAGTAGACCCAAAAGCATTTTCAATAATTGTCAATAAAACCATAAAATATCTATGACCACCTGTTGAAGTATTTGGTTGTGCGCATCTTATGTTGCAGATGGGTAAATGGATACCTCCAGGATCCATTTACCCCATCCAATTGTTTAGTCCCACATCTACCAGTTTGGAGATGTGGAGACTCAGTGGGGGCTATATATAGACCCCCACACCCATTGTATCCAGTGAGAAAGTTCAATGAACAAATCATCCCTTTGAGGCGTTCTCTCGTGGTTTCATCCCGCTCCTTAGGGAGTAGGGTTCCACGTAAAAAAAACCCGGTGTCCATAAAATTCTATTCTTTTCTCTGATTTGCTTCCACATGTTTATTTTCTAACATGGTATCAGAGCGGGTTCGATTCTCGAGGAATTCATGATTCGTTATTTTTATTCGAGATTCAATTGTTCTTAAAGATGATTCATATTCATGTATTGTTCAAGATCGATTCATGTTCGAGAGGTTCTAGGGTATCCGAAGAAACACTAATTTTTGTTGGGCTAAATCCTTCAAGCCTCCAGTTCATCATCTCTGCCAGGAGGAGGCCCAATCACCGACGAGTTATCCCAAGCTGCACCCTTTTCCATCCAGGCAGAGGCTTCAATTCTTGCATCCACTTCCAGGTGGCGAGAGCATCAACTTCCATGTTCTTGTCCAAGTTCTTGCGACGAAAGCACGTTCCAGGCGTTCTCTCAAACGCGCTGGTGGCATGCGTGATTCAGGAGAGTCGGGTTCGGAGCTCCTTAGTAGCGGCTACACATCACGAACCCTTATCCAACGAGCGCAGGCGGTGCACATGTGCCTCCCTCCAATCTTTCCTCGCCGCAATGGCCTCACTCCAGCAGCAAGAATCGCCTCCTTTCTTGCGTGCAAGAATCTTGCGCCCGTCCAAGTCCTTGTGGTGGCTCTCTAGGTGCAGGCGACACCACCAACAGCTTTGCGCGGCCCCAACAGTTCCCAGGAGGCGTTGGCGGCGGTGAGATCTCCCAGGAGGAGCCCCTCTTATGCGATCTCCCCCTTCATCGTACTCTAGGCGGCGACAGTAGAGGGGTTCCCACAATGGGAACCCTAGTCGTTGAAAAAAAAAGAGCCCCGATGGCCCGTTAAAAAATGTGTTTTTTTATTGTAAGGCCCAAGTGGGCTACGTTAGCTATAAAAAAGGGAGCACAACCCCATCAGGGGCGGGCATCGTTTCGAGAGATGGGGTTCCCAGGGAGCCCTAATGCCCGCTGCCTCGTTAAAAAAAATAAAATCTTTTGTAAGGAAGTTGGGTCGAGAGTTTATGCGTTAAAAAAAAGAAGAGGCCTAATTAAAAAATGAAAGGGAGAAGAGACGCGTACAAAGAAAAGCCGTACACAAGGAGTTTTTGCAAAAAAAGGGAGAAAGAAAGAGAGAGGTTGTACAAAACAACGTTTTTTTTTCAAAAAAAATGGTTTGCAATGCCATAAAAAAATGATGATGACATGGCTTAAAAAATATTTTTAAAAAAGGGGATAAATTTGAAAAGCCAAAGAAAAATTGTGATATGGATTGATGTTTTGTACCCTAGTTTATTGTCTTCTCCCAACTTGGTCAACGATTGTCATTTCGACCAGTATGGGAGACTGATTCTCCAGACCAGTAAGATTTCCAGACTCTACAGTGCAGCTTCAGACTCGATGTTCAGATTCCGAGTCCACAGTTTGATGCGCAGTTTTAGACTCGACGTCAGATTCTGAGTCCTCAGATTGACTCACACTCTAGCCCGTTCGTCCTCTTCACATGCACGACATGAGAAGCAACGTCCTCAACAACAACCGACAGTTGTGCACGTTGAGTTGATATTGTCTGTAGTGTCATGTAGTGTGAGTTGAGTTTCTTTCTATTTGTCCAAGCTAAGCATTGCATGCTCCAACTTGATGGGGAGTGTTAGAGTATTTGGTTGTGCACATCTTATGTTGTAGATGGGTAAATGGATACCTCCAGAATCAATTTACCCCATCCAGTTGTTTAGTCCCACATCTACCAGTTTGGAAATGTGGAGACTCAGTGGGGGCTATATATAGACCCCCATACCCATTGTATCCAGTGAGAAAGTTCAATGAACAAATCATCCCTTTGAGGCATTCTCCCGTTGTTTCATCCCACTCCTTAGGTAGTAGGGTTCCATGTAAAAAAATCCGGTATCCATAAAGTTTTATTCTTTTCTCTGATTCGCTTCCGCATGTTTATTTTCTAACACCATCCATAGTGCGGATCAGACAAGGTCCTTAAACACACAATGAATCGAAGAAAAGGGTAAAAGTCAACGTAACTGAGACCTATGAGAAAAGGAAGTCCGATGATGTTTTTTGAACTACCACGCCTCACACTCTAACAACTTTAGTGAATAGAGTTCGAGGATCATCTTGGATAGTGCTTTAGCAGAAGGATGTCTAAGTTGCAAATGCCATAGGAACATATCAGATGAGATGGAAGCAACATGAAGCCACCAACAAAAGTAGAATCTATAGGGATATCGAAATAGTAGAGCCCATTCTTCTTATGTCTACCAAAAATTTGCGTTGTCCGGATGTTCAGAAAATAACAAAGAGCTTGTCAAAAATCACATGGCAATTCAGCTCAGCACAGAACTTATGTATAGATAACACACTCAAGGGAAAGTCTGGTGCACGGTGAGCTCCAGTAAGACTGAGTTTGGAAGAGAACTTTATGGTCCCAACCATGATAACAAGGGAATGAGCATTATTGAAGACTCGGATCGACTTTACAATGGAAGAAGTTTGGAAGGAGGTCAACAATCTACCTTCTCCAGTCAGATGAGTGGAGGCTGCAGAGTTGATAATCCAAGCAGGTGTTGTGGCAGTGACCGAGTTGGCTATGGTACCTTTGGTAGTAGCCAAATATACAGTAGAAGTGTTGTCACTAAAAGAGACACTGGAGTTCCGAAGCAGTTGTATCAAGTGAGAGTAATCAATAGCATTGAGTCGAACCATCTGCTCAGATGGGTCTTGATTAAAAGAGGGCTCTGTCCCTATTGTATCATAGTATGCAGACATAATATACACATAAGGATAGCCATATTTCGCCAGCATCACTTAGAGTGATGATTCGTTCATTGGCAGTGAATGCACGAAGGATACCTAGCTTCACGGCCATGACCTTGGCTAGAATCTCTTCCAAGACCTTGCCTAGAGTCATGGCTACGCCCACGACTAGAGTTATGACCATGTCCATCATGAAAGCTTTATCGACTGCCTCGTTCAAAAGAGGCTAAGAAGGCAGAGTTCTCTGTAAGGTACAGAAAGGAATCTCGATCAGCAGATGTCTCAATCTCCTAAAGACGTCCGAAGATAACCTTGAGGGGCGACAATGTGTCAGATGCGAGGAATTGATATTCACATTCTGATATCGTGGATGTAATCCATTAAAGAATCTATAAACTAGCCATTCTGATCTTTATGTCACTTGTTTAGGACAAGTAGCATGCTAGAAAATAGCAAGCTCCTTACAGAGCCATAGTATTCCACAAGAGGGGATTCACCTTGGATGCAAACCAGATTTGCATATAGATACCAACAAGTCAGAGGACTTCGTAATTTGCTGTGATTATGTCTATGTTAGCTTATCCCACATCCCTTTTGCAGTTTCCTTATACAAGAGGTTTGTCGCAATATGGGACTCTACGATGTTGGTCATCCATGTCATGACCTGATAATTGACTTCGAGCCATGATCCATAGTCCTTGTCGGTTTCCTTCAGAGTATCCTCCATAACGGTAGAGATCTTTCTCTGGCCACCAACAAACACCTTGAAAGCATGTGACCAGAGGATGTAGTTGACAGCGCCCTTGAGTTTGGTCCCTTGTACCATCATTAAAAAGATGTAGTGTACAAGGACTTGGTCTCTCTAGGGTTGGATTCCATGGCATCCAGAAACCAAGGAGGGGCAGATACCTCCGGTAGAAATCGAGGAGGGCTAGGCACCTATAGTAGACACCTTAACACGAGGCAAAGCTCTATCCCTCATATTGCATTGAGTGGAGGGTTAGACACCTCAAGTAAAAGGCCTTGAGTGGCATGGCATGGTCTGGGCAACACGGTTTGGCGGCAACAACCTAACGCTGCATGGTGTGGTACGACGCGGTCTGGAAGGAGGTTAGGAGGGCCTCAAGGCGAGCTGTGACCTAGCAACACCCCAAAGAAGGCGACTACCTGGCATGGCAGGAGGCTAAGAGGCCTAGCAGTAGGGTGGCATGTGAGGGGAGGTGGCGATTGCCCCCACAACATCGTGTGGCGTTGGTGCCACACAGTGAAGGGTGCCACACCTTGGAGGAGGTAACGATGTTGGATATGCAATAGACTAATGGCATGGACTTAACACTACTTAAAGGAGGCCGCGCCGTTGGCTTGGCACATAACATTGTGCAACGACTTGGAAGCGAGGCTAGAGGTTGTGGATGGTAGGTGAGTAGGAGCCCTGATCTAGGACCATTATTTTGACACCATGTAGCGAAAACAATAGACAATCAGTTGCTTGTTTTATTCAAGGGGTTTAGGGTTTCTTATATAGTGTGAAACCCTAGAGAGCAAATGGACAAAATTACATAAAGGCCCCTAAATGATTACATGACTCAATAGATAAAATAATAAATATCCATATATCTCTCTAAAACTTTTATATTGCATTATTGTACTTGTATTTCACCTAACATAATAACATCTACATATCACCATTGAAAACATCTTCCCAAGTGCACCCCTTCTCTCAATTGAAAACATCATCCCAAGTGCATCCCTTCTCTCATCATCGATCTCCTTACATTTAAATACTTTCATAAGTTTCCATACCTCTCCTCGTCCAACAAGTATACATCCTCATCTTTTATGGATGTTAACTTCTTGCTTAACAACTAAGGTGATTATGACAATAAGGCAACGAGCTTGAAAACCACTAAATGCGAGAGGCGATAAAAAGTAACAATAAAACTGAATATTTGTAATGTAAGCACATTAAATATGCTTTTGCAATTTATTAAATACTTGTAATCTTAATAAAAAATATGTAAATATCACCCACTAAAGCTTGTTAAAAAACCAACAATATGTTGATGTGGATAGTAGAAATGTCAAGGTTCAGGAAAGCGGTATGCGTATGCGTTCGGACAGGTCATTGAATAGCGCTTAAGCGGTATGCGGGGGCATATGCGGGGTATATGCGGTTCTGCACATTTTTTTAATTTTTTATTTTAAAAATAAATAAATATATACAAAAGTGACTACAATAGCTATAAATTTATGTATAATTATGGCCCAACAGAAGATCTAAGAAAAATAACTTCCATATAGAGTTCAAAACAATCTCTATCAATCAAATATCAATACTTCAATAGAACGGTTAGCACACAAAATAAATGACAACAATCAATAAAATAGAAAAGTTAGCACACAAAATGCCTCTATTGTTGAATATAATGTCATTTATCTCTGTCGTTATATTTATAACTGATCCTCCATCTAAAGTACTAAACTTTACATATAATATATTGCATTCATAATAACTATTAGTTGACTAAATTAGTTTGCTAAATTATTAGTACATTATTCTTTTTCTTCCTTGCGTGTTTACTCCGATCTCGCGGTACAACTACTTTGACGATGGATTTAAATGGTCATGCAATGCTTGGTTGGCATACATGCAAAAGCAAGGAAAACGTGTCACAAAACACAATAAAAATGTGGCACAAATTAAAAAATAAAAAATAAACAAAAAAATGTATATGCGGCCGCACAACCCGCATAAGCGGCCCGCATAAGCGCACATGGCGCATAATGGGGGGCTTCATGAAAGCGGTGCGCTGAGGGCACCGCATACGCATATGCAGCTGCACGGGCTACTTTCGTGAACACTGAGAAATGTTATGTAAACCAAGTTAAGATATCATATACATTTATATGATGAAAAAAGTAACATAAAGTTACAATATATATTAATGTATCAGATATAAATAAATATTATATCACATATGCATGTGTATTATATTATCAAATATTGTGCGGACATGAAAATGGGCATTCCTTTTTTTCTTGTCTAAAACAATCTATATTAACAGCCACATTTGTAAGTTATGCTAAGGTATGTTAGATATTATATTACAAACAAGTGATAGAGTTCTTCCTTGGCTGTGAGAGCAGACCTTTTGTTTTAGGACTAATCGAAAAAGGCCTTCAAAGACTAGTCCCTTGCATTAGATTAGCACTGATGGGGAAACATTAGATTCCGTTTTCTAAAAAAAACTATTTATTTACAAAAAAGATTGGTGGGAAGAAAAACCAAAATTACATCGACACCCACCATACCTTAGCATTTGCATATTCCAGGCATAAATCAATGAAGGAGAGTGGGAATCGAGTTGAACTAGCCTTCATATATTGGTGTGGGAGGAAGGTCAAACTACTCTCACCTACGATGCAAACTATGAAACTTTCGAATCTTGACCATAGAGATCGCATGGCTACTTGAGTTAGAAGAACATGTTTTAATAAAATAGTATATATATGACCCCGAAGGGTTACATGACTTAAATAAAATAGAGCGAACAATAACTCTAACACTCTCCCTCAAGTTGGAGCATATTTGTCGATCATGCCCAAATTGAAAATAAAAAAGGAGATACGCTTCTTTGGTAGTGCCTTTTTAAATATATTTGCAAACTGGAGTTCAGTGGAGTTGTGTGGAGTGGTAATTTTTCCTCGTACTGCATCACCGATGAAGTAATAGTCAACTTCAATGTGTTTAGTCTGCTCGTAAAATAAATGATTGATGGCAATGTATGTAGCGGATTTGTTGTCATAGTGTAAAAGTACTGGAGTAGCGATGCAGCGTGGAACAATAAATTAGGGCAAAATTTAATATTTATCCGTTCAATTTTGTCCGATTAGATCTTTCCGTCCGTTGATTATAGTGCAATTAAATTAGAGTCAAGTTAATTGTATTTACGATTAATTGAGTCGTAATTTTATATCTTTTTAAATAACGAGATCATATGCGATCACCAATTAATTAGTTAATTAAATCAATTAGTTAGTCGGTTAGAGTCTATTTACAACCAATTAAGATACATTAGGATTCAAATTTTATTCTGTTTCTATTTTTGTAATCCCACCCCTCCTATATAAAGGGGATGGTAGCCCTTTGTTTTAGACAGTTCAAGTTCAAGTTGAATCAACATTTGAGCTTTATGTCATAATTCTCATCCCCTTCTCTCTTTTCCCTCCATGTGATCTCCATGCTTCTTTCTCCAAATCCCTCACAACCTGCGAGTTTTTCTCTTCTTCACCCTCTATTTTTCTCCACCAAGTATTTCCACCGTTAAAATTTATTTTTCACCATTACAAAATTTTAATTTGCATCAATTGGTATCAGAGCGTCACCTACAAATCATCCTCACGATCTGACGATCTGTACAGATGTTTGCACATATACCTAATGAAAGAATCTCGTTCAATGGTATGCAAACGACGTGTTGAATAAGCCCACAACAAAGAGTTATCTATATTTCTCGGATTTCAGTCGAGTCTACGTGAGTTAACTGCAGATTTTCAGACCCTGAATGCTGTCGGGTTGAATCCACCATCTGTGACGTTACAACCAACCGAAGTCGTTGTCCAGGTGATTCCCGAACCTCCTCTCCCTTCCCCAATGTTGCTGCCACCGCTGCCGACCCCATTCCAGATCTGTTACCACCTCTGAAGCCATCCAAAACTGCTGTCCAGCCACCCAAAGTCTATCTAGGAGGTTCACAAGCCTTCAACCCCTTCTCTGATGCTACAAGTCAACCATCATACCACCCCACACCTCCGAAGCCTTCCGAAACTGCTGTCCAACCACCTGTAGTCCCTGTCCAGGAGGTCTCTCAGCCACCCTGCCCTTGTTTTCGATGCCAACAACAACCACACCCTCATGCTTACCATCAATCATGGATGTACCACTGTTACCAGCCCCCTGTGTTGCAAAAATGCCCTCGTCAGCCCCTCTACAGCCTCCACCACCACCGCGATACCTCAATCCCAATGCCGCATCTCCAACCCTCCCGACTTGCGGTCAAGAACGACCTTGTCGCCTCCTCGAGCAGTATTATTGCCAATGCCCCCTCCCATGTTTTGACAACCATCGTCATCGCCAATGTTGGAGAGGCCACCACCACCGTAACCAAAGCCAATGCTGATGCTGTTGTAGGCGTTACCACCTCCGATGCTATCCATGCCACCACATCTGCAAATCTCATCATTGCCCTCTTTGTTTTGGAAGATTCGAACCCTAACAAGAGAAAGTTGTTTCTCTCTTATCGGTTGCTTCATCTCCAAAAAAAGAGATAAAAATATCTACCGTGATTTTTGTAATAGGGCCCCTTAGCAGAAGCCTTTTTACCAAAAGGTTAAAGTGGAATAAAGTATAAAAAGAGGAATATATTCCAGTGAAGTGGCAAAAATATTGCAGCCGCATCCTCCAGTGGAATATAATTACAAACATAATGTTGAATTGAATAACAAAGTTATGAAATTGGAGTAAATTACTCAATGAATTCAGAAAGCCTTCTTCGTTACCGCACATGAAAATCAAGACATTCATCAGGAGATGACTTTTTCGAAGCAGCAAAGAGCTGATGCAGCACGAATCGACGATTTGGGATTCAATTAGGATTTTACGTCCATTCTGTTTTATCAATTAGGGTTTAATTTTTCGTTTGTTAATCAGAGTCTATCTAATTAGGGCCAAATTATGTTTACAGCTGATTCCGTTGCAAATTTTATTTCTATTTAAATAACAAGATCGTTTGTGATGTCAAATCAATTAGTTAGTTGGTTAGAGTCTATTTAGAATCAATTAGATAAGTTAGGATTTGAAAATTTATTCGCAATCTATTTTTGTAATCCCTCCCCTCCTATATAAAGGGGATGGTAGTCTAGTGTGTACTCATTCAAGGGTTAATTAAAATATGAGATTTATCTTATATCTCTCATCTTCTCTTTTCTCCCTCCACGCGATCTCCGCAGTTCTTCTTCCCCATATCTCTCGCATTCGACGAGCCTTCTCTCCTTTCCCCTCCGATTTCTTCCACTAAATAATTTTCTACTGTTAAATTTTTAATTTTTCACCATTGTAAATTAATGATTTGCATCAACTAATGCAATGTAGATCGACAAATTGGGGTTCAATTAGTATTTTCTATCTGCTCAATTTTATCAATTAGGGTTTAATTTTTCTCTGTTAATTAGAGTATATCTAATTAGGGTCAAATTATGTTTACTGTTAATTGAGTCTTGAGTCAGTTGTAAATTTTATTTCTATTTAAATAACGAGATCGTTTGTGACGTCAAATCAATTAGTTAGTTGGTTAGAGTCTATTTAGAGTCAAATAGGATAAATTAGGATTTGAAAATTTATTCGCTTTCTATTTTTGTAATCCCTCCCCTCCTATATAAAGGACATGGTAGTCTAGTGTGTATTCATTTAAGAGTTAATTAAAATTTGAGCTTTATCTCATATCTCTCCTCTTTTCTCTCTTCTCCTTCCATGCGATCTCTGCAGTTCTTCTTCCCCAAATCCCTCGTATCCGACGAGTCTTCTCTCCTTTTCCCTCTAATTTCTTCCACCAAATATTTTTCTACCGGTAAAATTTATATTTTTTCACCGTTACAAATTATTGATTTGCATCAATTGGTATAAAAGCATGGCCTATAGATCATCCCTATGATCTGACGATCCTTTCAAGCATTCACACATGCACAAGGCTAGAGATTCCCATTCAATAAGCTTTCCAACATGGGATGAGGCTGAAAAAGTGTTGTCTATGTTGCTCCAGATCCTATTGAATCTACAAAATTTGTCAAAATCATTGAAAGATCTAACGCTTATCAAGTCCTTGGAACAATAATCAGAGAAAGCTGTCCCCAAAGCTGCTGTCCAGAACAATATTTTAGTGTTGCCCCCATACAAGGTCAATTTGAAGGCTACAATGAACAAAAGGAGGAAGAAAAATCCTCCCCAGCTATTGTTCATGAAGTTCTGGAAGCCCTAACCCCATTGAATCCCACTCCCACGACACTGATCACTCCATCAACGACCCCACCAAACCCGTTGCAAACCTTGTCCACTCCCTATGCTGCCCCTCCCTCACCAACTGCCCCCTTCCGGCCAACCCAACACTCCCTCCTCCTTCTCCGCCTCTACAACCAACCCCCACCCCTTTCTTGCTGACAACCATAGCCGAGCCACCACCTCATTCGACGCAACAACCACCCCTACCAATTACTGCTCCAGCCCCGCTGCAGCCACCCCTCCACCTTTGAAGACCCATATCCCAGATCCACGATGGTGCCAACAGAAGCATGGTCACCATCGCCACTAATGCTGCCACCTAGGCCATGGCTATGACATGTGATTAGGCTACCGTCATAGCCCGTGGAGCTCTTGTCACCATCTTCCCACCCGAAGTCGAAGCCGCTACAGTTGCTACTTGAAGGGAGAAGAAATCTTAACGAAGGTTGATGACTCATCTTCAATAGGATCCCCTAAAATAAGGGGTGAGTTGTTTTGGAAAATATACAAGCAGGCCCCTCCTCACAAAAGTTTTTATCTAAAGGGCCAATTGGAGGATGCCTTATGTTATGGATTTTGTTTAGCTGAAGGATTAACAATTTGCATTTAAAAACTCTTTTCCTAAGAATTATAAATGGAATATGGAAGAGGGGAAGGGTTAACCGATTATGGGATCAAATTGAGACAAATTTGTCGCGTATGTAGCCAGAAATCAAGCAATTCTTCAGGAGACGAATTTTTTGAAGTGGTAGAGAGCTAATGTAGATTGGAACAACAAATTAGGGTAAAATTGAACATTCATCCATTCAATTTTGCCTGAATAGATTTTTCCGTCCATTGATTAGAGTCTAATTAAATTAGAGTCAAGTCGATTTTATTTACGGTTAATTGAGTCGTTACAATTTTGTATCTTTTTAAATAATGAGATCGTAGACGATCTCTAATTAATTAGTTAATTAGGTCAATTAGTTAGTTGGTTAGAGTTTATTTAGTGTCAATTATGATACGTTAAGATTCAAATTTTATTCTGTTTCTATTTTGTAATCCCATCCTCCTATATAAAGGGGATGGTAGCTCTTTGTTTTAGACAGTTCAAGTTCAAGTTGAATCAAAATTTGAGATTTATCTCATAATTCTCATCCCCTTCTCTGTTCTCCCTCAACGTGATCTCCGCGCTTCTTTCTCCAAATCGCTTGCAACTAGCGAGTTTTTCTCTTCTCCACCCTCTACTTTTTTCTCCACCAATATTTCCATCGTTAAAATTTATTTTTTACAGTTGCAGAGTTTTTAGTTGCATCAAGTAACAACAAAAAGTCCGAGTTCCTGTAGAAAAGAAACAAGCCACTTGATCTCACAGGTGGCTTGGACCATTGGCCTGTATTCTACTTCTGCACTTGATCTGGAGAATACCGTCTACTTCTTGCTTCGCTAAGTGACCGGATTGTCCCTAACAAACATGTCAAAGCACATAGTGGATAGACATTCCTAAGGTGAGCTGGCCTAATCAACATCTGTATAGGCAGAGACATCAATATGACCATTAACCTTATAGAAGAGTCCACGTCCTGGAGGTTCCTTCAAGTAACTGAGAAACAGAAGAATATCCTGCCAATGTTTGTAAAGGGTCTCTCCATGTGTTGAATGGCTCTACTTACAGCTAACGATATATCTGATATAGTAACAACGAGATAAATAAGTTTACCTACTGGGCTTCTATAATGAGTAGTATCCTCAAACGCTGGATCAATAGATATGGAATGCTTTCATAATTCTACAGGGATGCTAGCTTGTTTGCATCCAAGTAGCCCAACCTCAGTTAGAATATTAAGTCAATACTTCCTCTATGAGAGATAGGGCAGCATGAGCAGATGCAAATTACGCAGGTTGTCCAAGAGATAGAAAGTCCACTTCTGGATTCGCTATTTTCATCGGCAGTTCACTTGTTTCACGGGGAAGCAAGAAGCAGACAATTATGGCTAGATCTAATGTAGAGTCTGAATACAGGGCGATGGACGCGAAAAGACAGTGCAAGCTTTGTTATACCGAAACCTAAATGTGAAGTCTCAATAGAAGTAGTAGGATGGTATTAAATTTCGCAAAATTTCGGCGAAATTTCGCCGAATTTTCGGTTTCGACAGGGAGGGTCTTTCGGAACACCTATATATATATATCGGTTTCCCGGATTTCAACCGAAATGGGTCGAAATATCTGTGATATTTCGACATTTCGACCCATATCGGTCGAAATTCATGTTTTCAATTCAAAATTTCTCGGATTTCGACCGATATGGGTGAAATTTCACCGATACCTATGTAAATCAACGATATTAACCATGTGATCTTAATTTTAGTCATTTTACTAATTATTTATCAATTCTCTATATCAAAACACATCATGATTTATATATTTTGTTTCGGGTCAGGGCGCTGCCCCCGCACCCCCACAAGGGGGCCTACCTGGGCCCCCCTAGCCCCCCCAGGCTCGCTGACCGGGCAACGAGACCCCCGTTCTGGTAGGGTATGGTGCAACAGGGGGGATGCATACAATGTTTCTTCAACGTAGGGAGCTTCTCCTCCCTTTGCAATGGAGATGAAACAACTCTATAGATTCTAGAGATCCGCTGTAGCTTCTTTGCTTCATTCCTTTTGTCATTTGTTATTGTAAAATATATCATCTTTGCTGTAAGTCTATAATTAATTATGTAATTCACTAGAACTGCTCCTACGACCGTTATTTCTATGACCTAAACATTGTCTTATTAAGCATTATCTACATTTTAGAATAAAAAATACTCATCTATTTTTCTGAACAAAAAAGACATCTTGTAAGTATTTTTAACTTAGTTATTTTATTTTCGATTCCAATATCTATCAGTCAGCTCAACGATATGCCCCGATATGTGCGATATAAGGCATATGGATGAGAGATATGTGTGATATAAGTGTGCATTTGTTAGCTATTATTGTTTTAAGAACTTGGATTTAATGATATTCATTTCCAATATGTATCAATCAATAACCAGCCTTAACAACGAAATGACCGATATGACCGATATGTGCGATATAAGGCATATGGATGAGAGATATGTGTGATATAAGTACGCATTTGTTAGCTATTGTTGTTTTAAGAACTTGGATTTAATGATATCCATTTCCAATATGTATCCATCAATAATCAGCCTTAACAACGAAATGACCGATTATGACCGATATGTGCGATATAAGGGGCATATATGAGCAATATGTATGATAAAACTGTGTATTTGTGAGATATTTATTGTTGTAAATAACTTGAAAGATCTTAATTTGCAAAAAAATGGTCGAAAAATGACTTTTTGAGCCATTTCCGAAATTTCCACCGAAATCGTCGAAATTTCCTGAAATATCGGCGAAATTTCGGTATTGGAGGTGACCGAAACGAAATCGAAATCGAGATTTCGAACCTTGAGTAGTAGAGGGGCTCCCATGAGTCTGGAGAATTTGCATCAGATAAGAGTAATATGCATCATTGAGATAGATGGTCTTGCCACTAGGAGTTGTAGTAGTAGATGCCTCTTCCGCATCATAGGCCTCCTCATAGGCACTATTGGCTTTATATGGAGGTATGCTAAACTTTTGCCAACATCGCTCAGACAGATGGTTCCAACGACCACATTAAATGCACTGTGGGGATGGGGGAGTAGTAGAATCACGTCCATGGACGTGACAAAGTCACATCTACATCCAAAGTCTCGTCTACGACCGTAGACAAAGTTATGGCCATGTCCTCCTCGAGAGCTATATTGGTCTCATCTCCCATATGAGGCTATGTGTGCAGAATTCTCTGCAGGAGATAAGGTGTGAGGTCGGGCATTAGATCTCTCTAGTATTTTAAGAAACCCAAATATGTCCTTCACTGTTGGTATGGTATCCGATATAAGAAATTGGTCCTTCACTGCCTAGTACTCTGGAATGTAGGACTTCAAGAAAATGATATACCTGCCAGTTGGAACTCTCTTGTATCTGTTTGGTATAACATGAAGGCTGGAATATTGTAAGCTCCTCATACAGGCTAGTGAGATGCCTGTAGTACTCAACAAGGGTGGAATTGCCCTGAGATGCAGATTAGATCCACCTATAAATATTTGCAAAACGTGACTTTGTCTTCTTCTGGGAGTATTTCTGCTTAAGATCCTCCCACATCTCCTTGGTTGTGTTCTTGTATAGAAGATTTGAGGTGATGTGTGCCTCAACACTGTTGGTCATCTAGTTGATAACCAGATAATTGACTGTCTGCCAGTTGTTGTAGTCTTGTCCTTCTCATTTGTAGGATCCTGAGTCAGGATGTAGAGTTTCTGTTGACCATCAATGAACACCATGAAAAATCGAGACTAGAGCACACAATTTTCTACGCCCTTAAGTTTGATGGTAGTACCTTGTGTCATCATGTTTGTGGCCAAGGGCTTTGTCTCAGTAGAAGAAGTAGGTGCCATGGTGTACTTAACGATAAAGAAAATCCTGTGACCAACTAATTATGCATACGAGGGCTTCGAGGTGCCCGAAAACTCACGCTTGGATGTGTAGAGGAGTTGAAAAGCATGCTACACAATAGTTCAAAAGGAAATCAAGGGCCTGACGGAAGCAGCGGTGACCTCGAGAGGCTGGCAGTTGCTGTAGAGGAAGGCTGCATCGACTGCTGTGGTGGCCCTGGTGGCCTAGGGATGCTGCAGCAGCAACCCTAGATTGCTGGCAGCAGGCTGCAACAATGACACTGGGGGCCCGATAGGGCTGGCGACAACCCTAGTGGACATGTATGGGACCCTAGGCGAGGAAGGAGGGCCCACACATGTACTCGGAGTTCGAGGAGAGGCTTGAAGATGTCGGCGGGATGGAGTTAGGTCAAAACCTCGATCTAGGACTGTTGCTTTGATACCATGTGGAGAATAGAATAAAGCGTTGTTGTTATTCCATGGGTCTAGGGTCTCTTATATGAGTAAATCGTAGAGAGAGAAAAAGAGAGTACATATGACCCCGATGGATTATATGACTTAAATAAAATAGAATGGATAATAACTCTAAAGTATCTGTTTAAGAAATATCTTTTATATATATTCGATTTCAAGGATATGCTTTCAACTTTTATATATCCATCCTATATTTGTATCATATTTGATGAGGGAAGAAATAGCCCTTGCAAGGAAACATGCCTCACATGGCATAACAAGGGTCAGTGCCTTTGCTAGGAGCTCGGCACCGAGTAAGATCGAACAACCATAGTGCGTAAGTACTGAGGGTGGTGACTCCCGCCTTGGGAGGCTCCCCCTTTTTCCTATTCAAAAAAAAAGTACTGAGGGTTGAAGTATCCATGAATTTTTATTCTTCAGCTTTACGGGTATTGATTAACTGTTTATTCACATGCTACTTTTCCTAAATTTTAACGTGGACTATAGATCCAGAATAGGAGAGTTGAAGTATCAAAGAACTCGTTTTCATGCGGTGGTGATTATATTTCATGTCTAATTGAATCTTTACTAACATTTTAGTGGAAATATCCCTTTTACATGCGGTGGTGATTATATTTTGAAAGTCAACGGGTGATTGTCTAGGGTGAATAACCCTTCTGTGATCAATTTAAATAATGGAGTGATAATCTAAGCACCGTTGCAGTTCTATTTTTTAAAGGGTCGTTGTTTCTCTTGGTAATTTAGATTGGTGACTGAAACTTTACCCTGTCAATGTACTCCTTTCAATATTTCTCTTCATTTTTTAGCTGTAGTAATGGAAATATTTTCCTGCCACTGCACTTTCAAAACCCTATGATATCATATGCGAGGGTGAAAAGTTTGTTATATGCAGTACTCAAAGTTTGTGAAGCCTGCTTTTGATGATTTTATTCTTCCAACCAAGAAATATGCTGATATTATCATTCCTCGTGGTGGAGATAACCATGTTGCAATTGACTTGATCGTACAACATATTCGAACTAAGCTTGGACAACATGATTTGTGCAAGATTTATTCAAATCTGTATGTTATTCAGTCAACTTTTCAGGTATATCCTTTATTATATATATTTTCGTGCATTTTATTTTAAAATTTAGGTTTGAATACATATCGATGACGGTTATTCTTCGAACAATTATATATTACTTTTGACAAATTAAATTGATTAACTATCTTCAGTTGTTCCAGATCCGAGGGATGCACACATTAATACGTGATGCCAAAACTGCAAAGCATGATTTCATATTTTATTCTGATCGTTTGATTCGTTTGGTTAGCTTCCATTTGATGATCAAAGCTTTGAACTTTTTTCGAGGAATCGTGATTATAATTGATAATAATTGCTTTTTGCCAACAGGTTGTTGAACAAGGTCTTGGCCATCTACCATTCAAAGAAAAGCAAGTTATCACCCCCACAGGTAAAGTACAACTTTATATTTTGAGCTTAGTGAGTCAGTGACTTGTTGAGTTACCAGCTGTTTATTTCACAATAAAACTCTAATGGAAATAATATTTTTCTTCAAAATACTGCGATCCATATATTTCCTCTTAATTGTTAAGTACTTTATTCTATTTGAGGGCTGTCATTTCTTCGATAAGAGACAGCCATAATTATCCATAAGAAAACTAATAGAAATATTACCACACATAGGATTGGTAAAACTTCATTATTGTAACCTCCCGTGCCCAACAACACTTGTAACTCAAGTTTTTGTCACCTGGAAACTTCCTTCTTTATTCCAATGTACAAATTCTTTTATATCTGCAGTATGACAACTACCTTGCGGAAAGTATAATCAACTTGTAAAATAAGATGAGTTGGTATTCATGAGGTGGCTTTAATATGAACCACCAAGAAGAATTACTTATTGTTGATACATTTTGAATCCTAACTCGACTGTCTGACACGATGGAACTTCCTTAAATCGTTGCTGGATGAGTCCACCATTGCAAATGGGGATCTAGAGGGGAGCATGTGCGCAATACCCCTGGAGATTTGGGGGCATCTGTGTCGTGTAAATGGCATTCAATTTTGAGTCAATGCTGTATTCAATTCGTGGATTTCTCTATTTTTAGGGCATCCTTCTGTATGAGGGTGTTATATAAATTCCCTAGGATTAACTCTTTTAACTATCCTTTGTACTGTCGTTTCACCATCAAAGAAGAAAGTCCACCACCGATGTCAAGGAGTAACCCATTAAGGATAAACCTCGTATATCTGTGTATTTTTTTTGTGATTGTGCAGTTTGCTTGCTCATTCATTTCATTTGGCTAGTGTTTTATTTCGTTATGTGCAACAAATTGATATCCGAGCTTTTTGGTTCATTTTTACAAAGGGAGATATGATATCGCACTATCTAAAGATAAAGAAGTTTAGTGGGAGGAACATATTCAACTTCTGATACGTTAAGATACATGTCTTTCCCAAGCAGTAGGGCATCTGGGTGTCGAGGGACAAGGAGAGCATGGAGGAACTTGAACCCATGGAGTTAGTGGAGTAGGAAGAAAATGCATACTAGACAATGAAGCTATGCTTGATGAATGAGATCATTGTAGAGTTCATATATGAAGCCACTGGAGTGAGTTTCCGGTTGAGACTAGGGTGTCTTCACATTATGCTTTCTTTAACCAAGAAGTTGGTGTTGATGCAATGCCAGTTCTCCTTATGCATGCTAGACTGTACCTCTATAAATGAACATCTTGATTGCTTAAATACATTGCTTGTGAATTTAAGGAATATAGATGATTGGTTTTGCTTCAACCTTCCACGATCATATAAAAATTTTGTTTATCATTTATAGCTACTAGATAGGAAACTACCATGAAGAAATTTGTTTGGGTTGGCATTCTCGCGATCTTCATCATATGACTTTCTATGAATTGCATAGACAAGCACATGCCATGAAGCTGATAGTGGCCCATGTGAACTTTTATGATGTCTTGGAGAAGAATTAGAAGGAAAAAAATCAAAAAATAATTCAACAACATAATCTGAATGAAATTGTAGCTATTCCAACGAATCATTGACATTAAAAGAGAGAATACTCGAAGAAGAAAGAAAACACTACTATTGTTGTAATGTGTGAAGATGAAAAAATGAATCGCATTCTTGAGAAGTCCAAGGGTTCTTTTATATAAGAGAGAAACCTATTGAGCAAATTACATGAAGAAGACGCAAAAAATAGAAATTACATCAATAATATGAAAGATAACTAATATCTCAACACTCCCCCTAAAGCTGGAGCGTAGATATCAATCAGGCTTAGCATGGAGCAACATCTCTAGTAAGGCCATCTGGCTAAGGCCTTAGTAAGTACATCTGTTGTCTGGTTTCCAGAGTTGATGTAAGTAGTGGAGATGAGACCCTTCTATATCATGTCAAGAGTGTAGTGACAATCCACCTCTACGTGCTTGCTCCTCTCATGGAAGGCACGGTTGTTTGCAGTGAACAAAGCAATCTGGTTGGCACATTGGAGGTGCATGGGAAGAGGCACCTCGATAGTCAAGTTTATAAGATCAGATCTGACCCACATCATCTTTGTGCTAGGCTGCGCCCAAGGTTCAAGAAAGCGGTATGCGTATGCGTTCGGACTGGTCACTGAATAACGATTAAGCAGTGTGTGGGGGCATATGCGGAGTATATGCGGTTTTACGTGGTTTCCTAATTTTTTATTTAAAAATAAATAAATATGTACAAAAATGACTAAACTGAACTAAATTTATGTATAATTGTGGTCCAACAGAAGATCTAGGAAAAATAACTTTCATATAGAGCTTAAAACAATCTTTATCAATCAAATACCAATACTTCAATAGAAAAGTTATCACAATTAAAAATTGACAACAATCACCAAAATATGTAAGTATTCGAAAGAAAATCGAAATTTAACACAAATAGCATTAGTATTGTACTAATTAAAATGACATAAGAAAACAGAAATGTTCAAGCGATAATATTCTAACTGGTTAATTCCAATATATGGAGATGATTTGTAACTCTGTATGTCTACTAAATTCATGATACGGTGATATGATGTGCTTCTTAATAATAAATTAAGTAGATTGACTTTTGTTGCGACTTGTATACCGATGTATATGAATATATATTTGTATAAATGCATCTATTGTTGAATTATAATGTCATTTATCTTCATCATTATATTTATTACTAATTCTCCATCAAAAGTACCAAACTCTACATATACCTATATATTCCATTCAAAATAACTATTAGTTGGCTAAATTAGTTTGCTAAATTATTGGTACATTATTCCTTTTCTTCCTTCGTGTTTACTCCAATCACACAGTACGACTACTTCGACGATGGATTTAAATGGTCATGGAATACTTGGTTGCCATACATGCAAAAACAAGGAATAATGGTAAAATGAAGGTGCAATGTTATCCAAATTATGTCAGATGATCAAATTCTGATATGCGGCACAAATCATACAATAAAAAACGTAGCATAAATAAAAAACGCGGCACAAATCATACTATAACACACATTTCATACGCACATTTGACACATTTCAAACCAATAACATGAAATAAGCGGCTTAAAAAATCACATATAAAAAGATCATATATAAAAAATCACATATAAAAAATTACATATAAAAAATCACATATAAAAAAATCACATTTAGTCTAAAGTGGGCACACAGAGGGCATATGCGGCCGCATAGCTTACATATGCGTCCCGCCCGCATAAGCGCCATGGACGCATAACTGACTGATTCCTGAAAGCGGTACGCTGAAGGTGCTGCACACGCATATGCGGCTGCATATGCCGCATATGTCGCTTTCGTGAATGCTGGCTATGCCATGGTCCTGTATTCTGACTCAACACTAGACCTTGTTATGCAGCATGAGACAAATAAATAGGGCTTTATTTTTTTTGGCTTAATTAATTTTGGGTCGAATAATTTTATTTAGTCTGTTGCGATTTTATTTTACAATAAAGAGATCGCATGTGATGTCAATTTAATTAATTAGTCGGTTATATTAGGTAGTCGGTTAGAGTCTTTTGCACCGCCGTCACTCCCGTTCGCCCCATCCTTGCTGCAGCCCCTCCACCATCTTTCCGCGCCTCCTGCTCTGATTTCGCTGCCACCGGTGCCACATCGTGGAGGAAGAATGAATGCTAACGAGGGTTTTCTCTCCAAGGAGATTCGATTCCCCTAAAACCAGGGCTATGAGATTGATTTGCTATATTATTAAGGGGACTCCTCCTTCAAAAATTATTTATTTTCATGGGAAACTTGATGGAAACTTAAGTGGAAATATTTTAAGTGAATGGATAGAAAATTGCACTTCGACCCCCTGGAGCGAGAACATTTAAAGAAAGGTGCCCGGGAAAGGAATTAAGGCTGCCACCTCCTCTAATTAGGACTAGGAATGTGGGAATGACCTATATAAGAACCTTATGGGCTAGCACATTACCCACATCTCCTCTCATCCTAGACTTGTGCCATTCATTCTCTGACTTCCTTAAATTCCATGGTGCTTGAGATGAAGTTGCCCCATTAATTCTTCAAGCATTAAATTGAGTGATCGACATCTACGTGCGCGTTACCGTTTGCACCATATATGTTCTTCCAGCATGATATTGACGGCACCACCATCCCAAGGACACTTGGATTCTGCAGTTTGCTCCACTTCTGTTCTTTCAACATGGGATCGAGAACATTGGAATTGAATCATCATGTTTCAAGCCAAAAGATCAAGCAATTCGTGAGGAGACGAATTTTCCAAAGCGACAGAGAACCTCATGCAATGCGAGGCAAATAAATAGTGCTTTATTTTTTCGCCCGTTAATTAAATTTGGGTCGAATAATTTAGTTCGTTGTGATTTTATTTTGGAATAAAGAGATCACATGTGATCTAGATTTAATTAATTAGTCGGTTATATTAGGTAATCATTTCAATTAGGACAAGTTAGATTTGAATTTGATTCAGTCTCTATTTCTATAATCTTGCCCCTTTTATGTAAAGGGAATAGTGGTCCTTTGTTTAATTCAAGTCCAGAGTCAATTAATTTGAAATTTATCTCATATCTCCTCCTTTTCTCCCTTCTCCCTCGACACGATCTCTGCGCTTCTTTCCCAAATCCCTCGCATCCGGCGAGCGTTCTCTTCTCCTCCTTCCAAAATTCTTCCACCATCAAAAAAATATATAAATTTTCACCATTGCAAATTTCGATTTGCATCACCTGGCAACCACAGCCTGCTTCTTTCTCTTCCATGATACCAGGGAATTTCTATTAATACTACAAAGCCTGAAGTAGACTTCCTATCCTTGGGACACCCAGCATAGTCTGCATATGCACATGCTATAATTGAAAGGGATGTACCTCTGTTGAGTAGAAGTCCATTGACAGGTGATGTCTTCAGATATCTTAGAATCATATAGACTGCATCCATATGTGCATGTCTGGGCTACTCCATAAATCGACTCACTTTGATTACGGCAATGGATATATCTGGCATGGTAGTGGTCACATACAGGAGCTTGCCAACAAGCTCTCTGTACCTCCTCTTGTCGACCTCCTCAGTGTCATCATCGTAGAGCTTCATGCTCGGGTCCATAGGAGTAGTGGCAGATCTGCAATCTGTCACGCTTGTCTCAGAAAGAAGATCTGTAACATACTTCCTTTGAGTCATCTCAAGACCTCGTTGGTTCCTGACAAACTCCAGTCTAAGGAAGTAGTGTAAACTACTAAGGTCCTTGGTCACAAAGTGCTTTCGTAGGAATTCCTTGTCAACCTTAATGCCATGCTCGTCATCCCCTGTAACAATAATATGATCAACATATACAAGAATGACAACTATACCTCTCTGAGTCCTGTGCACAAACATATAGTGATCGACAGTCAATCGCACAAATCCTTGTTGCTCTATCAAGTCCGAGAGCTTCTGGAACCTTGTTCTTGGACTCTGCTTAAGGCCATAAATAGCTTTGTGTAGCTTGCAAATCTTCTGACACCCCCTCAACAACGAACCCAGGTGGCTGTTGCATGTAGATCTCCTCCTGCAGATCACCATATAGAAAGGCATTCTTCACATCAAGTTTGTAGAGGAGTCAATCTTGTGTCACAATAATATATAGAAGGATCCGTAGAGTAGAATGTCCAACAACTGGAGAAAAAGTATCCTGATAGTCCGCCCCATATGTCCAGGTGAATCCATGTGCCATAAGTCTCGCCTTATAGTGATCTACATTGCTATTTGCACGGTGCTTCACAGTGAACACCCACTTGTACCCAACAACGGATGTGCCAACTACAACTGAAACAAGACTCCAAGTGCCATGCAACTGAAGCGCTTCCATCTCCTCCTCCATGGCTAGACGTCACTGACTATCCTGAACAACCTCATGATATGTCCGTGGTATCTCCACGACTGATAGTGCCAAGGTAAACCTCATGAAATCGTCTAACAGCCTGCTCAAGGAAACATGTGTGGTAAAAGGATATGTAGCACATGTACGTTTCTACTTCCACAGAGCAATCGATACATCAGGGTCATCTGCCATGTCTTAAACATTTAGTTTCCCTCTTGAGAGGGTACCTGCTCATCCTTTTACGGAATCCTGCTGCACAAATAACCAGTGTTCATGAAAGCGGTCTATGCGGCCCCATATGCGTGTGCGGCACCTTCAGCACACTGCTTTCATTAATCAGTCAGTTAAGCGCCCATGGCGCATACATGCGGGCTATGCGGTCGCATATGCCCTCTGTGTGCCCGCTTTGGATTAAATGTGTTTTTTTGTGATTTTTTATATCTGATTTTTTAAGCCACTTATTTCATGTTATTATTTTGAAATGTGTCAAATGTGTGTTAAAGTATGATTTGTGCCACGTTTTTTTTATTTGTGCCACGTTTTTTTGTATGATTTGTGCCACTTATTAGAATTTGATCATGTGACATAATTTTGATAACATGGCACCCTCATTTTACCATTATTCTTTGTTTTTGCTTGTATGCCAACCAAGTATTCCATGACCATTTAAATCCAACGTCGAGGTAGTCATACTATGAGATTGGAGTAAACACGAAGGAAGAAAAGGAATAATGTACCAATATTTTAGCAAACTAATTTAGTCAACTAATAGTTATTTTGAATGCAATATATAGGTATATGTAGAGTTTAGTACTTTTGATGGAGAATTTGTAGTAAATATAACGACGAAGATAAATGACATTATAATTCAACAATAGAGGCATTTATACAAATATATATTCACATACATTGGTATACAAGTTGAAACAAAAGTCAGTCCACTTAATTTATTATTAAGAAGCACATCATATCATCGTATCATGAATTTAATAGACATTCGTATCATGAATTTAATAGACATATAGGGTTACAAGTTACCTCCACATATTGGAGTTAACCAATTAGAGTATTGTCGCTTGAACATTTCTGTTTTCTTATGCCATTTTAATTAGTACAATACTAATGCTATTTGTGTTAAATTTCGATTTTCTTTCGAATACTTACATATTTTGGTGATTGTTGTCAGTTTTTAATTGTGATAACTTTTCTATTGAAGTACTGGTATTTGATTGATAAAGATTGTTTTGAGCTCTATATGAAAGTTATTTTTCTTAGATCTTCTGTTGGACCACAATTATACATAAATTTAGTTCAGTTGTAGTCATTTTTGTACATATTTATTTGTTTGTAAATAAAAAATTAGGAAACCACGTAAAACCCCATATACTCCGCATATGCCCCCACATACTGCTTAATCGTTATTCAGTGACCAGTCCGAACGCATGCACATATCGCTTTCCTGAACCTTGCAAATAACTCAGTACTGCCACGGTAGAAACAATATGCTCATGACATACTTTAGGCATGATGGATTATGGGGAAGACCTGTGACCGAGGGAAACAATGCGAGACCTGCGAGTATACACACGTGGAAAAAACTCAGCCAATATAGGTACATGAGATAGTGGCGGTGTTAGAGGTGGTGGAGGAACATGAGTATGTATAAGTGGTGGTATGATAATAGAGTCTGATGAGGCTAGTAGATCACATGTAGGAGAAAAATACATGACAGACTCAAAGAAAGTAACATTAGCACTGATAAAATATTTTGGTCGAAGCGGATCAAAGCAATGGTACACCTTTTGGGTTTGAGCGTACCCAACAAAAACCACTATTGTAAGAGTCGGCCGACTATTCGAGTCGGGGGGGGGGCAGGGATAGTCGACTCGATTACACCTAGTCGTCCATTAGTCGATCAACCTGACTAATCGGGCTGACTATTCGGTCGACTTGTACATAGAGTTTTTTATTTTTATTTTTTTGTGTTTTTAAAATCAAACTTATTCTAATATGCTTAATGTTATATTTAAAGTCAATTACTCCTTTTGTTTTATTATGATAGTATAGAAAATGTGCAAATCTATGCAAATATATAAGAATATATGTATAAAAAATGATTTATATTTTTAAAATAATTAAAAAATTCAAAACCAACTAATGGCAGACTAAATTTGATTATTTGCCCGACTACCGATCAATCCTTAGTCAATGTCCCTACCAACCGAGTACCGACTATTGATTTCTGCAACCTTGACAAAAACACACTTGACAGCTCTAGGGGAGAGCTTATCACGACCTAGTGAGAAATCACGAACAAATGTAACTGATCCAAACACACGAGGTGTAAGGAAGAACATATCCTTCTCCGGAAACACAATCAAGAAAGGGCACCTATATTATGCTGTCATCCTCCATCTTGTCTTCAACCTCCAAAAAACTCATGCTGACTCTATATAACTGAGCCCTCCACGGTTACCAACTGACTCTATCAATTCAAGCCCTCCTAAACGCGGTTCAGTCTACCCAACTCCTCACTATGTCTTCTTCAGTAAAAAGCAAGTAAGATCCTCTAAAATACATCTTGTTATGGGGCCTTATGTCTTTCCTTTTGAAAGACCGATTGGCAATGGCTCTAACACCATCCCCTATGTGAAATACAAATGGAACTTTGTGTCACCAATACCATTCGACACCTCCAAACAAGCGACATAAACATTAAGATCTAAGGCCTTGGAATCCGACATGTGTACATCGAGATCTATTCGAAAATGAGCTTTATCATTTGTTGCAACCTAATTGAAAACATTAATATTTTGTTTTTTGAGTTAAAGGAAAGTATTACAACGCAGCCATGAAACGTGCTATGCTCTATGGGTCAGAATGTTGACAGGTGAACTATAAGCATGTGAAGAGAATGATAGTAGCAGAAATGAAAATGTTAAGGTGGATGTGTGGTCAAATACGAAAAGATCAGATTGGGAATAATACAATCAGAAGAAAAGTTGGTATTACTTTGATAGAGGATAAGATGAGAGAAAATCGCTTAATATAGTTTGACCATTTGCAAAGGAGGTCGGTTGATGAACTAGTCAGAAGATGTGAGATTTAGGATGTTGATCCAGTTAAGAGAGGGCGATGAAGGCCCAAAAAGTGTTAGAATGAGACTATATGAAGGAATCTTAGTTCTTTGGATTTAAGCTCGAGAATGACCCAAAATAGATCTTGTTGGAGTATAGTTTTGCGTTACTTATGTGGGAAATGAGTAAATGGATTTCTCCAATATCCATTTACTACATCAAGTTGTTTAATGCCACATCTACCAATTGTGAGATGTGGAGTCTCAGTGAGGGCTATATAAGAAGCCCTCAGCCTTTGTATCCAGTGAGAAAGTGCAATGCATAAATCATTCCTTTGAGGTGTTCTCCCGTGGTTTCATCCCGCTCCTTAGGGAGTAAGGTTCCATGTTAAAATCCCATGTTCTTTATTTTCTTTATCATTTATCAGAAGATGTGAGATTTAGGATATTGATCCAGTTAAGAGAGGGCGAGGAAGGCCTAAAAAGTGTTAGAATGAGACTATATGAAGGAATCTTAGTTCTTTGGATTTAAGCTCGAGAATGACCCAAAATAGATCTTGTTGGAGTATAGGTGTGCGTTACTTATGTGGGAAATGAGTAAATGGATCTCTCCAATATCCATTTACTACATCAAGTTGTTTAATCCCACATCTACCAATTGTGAGATGTGGAGTCTCAGTGAGGGCTATATAAGAAGCCCTCAGCCTTTGTATCCAGTGAGAAAGTGCAATGCATAAATCATTCCTTTGAGGTGTTCTCCCGTGGTTTCATCCCGCTCCTTAGGGAGTAAGGTTCCATGTTAAAATCCCACGTTCTTTATTTTCTTTATCATTTATTCTGATACACTTCCGCATTCCTATTTTCTAACATGGTATCGGAGTGGCTTCGATTCTCAAGGATTTTATGTCCTTTATTTTTTTCGAGATTCGATTTTAATGATATTATTGTTGAAGATCATTCATGTTTAATTTTATATATTCTATCCGAAATTCGATTTGATCATATCAGTTCTGTTCGTGTTCAATTCAGTTATAGGGTTCAAACCCCAACCGCAACAGTCGACAACCTCTACTCGATTCCGCCAACATCCGCAGAGCGACATCAAATCCAGATCTGATTGGCCTCATCTCCTCTTCCAGTCGATTCAATCGTGCATCTCCTGTGACTCTATCATTCCTAGATCATCGGCATCAGGATTCCAACGGGGAACCCCATGCGTCGGCTTCCCTCATCGCTGCGGTGCTCTAAGGCTCCGTTTGGTTGCAGGGTTGGGCAGGGTTGGGTTGGCCCAACCAGGGGTACCCCTCCTTCCAAACACCCCAATCCTCCTCACAGTTTACTATTCACAGGGGTACCCCAACCCTACCCCACCCAACCCTGTCCAACACTGCAACCAAACGAACCCTAAGAGAAAAAAAGGTACATGAGATAGAGCTTCTCCGTTCTCCTGATCACAGGCAAGGGCCCCAATAAATCACCCTCCTCTCGCAGATGGAGGAGGCGGCATCTCCAGGCCGCCTCTCCCTCATCTCCTATGGAGGCAACACCTTACTCCATCGCACCAGTCCCCTCCACAGTTGGCGACAACACCCCATCTCCTTCGATCTGTCAGAAGCCCGATTCCAGGCGGCTATGGCTGCCGCATCCCGGCGGCACACCTTCGATCTATGCCGCTTCTCCTAGCTGCAACTATATGCTTCGAATCCCATTGGGCCATGTCGGACAATAGCAGTGGCGGTGATGCCTCTCTACCTTTTCAATCTCCAGCAGAGCGTCACCAAGCGACACTCCTCCATCGCACCCTTCCTCCAGGAGATGTCGCCTCTCCGATCAGCAGGCGGTGGCCTCCTTCCAGGCGACATTAGCGCCGCCCCTCTCATGTGATTCCCCTAGGAGGAGCCTCCAATAGGCGGCGACCCTGGCATAGGATGGAGGGATCAGGCGCTCCCTTCTCCAACCCGATCTTAAGGGGGAGCTCCCGCTCCAGGCGCGAGCGGCCTCGGTCTCCCAACATCAGAACCCCATCAGGGGGTGGCAGGATTTGAAGAGAAGGGGTTTCCCAAGATGAGAACCCTAAGGGGGAATAGAGATGGGCCTCATGACCCTCTCGTACTTTTTTAAAAAAGAGGGGAAATTTTTTTTAGGGCCCAGTGGCATGGGCCGAGTTATTTCTCTTTTTTAAAAAGGTGGCTACAAGTTCAAATTTTAAAAAAGGGAATGAAATAGCTAAAATAAAATAAACGGCTTTGTTGGAGTATTTGAGTTATGCGTCACTTGAGTTGTAGATGGGTAAATGGATCACTCAAGGATTCATTTACCACATCCAAGTCTTTAGTCCCACATCTATCAATTGTGAGATATGGAGACTCAGTGAGGGCTATATAAGAAGCCCCTCACCTCCTGTATCCAGTGAGAAAGTGCAATAGACACACCGGCCTTTGAGGTGTTCTCTCGTGGTTTCATCCTGCTCCTTAAGGATAGGATTCCACGTTAAATCCCGTTGTTCAATATTTTTATCTTTATTTCTCTGATACACTTCTGCATTCATATTTTCTAACATGGTATCAAAGCGGTTTTGATTCTCGAGGATTATTTTATGTTTATGATTATTCGAGTAATTTATTTGAGATATGTTCAAGAGTTCTAGGCTTTCATTTAACCCTAAGGTTCGATTCTTTGGTTGTGGATCTATTCATATTCGCGATTCTGTGCAAGAAAATCATAGGGTTTATAAAACCCTAATTCATGCGGCACAAGCTCCAGGAGTAGCTCCTCCTGCTTCATGGAAGCAGAGGCAGCGGCGACGGCACCATCAACCCCATCGGGATCTCAAAGTGCAGGTGGCGCATCTCCAACAGAGAGCGCCCGCTCTTTCGCATCATCATCGTGCGAGCACCCCACTCCAGGTGGAGGCCTCCCCTTCTCGACCTTTAGGTGGCGACGCTTCTCCCATCAACTCAAGGTGGTAGCGCAACTCCTCCCCAGATGGCACATCCCAGGAGGCGCAATCCTCCGCAGTTCGCATGCGATGGTCGCAGAGCCCTATCGTGATGCTCTAGGTGGAGCATCAACCCCCAGGCGACGTTGCCACTACTTCCCCCGTGCGTAATGCTTCCCCTAAGCGCGATCTCCTCCGCGTGCATCGACATTACCGCATCCCCCTCGCGTCTCTCCATGTTCCAGCAGGCGGTGCTCCTACAGCGGCGGCGCAACTCCTGAGCATTCCCTTCAGGCGACGACATGAGCAGCGAGGCCCCATTGGGGGCGGTTTTGTGATAGGGTCCTGGGAGGGGAACCCTAATTGTTGGGGGGATTAAAGAAAAGGGAAGGGGGCCCAATTGCTGCTTGTGTCTCAAAAAAGGCATTGGGTCAAAGTCAAAAATATGAGAGAAAGGGTGTTGTTGCATGAGCCCTTTAAGCTGTGTTAAAAAAAGAGGTGCATAAAAAATCATACGTAAGATTTTTTTTTATAAAGAGGGAAAAGCTGTAAAAAAACGAACGGCTTATTTGCAAAAAAAGACTTAAAAACAAAAAAAAGGAAAAGCCGAAAAAAAGAGATCATCGGCTTATGTTATTCATTTTTACTCCCCATTTCTCTCGTCTTCTCCCAACTTGGTCGATGTTATTATTTTTTGACCAGTCTAAGAGAAAGGGGGAGTATTGTTTAGAGTCACATGTTTGTTCCAGATTTTCAGATCCAAGACCAGCCAGATTTTCCAGACTCTACAGATCTTTAGATTTCAGACTCGACGATTTGTTCCGAGTCCTTCAGTTGTGATTCGCACATGGATGCGATCATTAGTTCAGTGGTCCCCATCATTCTTGTTTTGTCGACCAGAGTTTTCATGTGTTCCATAGGGACTCTAGAGTAGAGATCCCATTCCTTATGCCATGTGGGCTAGGATTTCATGTGGTTTCATAGGGACTCCAGAGTAGAGATCCCATTCTTTGAGCTAGATGGGAGAGACCCAGTTCTTCGACGATGAGACTTTTCATATTCCATTCTTCAACAACTGTGGACTCAGAAGAGGATGTTTTCTACTGCTTTTCAGTTTGACATTTTCAGAGATGGAGCAGTTGTCCATATATTGTGGTAGGCCAGAGTTTTTCAGGTGGAGACTCATTTTCAGTTGGTGACTCTGACATGCGCAAAAAAGGCGGAAATATGAGATCGACTTATTATTTTTGTTTCTCCCCAAGCTAGGGTTTTCATGTGGTTTCGTAGGGACTCCAGAGTAGAGATCCCATTCTCTAAGCCAGATGGGAGAGACCCAGTTCTTCGACGAGGAGACTTGGACTCCGACGAGGATTGCACTCCACGGTTTTTCAGTTTGTCCCTTTCAAAGATGGAGTAGTTGTCCACATGTTGTGGCGGACCAGAGTTCTTCGTGTAGAGACTCATTTTCAGTTGCAGTGACTCTGACATGCGCAGTAAATAGCACTCTCCGATGAGGAGATTCAGTTGACTCATACTCTAGCCCGTTCGTCCTCCTCACCTGCACGACATGAGAAGCAACGTCCTCGACCACAACCAACAATTGTGCGCGTTGAGTTGATATTGTCTGTAATGTCCTATATTGTGAGTTGAGATTTCTTTCTATTTATCCAAGCTGAGCATTGCATGCTCCAGCTTGAGGGGGATTACCGGAGTATATGTTGTGCGTCACTTATGTGGGAGATGGGTAAATAGCGTGGAAGGCCATATCGGTATCGGCATTGATATCCATACCATGTCGATATGATATATCGTCGATATATCGACGATATATCGGTGCCATATCACCGATATCGAACCGAGTTTGTGAATAAATTAGCCTTGCATGGCCAAAATCGGCCATATAGATGATATATCGGTCACTTGTCGATACCGATATATCACTATATGGCCTTCCATGGTAAATAGATCTCCAGGATCCATTTACCAGATCCAACTGTTTAGTCCCACATCTACCAGTTGTGAGATGTGGAGACTCATTGAGGTATAAGAAGCCCCTCACCCTCTGTATCCAGTGAGAAAGTGCAATGCATAAATCGGCTCTTTGAGGCATTCCCGTGGTTTCATCCCGCTCCTTAGGGAGCAGGGGTTCCACGTTAAAATCCTGTGTTCTTTATTTTCTTTATCATTTACTTTGATACGCTTCTGCATTCCTATTTTCTAACAAATGGAGGCAAAAACTCCATGTAACCGACCCTATTAATTCTGGGAAAAGGTTTTGTTGATGTGTTTTTACTCATTACTTGGTATACGTGAAGTATTCTAAGGTTGAATGTATTGAAGCAAATAATATTTTTATTTAGTTGGAAATTTATTCTGTATTTCTTTAGTTGCATTGTATAAAATTTTTCTCTTTGTTGTTTTTATATTATTCTGAATTGGTTTTATTAATTTTATATTTCATTTGTATATGTATAATGTTTTATGTGCTTTTTTGTCTTTATTAATTTTTAAATTTTTATTGGTATTTCGGAATTTTTATGGATTATCTTTATTTAATATTTAGCAATTATATTTAAATTTATAATATAAATAATTAAATATATTAGTTCTGTTTAAAAAGAAAATCGACCTAGGAAGGGGTGATAAATGGCCTAAAACAGAGTCTTAGGCTTGGTTAGATAGGATTTACGCAAAGATTACATTTTTGGAGTTCTGTAGGATATATTTGTGGTAAGACCATAAACATGCGACCCTATTGTTCTGATTAACTTAGAAAGGCCACATAAATGGCATAAGCAGAGTCATAGAGCCTGATTTGTTAGGCTCAACATATAAATTGCTATTTTGTGTCTTTGTAGGGCTAAATTTCGTCACTGTGTTTATTAGGAGATGAATACATGACACTTTAATACGGTTATGACAATTGATGATGTGTAATGTTCAAACTCTAAACGCTCTTTGCGATAAGGCTTTATGATTAAATACCTTTGTCATCTACGCTACTTTTACATAATTGATGTTACTAAATGCTTAAAAATGTCGTACGTGTTTGAAAGACGAAACCTAGGTCATGGATGGAATGCTCAACACTGAGTTTGCCATACGGTTTTCCTAGCTTCGTAATTGGATCTCTTCACGATCTAAGATATAATTATATTGCTCTAATGTTTACTCCCACATTACTTAATAGTAAGCTTAGACGTGTTGGTGTGGCTATATAGAGATCCCCCCAGCTCATGTGTATCTTGAAAAGTTGTATAATGATTTGACCTATTGAATTCCTTCTCCTATGCAGCAGACAACGTTTTACAACCATCTCAAACCTCGTAAAATTTGTTTTTTCTTCTTGTTCATCAATGCTATGCATTATATTTTATATATCGAGATGGAATCAGAGCAAGTCAGTTGTAGCCTTGTTCTTGAGGTTCCTTTCTCATTGGATACTTATATTAATGTTCTTCGATGTTTGAATTGTTGGTGATTGTATATGCAAGACGCGTGAGCATAAAAGCATATAACATGATATTATTGATGGGTTTAATAAAACCATAGGACCAATGAGACGAGATGGTGTTTGTAATCAGTAGTTGAGATGCATCCATAGGACGCATGGTGAGAAAGGATCAAATGATGATGTGTGGCATAAGTATCTCAAAAGATGTAGTGCACTTAGTGACGACAATGACAATGACATCACACAGAAAAAAAGTGAGGCAATGCAACTCCAAGTGTTGTGATACGATCTAGGCTGTAAAGGAGCCACACTGTGAGAGCCATACAAGGAGATCAGTTCTTCTAGAGGTGCCTGGAAGTGATCGAGCGCTGATGAATGCATCCTGAGAAGAAGCCGCAACGATCACATGGAATAAGTAGAATCTCTATGATGCGACTGACGAGAAGGGCAGTGTTGATGCATGTACTCTCTTTGGCAGTGATTAAGAGGGGGGGCTATCTCCCTTCGATGATGCAATACTAGTCATGAGAAAGGCGATATTGATGCGTCCCTTCAGATCTTGTTCTTTTTAAATGGACCATGCTTTAGAGATAAAAATAGTTGACTCTTCATTTAGAGGAGAAAGGTAATGAACAAAAAAATCAACCCTAGAAAGGGGAAAAGAGAGGATGATAAAGAATGACTAGAAAAATAGAAGAAAGAATGAAAAGATGGGGACAAAAAAGGAAACACGTTTTTGTTTCCATCCTATGTTTATTTCATCTCCTAACTTGGACGAATAACTTTATGCCTTCGACAAGTATATAGAAAAAGTGAGCGAGTTTAGGTTACATCTTTTCTTTTGCTTTAGATTAAGTCAATAGAGTGCATCTTGTATCCATCATTTTCTGCAAATGTAGCCTTCACAATGAGATCTCTTCAAGGATCCCCTAGGAGAACACTTCTTGAGTTCTCCGTATCAGAGAAACCCGCTCTTTGAGGTCTCGTTTAGAGAGAAGCTACTCTTGATGCTTTTTTATGGGAGAGTCCTTTCTCAAAGTTTTTGTATTTGAGAGTCACACTCTACTTTTGATGCGTGGTGTTAACTTCTATTACTTTGGATGAACTTCTTTCGCGAGTGCTTCATATTGTCTCAAGCATCATTTTTTGATCAACATTTTATATGGTTCAATGATCTAACCCTTGTATGTCTAGTAACTAGTTGTATCCTCATCGAGCATCTACTCTAAGCACGAGTTTCATCCTAATGCTATATTCTCCATGTAGGTCTCCTCCTAACAATGACTATCTTGAGTAGGTGCTCTGTGCTCCTTAGAAGATGTATCAACTTTTCTTTTGGAGTACACTATAGCTTTTGATTTAGTTTGAGGAGTGTTAAAAGTTTGTGTTTAGATGGGTATTTTAAATCTCTCAAAGATTTAATCTTACTACTCCTATGCAAGTCTACATATCTTAGTGGTAGGACTACTACTCTTGCTAACAATATAGATATATATTAAGCTAGGTGACATTTGGATAAATGAGCTTGTCCATCAAACTCATGTATCTCGTAAAATCCTTAAAGCCTTTACATGTATCAAACATAACTTGCAACTATGGAAATATTAAGCATAATGCATAACATCAAAGAACAAGAAGAAACAAACCTTTTGTTGCCAAGTTCAAGACGACCTTTAGTTGGAGTCATATTTTTATATAAGCTTTTAAAGAGATTCAGGAAGTGTAGGGCTCTTTACTGAAAGTTCTTAATAATATCACTGGTAGGGCGTACTACTTATTTTGCGCTTTGGAAAAGTGCTCTTCTATGCTTACCTTGAACATCTATATACTTAACTCAAGTAGTCTGTGCTAGTTCTCCAGGTGACACGTGGAAAAGTCCTAAGTATAAGACTTCTGTTAGAGACAATCTCATAATTTGGAGGAGCAAGAAGAAGAATGTTATTGTTTGATCTAGTGGAGTTGAAATATAAGATTATGCCCCAAGCCACATGTTCTTAGTGGGTTTATGTCTTTTCTGTAGAAACTTGTTTTTCCAGGAAATGTTCCCTTTGCGAATCGAGATGGCGCTTAGCAATGGAAGAAGAAATGTTTGCATTAGTCTCCCAGACCACTTGGACACTGGTTGACCCACCTGGTGACGTTTGGATAGTGGGGTCAAGATGGGTATTCACAGTGAAGTACAATCTAGACGGGTCAATCTCTCACTGCAAGGCATGACTAGTGGAAAGAGGTTCACATAGACCTATGGTGTTGACTTCATTGACACTTTCTCTCTAGTTACTTGTCTATCATACGAGTTCTCGTGGTTGTTGTTGTGCAACTTAATTGGTCCTTACACCAGCTTAATGTAAAGAATGCATTCCTGTATGGCGACCTCCAGGAAATGGTATACATGCATCAATCTCTAGGCTTCAAGGCTCAAGGGGAGCATCAAAATGTTTGCTTATGGACTCAAGCAGAGCCCCTGTGCCGGGTTTCATAAATTATTAAAAGTAATAGAGCATCTAGATTTCATCAGATTTTTGGCAAATCGTTCTTTGTTCATACAAAAAAATCGAAAATGGATCGTGGTAATGCTTGTCTATGTGGATGATATCATCCTCACAGGAGATGACTCTGATGGCATTTTTGAAGTAAAGAAGCAATTAACATAACAATTTTTGATTTAAAACTTGGGGCTACTACGATATTTCATGGGGATTGAAAATGCTAGGTCCAATCGAGGATGAATCGTGTCCCAACAAAAGTATGTTATTGATCTACTTCAGAAAAATGGATGCTAGGATCCAATCCCACAGATACCCATGGATCCTAAGGGGTGCACCTACGAGTCAAGAGAGATTGAAGACATTGGTTGTTACAAGCACTTAGTGGGAAAATTTACGCTATCTTACCATCACCCGACTAGACATATCTCTTGCTATGGGGAAACTAAGCCAATAACCGATTCATCGTCTCTCCTACTCCAACTCACTTTGATGCATGTATGATTGTTCTTATATATCAAGTCCTCTCATGGGAAAGATCTACTAACCACTAAAGGCATTTGTTTTATACCTTACGACCTATTCAGATGCATATTATGGAGGATACCTGATATATGGAAAATCTACCACAGATTTCTGCACTTGACAGGAAACCTTGCCATTTGGAAGATCAAGAAATAAGCTGTGGTGTCCTGCTCAAGTGCTGAGTGAATAGATAACCATAGCTCTTGCTGTCGCAGCATTAATAAGGATTTGGTCCTTACTTACAGATCTTCATATCACTCCCAGCATTATCATGGAACTCAGATGCGACAACTGTGCAAAAGTGCATGTAGCCAACAACCCATGTTCCACGAATGCATCAAACATGTGGATGTTACTGCCACTACATTAGAGATATGATACAGAGAGTTGCTTCATACTCATAGTGTACCATCTATAGAGCATACCACAGATCTGTTCACCAAGCTATTCGCGCTTATGTAGTTCGAAAAATGCTGCAACAAGTTGAACATGATCCATTTATATGCTTTAGCTTGAAGGGGAGTGTTGAGTACTGAATTTTAAACCCTAATTCTAAGGGTATTCGAGACAACTCACTATATATGAGCTGCCTTTTTTGTAATCCTTATCTCTAAGACTCCATCTATGTAAGGAGTCCTTGGATCCTCTTTCTCAACAACAAATATCAATTCTAAATCTCAACTATAGTATTGTCCCATTTTGCAGCTGAGGATCTTTTACTCTTCCATGCTTTACATTGAGAATCTTACCATTTTTGCAGGCATGGAGAGAGAATAAATTGTGAATAAGAATACCAATCCTTGTATTGCTTGTACTTCTCACTGGGTTTGTGTTTTTATATCTCATCTGATTTCAGATGATTATTTCCTATATTGTTTTGGTGATTGAATGATGTAGACTCTACAAATTTGGATAGCATGTTTGTAGAAATATGACTATTCTGGTTGAATACTTCGTCAAAAACTACTCTAGAGTAACCTCAAATTCATGAATACTTTGTCGCATGCTAGTAAAATATTCATTCATCATGTAGCATACACATATTTTTAGTTGAATAGACTTGTATCTTCTGCCAAGAAAAGAAATGTGCAGATATTATAATAGATGCTTTTCATTGCTTTTTATCCCATATGTTTCTTTCTTAGTTTGCGTGTTACTTCCTCTTTACAACAACAACAAAGCCTTTTCCCACATTAAGTGGGGTTCGCTATATGGATTCTTTGCCTTCATTCGGATCTATCTTGGGTCATTCTCGGGCTTAGATCCAAAAAATTAAGATCCCTTCGTAAAGTCTCATTTTAACACCTCTTAGGCCTTCCTCACCCTCTCTTAGCTGGCTCAACATCCCAAAACTCGCATCTCCTTACCGGTGCATCAACTGACTCCTTTGCAAATGACTAAACTACCTTAAGCGATTTTCTCGCATCTTATCCTCGATCGGAGCTACACCAACTTTCATTTTGATTGCATCATTCCGAATCCGATCTTTACATGTGTGTCCACACACCCACCTTAGCATTTTCATTTCTTCTATTGTCATTTTCTACGCATGTCTATGGTTAGCAGGCAAACATTTAGATCCATAGAGCATAATAAGTCTCACAACTGCTTTGTAGAACTTTCCTTTGATTTCCAAAGGAATTTTCTTATCACCGAGAACATCAGAGGCTCCTCTCCACTTTAGCCAGCCTGTATTTATTCAATTAGTAACATCTCCATCAATTTTCCCATCATGTTGCAAAATAGTTCTCAGGTATCTAAAAGAATATCTCTTCTCAATGTTATCGTCACCGATCTTCACCTCGATTCCTTCACCATTGCTTCCATCAAAAGTGTACTCCATATGTTCAGTCTTAGTCCTACTTATATGAAATCCTTTAGTCTTCAATGCATGTCTCCAGACCTCAAGCTTCTCATTTACTCCATTTCTACTCTCATCAATCAACACAATATCATCAATTAATAACATACACCAAGGTATCTCATCCTAAATGTGGCTTGTCAACTCATCCATAATCAAAGTAAAAAGAAATGGACTCAAAGTTGAACCTTGATGTAAACCAATGTTGATGTCAAAATAGCCAGTCTTCCCAGACTAGATTCTTACACAAGATAAAGCCCTATCATACATATCCTTTATGAGTTTAATGCATATGACAAGTACTTGTCTCTTCGCCAGAACTCTCCACAATATCCCACGAGGGACAAAATCGTAAGCCTTCTCCATATCAATAAAATCATATGAAGGTTTTTCCTTTTAGCTCTATAAATCTCGATTGTTCTCCTCGGCAAATGGATGGTTTCAATGATTGAGCGACCTGACATGAATTCGAATTGATTTTCTTTTTCTTTGGAAACTTGCCTCAACCTTCTTTCGATCACACGTTCTCAAATTTTTATAGTGTGACTCATCAGCTTGATTCCTCTGTAATTTGAACAATTTAGATGTCCCCTTTGTTCTTATAAAGAGGCACCACGATACTTCTCCAATCTTCATGCATTTCCTTGCTTCGTCAAATAACATCGAATAAATTTGTAAGCCAAGTCAAACCATGCTCACCTAAAACTCTCCATACCTTTATAGGAATGTCATCTAGTCCTACACCTTTCCCAGGTCTCATAACCTTCAAAGACTCCTCTACTTCCTTTCTTTGTATCCATCTATAGTTTGCACGATTCAAGTAACTTTCACTACTAGCTAGATCACCCAAAGTGTTTCCCCCTCTTTGCTTTAAAAAATATTTCTTACATGAGAAACCCAATGACTGCATTTGAGGTGTTCAAATATCTTACTGTTACCTGTTAAAATAAACTTAAATATTTACATAAGAACAAATTCAATATTTTTAATCTACTATAATTTGTTAAGTAATATCATGTCATTGAATAGAGGGCTGCTGTGCACCATGCTTATTTTTTCATATCCGTTGATTGCCCTTGTTCTAATTCCAATGAAAATGTACTTTGTCCGTCATATATGCAGGATCTGTATATACTGGTGTTGACTTTTGTAAAAGACTGTGTGGAATCTCTGTCATTAGAAGGCGAGTCCTCTCTTTTAAATATAATGATACATCTTCATTTCTGTAAATAATGTAATATCTGTGTTTATAGTATGGAAGATTTTTATTGCTTAAAATTTAGGATCTAACTGGCGAACAGAAAGTCTTTTTGAAGTAAATGGTGCCAATTACATGGACTCTTTTAACATTTTTTTTTCAAAACAAGAAGAATTAACCTTTATATCTTCCTTAGTATTATGAGTGCTTGTTTTCGAACAGCGGAGAAAGCATGGAAAATGCACTTCGTGCTTGCTGCAAAGGGATCAAAATAGGGAAGATCCTTATTCACAGAGAGGGAGATAATGGCCAACAGGTGTTGTAAAAAGCTTTTCTCTTTTACTAAATTTAAAGTTTCCTTCTGATATGGGGATTTTTTGCAGCTCATTTATCACAATTTGCCGAAAGATATTTCGGATAGGCATGTTTTGCTACTAGATCCAATTCTTGGAACAGGTTGGTCCTTTGGCATCGAACTTGTTTGGGGTGTGTGTATGCAAATTTTCTTATGCGTGCATGCATGAAACCACAATGCATATGTATATATGATGTTGACGGAAAATGAATTATTGTTATTCCATAGTGCCTAACGGTAAATTACATTGAGAGGATAGAGAAATAATTAAATAGATAAAAAGAGTAACCTAAAATCTCTTAACACTCCCTCTCAAGCTGGAGTATAGATGTCGATCATGCTCAGCTTGGAACATCATCTCAAAAAGGATCCTCGGGCAAGAGCCTTGGTAAATACATTCGCCGTCTGATCTCCTGAACTAACATGAGGTGATAAACTACTTTTGATTCGTATCACGAGTGTAGTGATAATCCACTTCAATATGTTTAGTTCTCTTGTGAAAGGCTGGATTGTTTGCAGCAAAGAGAGCTACCTGATTGTCACACAACGACTGCATGGGGCAAAGGCACGTCTACGTCCAGACCAGAAAGAACATACATGACTCACAATATTCAATATTACTCTACGCCATGGCCTTATATTCAGATTCAACACTAGATTGCTACCATTGTCTGTTTCTTGCTTTTCCATGATATAAGGGAGTTTCCCACAAACACAACAAATCCTGAAGTTGATTTTCTATCCTTGGGGCAACCAACATAATCAACATCTGCTGTGACAGTCAGTGAAGTTCCTCTGTTAAATTGTAGATCTGTGCTTGGAAAAGACTTCAGGTATCTGAAATCATGTACACTACATCCAAGTGCACCTGTCTTGGTTTCTCCATAATCTGGCTGACCTTGCTTACTACAAAAAAGTCATCGGGTTTGGTAATTATTACATAGAGAAGCTTCCCAACCAGCTCTCTATACTTCTTTTATCTTCCTCCTTAGTGGCATCGTCATGTAATTTTATGTTTGGATCCATATGTGTAGAGGTCGGTCTGCAACATGTCATTCTTGCTTTTGAAAGGATGTCGGTTACACACTTTTTTTAAGTTATGACAAGGTCCTGCAAGTTTCTAGTAAATTCCAGACCCATAAAGTATCACAGTTCGTCAAGTCTTTGGTGACCAAGGTTGCAAAAATCGGTAGTCGGTACTCGGTCGGTTGGGTCACTGACTAAGGATTAATCGACAGTCAGACGACTAATCGGATTTAGTCGGGCTTTAATCGATTTTGAATTTTTTAATTATTTTAGGTATATAAATCATTTTTGTATGTATATTCTTGTATATTTACATAGATTTGTACATTTTTTATATTATCATAATGAAACAAAAGAAGAAATTGAATTTAAATAAACCATTATGCATATTAGAATAAGTTTGCTTTAAAAAAAATAAAAAATAAATGGTATCTCCAAGCAAAAATCGATCGATTAGTTGGCCTTAGTCGGAATTAGTCGGTATTCGGTCGACCACACCTCCGACTAGACTAGTCGGACCTACTAGTCGGGCCAGTCGGGGGATTTTACAACAATGTTGGTGACAAAATGTTGTCCTAGAAAGTTCTTGACCACATTAATTCTTTGAATATCATCTCCAATAACAATAATATCATCAACATGCACCAAGATGACAATCGTACCTTGCTGTGTCTCTGAACAAAGAGGAATTGTTCTGCATGTGATTGTATAAACCTCTTTTGTTCAATCAAATATGATATCTCTGAAACAAGGTCTTGGGGATCTGTTTAAGGCCATAAATAGACTTATGGAGACCACATACATACTCCCCCTCAGCTGCAAACTCATGTGACTGATGTATATACACCTCTTCCCATATATCACCATATTGAAAGCATTCTTGACATTAAGCTAAAATAGAGGACAATCACTTACCACAATATCTGACAACATAATCTATAGGGTGGAATGTCTAGCAACTAGAGAAAAGTATCGAGGTAATCAACCCCATAAGTCTGCATAAAACCCTTGGCCACCAAACGTGCCTTGTACCTTCTACGAAACCATCTATCCTGTGCTTGACAGTAAATACCCATTTGCAGCTCACAACGATGCCGCTTTTGGAGCAGAATCAAGGGTCCTTGTCTCACGAGATTGGAGCACAACCATCTCTTCCTCTATGAAAAGTTGTCAGTGGCTCTCCTTGAGGACCTCCTAGTAAGTATGGTGGATTTTAGTTGCAGATAACTTTATAACAAACTTCTTGAAATCCTTTGAAAGGCATGCCAAAGATACGTGTCTGACGATTAGTGTCTTTCACATGTACATTTGCCTTCATGCAAGGCAATAGGCCACCCCATATCATTTTCATGTGGTGGTCCCTGCCCATCTTATATATCTTTGTATATCTTCCTGCTCATCCTATAAATGTTTCTATGCGCCCTTCAAACCATAAGGGCCATCCATTAAAATAAAATTTACAGAATTTACCAAAGGATTGATGGGCGTTGGTGAAGGCATTGGCGCATGGAAAATAGACTGAGGTATATGTATAGTAGGAGGAGGTGGAAGAACAACCTCACCCCCAGACTCAGAGAGGGACTCAACCCGTCACCTGTAGGAGTATAGTACATGATGGACTCGAAGAAAGTGACATCATCACTAACATAGTATTTTTCCCAAATAGGATCAAAACACCTATAACCCTTTTGGATACGAGAGTACCCTACAAACATACATTTGAAAGCTCTAGGAGCGAGCTTGTCACGACCTGGATGTAGAAAGTGGACAAATGTCACACAACCAAATATCCCATGAAGTAAGAGAGAAAAGGTTCTTCTCAAGAAAAACAAGAGAGAAGGGTGCCATTTCACCTAGAACGGTAGAGGGTATCTAATTGATGAGGTAACATGTAGTCATCACAGCATTACCCCAAAAAGGAATGAGGAGCCGACTCGGAATTAGAAGAGTCCTCATGGTCTCTAGAAAGTGAAGGTGTTTACGTTGGGCAACACTGTTCTGCTGTGAAGTATAATGGTATGAAATCTGATGGATAATATGACATGAACTAAAGAGAGGGGACAGTTGAATAGTACATAACTCCAGTGAATTATCAGAACAAATGTATTTAATAAAAATTGAGAAAAGATTCTTCATTTCAATCACAAAATTCTGAATCATTGTACTAGTATCAGATTTATTCTTTAACAAAAATACCCTTGTCAGTATGGAAAAATCATCCATAGTAACCAAATAATACATGTACCCCTGATGATCTGGGACATGACTCGGACCCCACATATAAAAATGAAAAAACTCAAAGGGACTCTGACTACTTCGTCCCTGGCAACTTGGAACGCTAGATCGGTGATGCTTTCCAAGCTGACATGGTTCACACTAAAAAGTGGTCTTGATAGAATTTCCAGCAAGGAGACGATAGATCTTCTGCAATGGAAGATGACAAAATCAGGGATGCCAAGTATAAGGAGAAATCGGTCTAGTAGAAAGGGAGCTAGCATCGGCATAAGGAGACCGGATCAATGTAAAACCCTCCGTGCTCATGGCCACATCCAATCACCCTGCCCGTAAGTATATACTGAAAAACAAGAGAAACAGGGCCAAATATGGTATGAAAATGTTATTTTTTTGTAATCTGACTAACAAACAATAAATTCATTGAAAATTATGGTGCATGAAGAACATCCTGCAGACGCATTGAGGGAGTCAAATGGATCTCTTCTTGTCCGATGATGGGAGAATGTGTCCCATCAGTAATCACCACTGATCTACCATGTTATGCACAACTATAAGATCTGAATTGTGAGAGATCTCCGTAGAGATGATGGGAAGTTCCAGAGTCCATGACCATTCTAAAGGGGCTAGTCGATAACAACTAATAAATGCATGAGTAATACCTGAAGTGCTGGTGGAGGCAGAAGCAACAACATTTGATGGGTCGGTTTAAACACTAGAAGATTTAACAGTCGTGCAACAAAGACATCAAAACGATGAATTGTAGAATTAGGAGCACTTTGGACCTGCTCAACAACACGAGATGATGGTGGAAAGCTTTGCTTGGAATAACGTGTGTCCTTTGAATGATTGGATTGGTGAGAATACGTACACGGATGGCATGTGCGTGTGCCTCCTCTACCACGAATGCCACATCCTCTAAATTGAGGCAAACCACCTCTACCACGAGAAGCTGTTATAGCTGATGACAGCTGAGAAGATGTAACAGAGGGGGTGCTCAGTCTGCTCAATCTGCGAGATGCCTCCTTCATTGGCGATATAATAACATATGTAAGTAACTCCGAGCGAGCTGAGTTGTACTTCGTGTTAAGGGCTGCCAAAAACATCAAAATTATAACAAAATATTGATAGTGCTTATGTTGATATGGTGAGACCATCAGAGGTATGTAGCTATGGAGTCGCTCAACCATACCCCTAAAAGATGTGAACAGGGCATGAAGAGGACAGTCACCTTGTTTTGTTGTAAAAATATCATGTTGGAGTTGCAAGATCTTCGACTCATTCCTCTTTTGAGAGTACAAAACTTCAAGGATGTTCCATATTGCCTTCGTTGGGGGATGCCTTATGATACCATTGGCTATTTCAACAGAGATAGTACCAGATAGCCATACCTTAGCATCAACGTCATCTGCCTCCCATAAGGCATTGGTCCTAGTCTTGTCGACTGGTTCATCATGTGTCATAATATGCTTCTGACTATGGCCCTGCAATAGATTAATGATCAACATCGATCACAACTCGAAGTTTGTGCCATACATTTTGACAATAGATGTTGGGCCCCTAAACACACATATGGATGGGGTATCAACTCTGTTTTCTGACATCGTGCCATACTGGTACACAACTGGGATCGTAGACATACAATAGAGTATCTACATGGACATCGAAAGGGGTGGTTGTGGGTGTAGACTCATACGACAACCAACCCTAAAAAAACATCCACATTAGGGCTAAATGGGGACTGCAACAGTCTGATTTCACCCTTTTCAGATCGAAATCAGACCAATACCGCCACATTGGGTGGCAACGAGGTGGTAGAGGGGTCATTGGGTGGGTCGTGGACAATAGCGAGTGGTCGTTGGTGGGGTGGTAGCTAGGTGGCTGCAAGGCCACTGGGTGGTGCCGTGAGGTGGCAAGGATGCTGCTGGGCTGCCTCGGGGTTGTAGGGATGCAGCTGGACGGTGTCGCAAGGCAGCAAAGGTGTCATCGAGCGGCGACAATGTGAAAAGGGCTGGTGGGTATGGCAGGATCTAGGATACATGCTTCGATTTAGGACCGCTGCTTTGATACCATGTTGAGGGAAAATGAGTTGCTATTCCATAGTACCCAAATGCTCTTATATAAAAGAGAGAAACCCTCAAGGGTAAATTACATAGAGAGGACATAAAATTAAATAAATAAAGAAAAGAGTAACATAAAATCTCTCATCATATGACAATGGATCACACATTTCCACAAGCGAAAGAAGAGAATGAATTGATATTTCTTACAGATGTTCTACCCTACTATTTATAAGCATAGAGAGGTTAAAATAGAATTACATAACATTACATAACAAAAAATGAAATAAAAAATAAAGATTCCATAATATCTCTAGATCTCTATGATTTATGGAGAATATTCTACGAGAAATCTATGATCTCTTGAGAATATTCTACAAATCTAGAAAAGGAAATAAAAGATACATATGTTTTTTTCACACTTCCCTTAAGTTGATTGTATTTATCAATCATGCTCAACTTGGAGGTAAGAACTGAAATGCCTTCTTTGGTAAAGCTTTGGTGAAGAAATATGTAAGTGGATATTTTGTATAAATATGAGGAGCAACTATCTTTCCTTCTTGAATTCTTCGATAAAATGACAATCAATTGCAATGTGTTTTGGTCCACAACAACAACAACAACAACAAAGCCTTTTCCCACAATTAAGTAGGGTCGGCTACATGGATTCTTCGCCTCCATTCAGATCTATCTTGGGTCAATCTCGGACTTATATCCAAAAAGCTAAGATCCCTTCGTATAGTCTCTTTCCAACACTTCTTGGGCCGTCCTCGCCCTCTCTTAGCCGGCTCAACATCCCAACACTCACATCTCCTAACCGGTGCATCAGTTGACCTTCTTTGCAAATGACCAAACCATCTTAAGCGGTTTTCTCGCATCTTATCCTCGATCGGAGCTACACCAACTTTCTTTCTAATTGCATCATTCCGAATCCGATCTTTACGTGTATGTCCACACATCCATCTTAGCATTTTCATTTCTGCTACAGCCATTCTCTGCACATGTCTATGGTTCACAGGCCAACATTCAGAACCATAAAGCATAGCAGGTCTCACGGCTGCTTTGTAAAACTTTCCTTTAATTTTTAAAGGAATTTTCTTATCACAAAGAACAACGGAGGCTCCTCTCCACTTTAGCCAGCCTGCATTTATTCTATTAGTAACATCTCCATCAATTTCCCCATCATGTTGCAAAATAGATCCCAGATATCTAAAAGAATCTCTCTTCTGAATGTTTTCGTCACCAATCTTCACCTCGATTCCTTCACCATTGCTTCCATCAAAGGTGCATTCCATATATTCCGCCTTAGCCCTACTTATACGAAAGCCTTTAGTCTCCAATGCATGTCTCCAAACCTCAAGCTTCTCATTTACTCCATCTCTAGTCTCGTCAATCAACACAATATCATCAGCAAATAACATACACCAAGGTAACTCATCCTGAATGCGACTTGTCAACTCGTTTATAATCAAAGTAAATAGAAATGGACTCAAAGCTGAACCTTGATGTAAACCAATGTTGATATCAAAATAGTCAGTCTTCCCCGTCGGGGTCCTTACACAAGATAAAGCCCTATCATACATATCCTTTATGAGATTAATGTATAGGACATGTATTTGTCTCTTCTCCAAAACTCTCCATAGTATCTCTCGTGGGATGGAATCATAAGCCTTCTCCAAATCAATAAAGATCATATGGATATTCTTCCTTTTAGCTCTATAAATCTCCATTGTTCTCCTCAGCAAATGGATGGCTTTAATAGTTGAGCGACCTGGCATGAATCCGAATTGGTTTTCTTTTACTTGGGAAACTTGCCTCAACCTTCTTTCGATCACACGTTCCCAAATTTTCATAGTGTGACTCATCAGCTTGATACCTCTGTAATTTGAACAATTTTGAATGTCTCCTTTGTTCTTATAAAGAGGCACCACGATACTCCTCCAATCTTCAGGCATTTTCTTGCTTCGCCAAATAACATTGAATAGATTCGTAAGCCAAGTCAAACCACGCTCACCTAAAACTTTCCATACTTCTACAGGGATGTCATCCGGTCCAACACCTTTCCCAGGTCTCATAACCTTCAAAGCCTCCTCTACTTCTTTTCTTTGTATTCGTCTATAACATGCACGATTCAAGTAACTTTCACTACTAGCTAGATCACCCAAAGTGATCTCTCTACTTCCTTCTCCAATGAAAAGTTTATGGAAGTACTGCTCCCATCTAATCTCTATATCTTTCTGAGTAACAAGCACGTGACCTTCCTCGTCCTTAATGCATCTCACTTGAGAAAGGTCTTTGGTTTTTCTTTCTCTTGCTTTGGCCAACCTGAATATATCCTTCTGGCCCTCCTTAGAGTTGAGATTTTTATACAAACCTCATAAGCTTTTGACTTAGCTTCGCTTACAACCTTCTTTGCTTCCTTCTTCGCTATTTTATAGTCTGTGACAGTTTCCTCTGTTCTATCCTTAGACATAGCTTTAAAGCAAGCTCTTTTAATTTTTAGCTTCTTTTGCACCCCTTCACTCCACCACCAAGCCTTCTTTTGACCCGGAGCTCCTCCTTTTGACTCGCCTAGCATCTCTTTAGCTACCTTTCGAATACAAGATGCTACTGCCTCCCACATCTCGTTTGCACTACCGCTACAATCCCAAGATAAGTCTTCTAAAACCTTCTCCCTGAAGCTTGATTGCTTCAGCGGAAGATTCCACCACCTAGTTCTAGTGATCTTAGGAACCTTCCTTTTCTTTACCAGCCCTTTTATTTGTAAATCCAAGACTAACAAGCGATGTTGGGTTGTCAAACTCTCTCCAGGGATTACTTTGCAATCTTTGCAACACAACCGATTTCTTCTCCTCAACGCAAAGTAATCTATCTGTGTTCTAGTTGAGCCACTCTTATAAGTAATTAAATGCTCCTCCCTCTTCTTGAAAAAGTGTTTGCTATGAAAAGATCATATGCCGTTACAAAATCCAGAATGACTTTTCCCTCTTCGTTTCTATCCCCAAAACCATGTCCTCCATGCACACTTGCATACCCTGAAACATCTTTTCTCACATGTCCATTAAGATTTCCACCTATGCAAACCATCTCTCTTTGTGGGATTCCTTGTAAAATCTTATCCAGATCCTCCCAAAAGGCTTGTTTAGTCCTTTCATCTAAACCAATTTGCGGTGCATAAATTGAGATGATATTCAGAATTTCTTCTTCAAGCACCAACTTTAGCAAAATAATCCGATCCCCAAATCTTTGCACCTCAACCACACAATCCTTCAAAACTTTATGAACAACCACTCCAACACCGTTTCTGCCCTTATCTTTACCTGAATACAAAAGTTTAAAGCCTGTCTTCTCGATCTCCCTTGCTTTCTCTCCAACCCATTTAGTCTCTTGAAGACAAAATATATGAATCTTCCTTCTTTCCATTGTATCCACTATCTCCATCAATTTTCCAGTTAAAGTACCGATATTCCAACTACCAATCCGTAACTTCCTTTGCAATCTCTTTTGGACTAACTTCTTTACTCGCATGCGTCCATTATGCGAGAACCCTTGTAAATTTTGGACTGCATCCGGGTGGTGATGCAGCGGAACTATCTTATTTACCCGCATGCGTTCCTCATGCGAGAACCCTTGTAAATTTTGAACTACATCCAGGCTGCGATGTAGTGGCCCTTGCCAATTTTTCATTGCATTCGGGCGATGCAACGCGTCGCAAGTAGGGAACGCCCCAACGAAATCTGTATGTTTGCTTAAATCCATGTTTAAAAGATCCGAACGGTTTCGAGATAAATTCATAAATAGTGTTCTTAGAAGAACTTTAAGAACACTATTTACGAATTTATCTCTCCTGCGCTGGCTGTCGGCTACCTGACGCGCAACCCTCATTTACCCGGGCTTGGGACCAGCCATGGCTGAGTTCAATGTGTTTTGGTCCACTTATCAAAAAATGGAGTTAGATGCAATACAAGTGATAGATTTATACTCACAGGGGAAACCAGAACTTTTCCTGAGAATATGAGATGTCAAGTTCTTTAAAAAGACAAGCCAACTAATTTCACATGTGGCATGTGCCATAGCTCTATACAATACCTCTGTAGTAGATTTAGAAACCACTCACTAACAAGATTACCTCCAACAAGCATAGCAAACAAGCATAGCAAAGTAAGTGTTAATTCTTTTATCCTCGAATAAGGACAATAATTTCGTTGAGAAAGAAGTCCCCCAAAATAAAAATACGCCTAAGGAAAGCTCATGGTCTCTGAAGTGCACTATCGTAACTGGTGATAGCCATAGTATTAGTGTAGATAATAAGAATGACAATATCTCCAACCTATCATCTGACAATACAAAGTGATCATTGGAATTCTTGTGAAAACCAAGAAAACCGATAATAGTGTGACTATTGAATTGGGTTTTAGACCTCTGCATTCGACCATAATAGACTTACATAGTCTACAAATATGTTTCCCTTGACGGATTAGCTGACGGATGAGACATATAGATCTCTTTTGGAGGACTATTTAAGAAAAAAATGACATATAGATCTCTTTTGGAGGACTATTTAAGAAAAAAACATTCTTCGCATCAAGTTGGTAGAATGGTCAATCTTCGTTAATACCGAGGGACAATATAATATGAATAGTGTCCATTCTAGCAACAAGAGAAAATACCTCAAAGTAGTCAATCCCATAGATTTGAGTGAAGCATTTTGCCACTAGCTTGGCCTTCAATCTGTCCAATGAGCCGTCACTAGTAGTTTGGTTGAAAATACCTCTCTGTAAACAACTTGAGTGACACTTCCAGGTCACGATATCGGATCCCAACTAACCAAGAAAATAAGAGCACCCATCTTCATATCTAAAGCATGTTTCCATCCATTATCTTGCATAACAGTCCGATGATCTCTTAATATTGTGATTGCCATAATAACATTTGTAAATTGTCTGTCTCCAAAAGACAAACCATCAGTAATAGCGAACCTTGGAGACAGTGTAATTTACACTATCTAACATGCTTCTTTAAGGCAACATGGATCTCACTGGAGCGAGTGCTATCATAGTTGCATCAGGTGATGAGTAATATGTTTCCTGGTCATTAACCTGTAAGACATGGAGAATAGGTAAAGTGATCGTTTCATTGCTTGTTTGTTCCTCCTTTGTAATTTTGGAGTGGAGGAGGGAACTCGAAAGGAACTTTCCCAACGTCCTCAACGAAGAAACCTATTTTTTTGAAGAATGTAACATCTGCAATGATAAAATAATGATGACCAACTGGATTATGGCACGTATATCCCTCTTGGGTTCTAGAATACCATAAGAAACTCATTTGATTGTACGAGGGGAAAGCTTATCTTTGTTGTGGAAGTTATTAATGAAACATTTACTAATAAAAATATGCAAGTGTAATGAAAATGGCTTATCATCATGGTAACAACAATGAGAATGGAATAACACTCTCTAGTGTGGATGGATGACCTTGGTGGTCAAATACGTTTATCAAGAAGATGTCAAAGTCTTCTTTCTGTAATAGCATTCTACTGGTAGAGGGAGATAATATTTGATGTATAATCCCCTAAGTATTAAAGAAACTGACCAGATCTTTCTGTATTAACTCAATGACATTACCCTATATAAATATTTTAGTTTCTTAAAAAAATTAGTACATGCTTATAAAGAAATATTGATATCTGTGAACCCCTCAGGATCCGGGTACCCGTTTACGACGCATTTCGCAATATTTCATTCACATTGATAGCAGAAGTTGGAGAAAAGCAGGGAAAATTTTTCGCGCGGCTAATTATCCACATGACATTCACAGTCACAACATAACCACAAAGTAGAAGAGATATAATTGGCACCAAAATTCTTTTTTTCATTAATATTCATATCAAGTTACAACATGTACAAGGATCTTCCATTACAACATATATCCCAAAGAGTAATACAAAAGAGATAGCATTTACATCATTATCTGAACAAAAACTGAGGCAAAGTAATTCATACCGTCGGGTATAAACTCTATCTCCTGGAAGCATGTATATCTACTGAGCTGCAGGCTGTTTGCCTGCCACACACAAAATAGGAAAGAAGAGGCGTCAGCCATTGCTGGTACCTCCCTAAAATTTATAAAAATAACTTGACATTTAATATGTACAAAAGCAGGCAAGTAGAAAGGTGGTACCAGTAAAATCTACATCTACTTGCGTAAGTAAAAAGAGGTTTGTTTGTAATGTGTTTCTAATGTTTTCCCCCAGAACCCGGCATTTCCCATATGTCATATTTATATAGCAGTTGCGTAATCATGAGTGTATGAGCGTAAATGCATATATCAATTTCTTTAGAGATCATGTTGGTGAGTGAAAAATGGAAAAGTTGAGATTGTAGAGATCTATTAATTTATTTAAATTCTTGGGTAGAGAGAATGGTATTTTGATCATAACTTCTCCAATTCTAACTTCAATGTTTCAGATATAGCTCCAGATGTTGTAGATGTAGATATGGATGATCTAGATATAGAATCGCCAAGTCTGTTTGGCGAAGTAACTCAAGCGGTGAAGAAGCCTGCAAATGGCTCTTCCGTCTCGCCCTCTAATTGGAAGCGCGGTCCAATAGAGGGATAGGTCTATTCCCCAACTACGCCACTGAGACGGGTGAGAGAGACTCCCTCGAAAAGTCGCTCCAGAAAAACAGCCCGACTAGTACGGGCGGACGAGCTCGTACGAAAAACTGAAAACCAAGGATCCCCTGCCTGGGTATCCTAAAACAGGGTCAGCGGAACTGGTCTAAAGTCTGGATCCCAACGAGGCGTAAAACACTGCGAGCTCGCGTAAAAACCGTGTAAAAGACTGGGATCCTAGACCCGCGCATTAAGCGACCGCTGCCCTAACTGGGCTTCCTATTCTCCCGCCCAGTTGAGGGTCACCGCGCCCTCGCACGGTCAGGTATAAAGGTTACCATGACCGGCACGATTAATTATTATTACACATTCACCTTTATCTTTAATTTCTCGACTACTCATCTCTTTTCAAACCTCCGTATGGTTGACTGTATATATCTTTCTTTGGTCTATAATTCTATCAACAATGATCTATATTATAAGGTCTTCATTGTACATTAGTCCTACTTTTGTAAATTGACAAAAATGATAGTGTTAGTTGGGTCAAAAAAATTGATGATTTATATATTCACCATGGATCAAAGTTTAATATATAAAGAAACCCTCAAACAAACATCAAAATCCCCACTGATTTAGACTTAGTCCACACATGTCAGGTGTGTAATTTATTTTTCTACCATTTAAACAAGCATCCTAATCCTTACTGATTAAGTCTGCACATGTCAATTGTTTAATTTATTTTTCTATAATTCGATTATTAAATGTATATAAAGTAATATTGCAAACGGTACTAACTTAATTGCGGATGATCTGCAAGGTTTGTCAAGGATTCTTATTTATTTATTTACACAGGCAAGATGATTTCAGTTCATTTAACAATTGGCAGTTGATATAGAAACATAACTATTATTTTGAATTTCATTTCAATACTAAGATGATGAGCATAAGTTTTCTAATAAGCTTATAGCTATTAAGTTCACAAAAAAAAACGTAAACAGACTCACTTCCTTGATGTCACGATCTATATATTTTTTTGTTATAAATTACTATAATTGAATATACTAACAATTTCCAGCATCATTATTCAAAATGAAGATAGATAAAACGGGTCAACACCGACATGGGATCATTTCAAAAAAAATCCAAGATGTTTCCTCCAAAATTTGCAATAAAATTTAGTTGCACTGGTGAGTTCGGAATGTCCAGGAAGTATGTGGACCCACCCAAAAGCAAACATCGAATTCTTCATGCTAGAAAATAACAGTCACCAATACTGTTAAAGGTACTCAGATGTTCTACCAGTGCCCAGCAAAATCCTTGTAACTCGTCACATGCAAGGCATGTTGAGTTCACCATCAATCATGTGAACCCCTTAGGGATATGAAGATCCATTTGTGGATTTTTTTTTCATCTTAGTTTTGAACACTGAGATGCTAACCAGTTAGCATGTCTCATTTCTCAAACCTCCTATATATATGGTTATAACATGAGGTTCCTTGAATTTGTGTCCTCTGGCTAATCGAGACTCGTGCCCTGTGATTTGTAAATTTGCTAAGGACTAATCCTACAATGTGCTAATGTTCTGGGTTCTTTTTCAACCGTTAATTATATTACGTTAATATTTCCATATGGAATGTCAGCAACAGTTTCTTATTGTAAGCATTTCTTTTTCTTCTTTTTTTTTAGAAATTTTATCCAACTTAATTCGAGTGGGTTCTACCGTGAACAGTGTACCCATAGATGTTCTTATTTAAATTATCTTGTCCTATTTATACTGTAGCTTACATTCATATAGGGAAATAATTAGGTAACAACTACTTTTGTACACAAACAAAAACTGTTATAATTTGAATATTTTTTTTAAAATGTGGAGAAGCACTGAAATGGCTGTAAGAAAAGGTGCTGGAGATTATACATGTATGGCAGCAAAATAGGGGTATAAGAGGTACCTATAATTCTCATGTAAGATAGGATCTTCAGCACAACCTCATGCAGCAGTCCCAGGAAGAAGCAAGGTGGTGAAATAGAACCTTACTTGGCCAGCAGTTGCTGAGTAGAACTGGAGCAAAAGTACGAGACCAGCAACTCCTCGTTGGTAAAAAGTAGAAAAAGAGAAGAGGCCTTGGGATGTATTTAAAGAAATTCAAGTTGATAGGATTAAGGGAGAATAGGGCCTCAAGAGTTGACAAGTGTAGGGTGAAATAAGCCAAATGGCTGAGATGAAAAGTGAAATACAAACAACGGTTGGAATTGAAAATTTTAGTTTTTTTTATTGTTATACAAACAGTAGCCGCTGCTACTGACTGGTTTTGATTATAATAATTATTTTTTTTCTCTTTATTTGGTATTCTTAAATTTAACCGTAATCGTGCCTCGGACCTCGGATTTCAACGCGCAATATTTCGTTTTGACCGTCTCTGAACGATGATCAAAATGAGTATAATATCCATATACTTTTGATCGGGTTTTGAATACCCGAAATTTTCAGATACGGTTTTTGTTTAGGTTTAAATTTTGTGAATTAAAAATATCATATGACCTCCGATTGATGAACGGTCGATTCCGTTGGTCTCGTATCGTCGAATCGGATCTCATGATGGTCTCGGTTTATTTTGCGGTTTCCGAATTTGCGTCGCGGCTTTTCACGGCACGCGTTACGAAGGGACCGATTTTTGGTCGATTTCGTCCGAACGACTTTTGATTTATGATCAATTGGTCGTTTTAGGTTGTTTAGTATTGACCGACAACGTTTTTGGGTTCATTAGACCCAAAATTGGACGAGTTCGGGTTTACGCGAATTCCCGGATGTTACAATTATAAAAACCTCAAAGGGAGTCTTGTCCTCGAGACTCGAGTCAAGGTTAATAGGTATCTTGTTTGGATTTAATATGGTCATAAAAACCTCAAAGGGTTTTGAACCCATAAAAAACTCAAAGAGAAAACAAGCCATACATTTATCATGTATCTAATTACAAAAGCTTGTTTTGATGCTTACATCAGAAAAACTGCGGGTATCGTGCCCGCATGTCGGCTTCAGTCTCCCATGTTGCTTCTTTGACGCCGTGTCGGTGCCACAAAACTTTGACCAATGAAATCTCCTTGCTGCGAAGCTTCTTCACGGCACGGTCAAGTATCTGGACAGGCTTCTCTTCATAAGTCAGATCCGGCTCTACATCGAGATTCTCGTAACTGATAATGTGGCGAGGGTCGTGGACATACTTTCTCAGATTGGATATGTGGAAAACATCATGAATAGCTGAAAGATGTGGAGGAAGGGCTACTCGGTATGCCACTTTCCCCACTCTAGCAAGAATCTCGAACGGTCCAACAAATCGTGGCGCCAACTTGCCACAGACACCGACTCTCTGCACTCCCTTCATGGGTGATACTCGTAAAAACACCCAATCTCCGACCTGTATTTACAGGAGTGTCATTAATATGTGATTAAGTTGATTATATATGAGTTATAATTGAATAAGTGAAGAGGAAATAATTAGATTACCTGAAACTCTAAGTCTCTCCTCCGACGATCCGCATAGCTCTTCTGGCGGCTCTGTGCCGTCAGAAGCCTCCGTCTCACAAGATCAACAGCTCTCGCAGTCTCCTCCAAGAGATCCACGGAATATAAAGCGTGGTCACCTACCTCACGCCAACTGAGAGGTGTGAGGCATCTCCGTCCGTATAGGGCTTCGAATGGTGCCATACCGATACTGGAGTGATAGCTGTTGTTGTACGTGAATTCCACCAAAGGCAAATGGTCCTTACAGGATCCTTTCCACTCCAAAGTGCAAGCGCGAAGCAAATCCTCTAGTGTCTGAATGGTGCGCTCACTCTGACCGTCAGTCTGTGGATGATAGGCAGAACTCATCTTCAGCTCTGTCTGTAATGCTGACATGAACTGATGCCAATAATGAGATGTAAATCTCGAATCTCTGTCAGACACCACCTCTCGTGGTATACCATGTAGCATGATAATGTTCTGTACATAGAGCTTGGCCAACCTGGATGGAGTGTAAGTCGTGTTGACAGGTATAAAATGGGCTGACTTGGTCAACCTATCAACAACGACCCAAATGGAATCATGGCCACCCGGTGTCTTCGGCAATCCCGTGACAAAATCCATAGAAATGCTCTCCCACTTCCACTCGGGAATGGGGAGAGACTGCAGTAATCCTGGTGGTCTCCTGTGCTCTGCCTTGACCATCTGACAGGTCATGCATCTGCTAACATGTAGCGCCACATCGCGCTTCATCCCATCCCACCAGAAATGTCGACGCAGGTCACGGTACATCTTTGTGCTACCTGGATGGATAGATAACCGTGAACTGTGTGCCTCGTCCAAAATGTCTCTGCGAAGCTGCTCGTCATTGGGTACAACGACCCGTCCTGCCTTCCATAAAATAGACTCCATCACAACAAAGTCGTCAAATTCGTCCTTGACGGCGCGCATGTATCTATCATGAATCCAAGGATCGGTCTTCTGGCCTTCTACAATACGATCCCAAAGACTGCTGTATCGTGGAGGCACGGCGGTAGAATTGGATGCGCTCTCCTGAGGATGCCAATCGGTCAAGGCTGCAAGCGTATCCCACGTGTATAGCCAGTTCGCCTTACCATCAGCATGCGCTCTCCTGCTAAGTGCATCAGCCACCACGTTTCCCTTACCGGGATGGTAAGAGATCGTGCAATCATAATCCTTCAGCAGTTCGAGCCATCTGCGCTGTCTCATGTTCAACTCCTTCTGATCAAAGATGTACTTTAGGCTCTTGTGATCTGTGAAAATCTCGAAGTTCACCCCATATAGATAGTGGCGCCAGATCTTCAAGGCGAAGACAACTGCCGCCAACTCCAAGTCATGTGTGGGGTAGTTCCGTTCGTGCGGTCTCAACTGCCGTGATGCGTAAGCAATCACCTGTCCTCTCTGCATCAACACTGCTCCCAGACCTTCTCCAGATGCATCTGTGTAAACTGCATAGTCCTGAGTGCCTGAAGGAAGAGCAAGAATAGGCGCTGTAGTCAATCTCTCCTTCAGTGTCTGGAAGGCCTGCTCACAAGAATCGTCCCAAATAAATGGAACTCCCTTCTGCGTCAGTCGTGTCAGAGGGCGAACAATGCGTGAAAATCCGCTAACAAAGCGTCTGTAATAGCCCGCTAATCCGAGGAAGCTCCGAATCTGCGTGACAGTCTTGGGCTGCTCCCAAGACATAACTGCATCTATCTTCGCAGGATCAACTGCAATGCCTGCTCCAGAAATGATATGCCCGAGAAATGAGACCTGGGATAACCAGAACTCACACTTGCTCAACTTGGCATATAGTTTGTGCTCCCGCAGTGTATCTAAGACAATCCGTAGATCATTCGCATGATCCTATTCATTCCGCAAATAGATGAGCACATCATCGATGAACACCACTACAAACTTGTCCAAGTATGGACGGAAGATACGGTTCATCATATCCATGAAAGCCGCAGGTGCATTGGTGAGCCCAAACGGCATCACCACAAACTCGTAGTGTCCATAGCGAGTTCTGAAAGCTGTCTTCGGAATGTCCGACTTGCGAATCCTCAGCTGATGGTAGCCTGAGCGAAGATCGATCTTCGAGAAAACCGAAGATCCCTGGAGCTGGTCAAACAAATCATCGATACGTGGCAAGGGATAACGGTTCTTCACCGTTCTCTTGTTCAGCTGCCTGTAATCGATGCATAGTCTCATGGATCCATCCTTCTTCTTGACAAATAGAACCGGAGCACCCCAAGGTGAAGTGCTCGGCCTCACGAATCCCAAATCTAGCAACTCCTGCAACTGCACCTTCAGCTCCCTCAACTCGGCTGGTGCCATGCGATAAGGTTCCATAGAGATCGGCTGTGTATCTGGCAGCAATGTGATCTCGAACTCGATCTCTCTCTCAGGAGGTAGCCTTGGTAGCTCATCAGGAAAGACATCTGGATATTCTGATACTACTCGGATGTCCTGTATCATCGGCTCCTGATCAGATACCTCCTGCACAAATGCAAGGTATGAATCACAACCCTGATCAACAAGTCGCGGGGCCCGCAACACTGAAATATACTCCATGGTGGAGTCATGCAAAGTACCCTCAAAAGTGAACTCGGGTAGATCAGGAATCCTGAAGACAACGGTCTTCCTAAAGCAATCAACAAGTGCATGATGAGTGGATAACCAATCCATGCCCAATATCAAGTCGAACTCATCAAGCTGCAGAAGTAGGCAATCTGCGATCATCTCATGACCTCCTATCAGTATGGGAAGTGCCTGACTATCAGAGATATGACAAATAACTGGCCACCTGGCCCTCGGATGTGATATGGAGACGATAGCGTCTCTGCAACTCTATCTAAAGAAACAAGCAACCTCGAAGCAAGGAAAGAGTGTGTCGCGCCGGAATCGAATAAAACATGGAAAGGTCAGCCCAAGACTGAGACCATACCTTTCACCACAGTAGCCGCTGAACGTGCCTGCTCCTCAGTAACTGCATGTATCTGCCCCTGCCTGGCTGGTGCGGCACTGGAACCTGCCACACTCTGCGTCTGTCTCTGCTGCTGTCGCCTAAAATTGGAGTTCCTACCACGGAAACTCCCTGAACGCTGTGCCTGAGGTTGTGACTGTGAAGGCTGTGGCTGAGGCTCGCCAGAAGCCCGTGGGCACTGTGCTCGGCAATGTCCCCACTCGTGACATCGATAGCATCTGACTGGCCTGGTAGGTGGAGTAGCTGTGCCTGTGCTCCGAGCTGGTCCTGCAGGTGGTCTATACTCGCTGCGACCCTGATGGTCGAGCGGACTCTGTGCCACGTCCGGCGAGTGCTCCTCCTAGAGTAGTCGATGGAGAAGAGCGAACACTGCCTGTGAAGGGCGAACCTGTAGGTCGAAACCGTCTGTCTGATCTCTGCTGCTGAAATGGTCGACGTATCGGTCCAAAAGATCGTCGCGGTCTAGGTGCTGCTCCAGACGAGCTCCCGAAACGTCTCCCCCTGATGTCCTCGAACTTCTCCGCAGCATCGGTAGCCTCGGAGATGGAAGTGATGTGTAATCCTGCCAGCTTCTCCTGCACCTCCTCTCGCATGCCGCCAATGAACTTCTCCAGATTCTCTTCTGGAAATGCGCCAGCTGCTCGTGTATGTCGTGACAACTCTGTGTATCGGATGAAATAATCTCTGGCGGTCATCTGTCCCTGACGAAGCTCTGCAAAAAGTCGGCGCTGGGACTCCTTCCACTTCGCAGAAAAGAAGTGGCCTCGGAACTTCGTCTCGAAATCGTTCCAAGTAGGCTCTCGGCCTAACTCGGACGCTACGGCCTCCCACCATCGCTCGGCGAAGTCTGTCAGTGAATACTCTACGAAAGATAGCCACGTGTCTCGTGGCGCATGAATTGCCCTGAGCACCTTCATCACTCTCTTCAGCCACTGCTCAGCATCATCTGGTGAACCTGTGCCCTCGAACAGGGGTATGTTGGCCCGCTGATAAGAAGTGAAGACCGACTGGTGCCTGTGAATGGCTGAATACTCATGTGCATCCTCACCAGCGAAGTCAACAGGGTCCTGCTCCCTGTCCAAGTCTGCATCCTCCTCAGCTCCATGCTCTGGAATGCTCTCTAGTGGATCATCAGGATGAGGCTGCTCCACCTCAACAGACTGGTGCTGGTCCTGCCGTGTTCCATCTCGAGATGGATGGTACGTGAAATCTGACAGATCCTCAAATCTCATCTCTATGTCCGTCTGCCTGTCAGCAATCTCGGTCTGCTGGGCCAATATCTGCTCCTGCTGGCCTCTCATAACAGCCTGCTGCTGCTGAAGATCGGTAAGTGCGCTCAGTATGCGTGCCAGCTGATCAGAAGTATCCTGACCTGGTCGAGATGCCATGGCTCTACATGAGAACCATAATTAGTCATAAAGATACCCTAGACAGATATTTATCATAAATGCTTTCTCTTCTTGGGATATAATATGAAAATTAATGAACTTGGTGACATCTGTGGTTATTGAATATGAATGTCATATTTCCCTTTCCCGGACTCACAACAAGTCGGAAGACTGTCGCTATCCGAGAACTTAATGCGATTGGAATTGAAATACTGCGAATGTGTGTATCGGGGTACCACTGCTCTGATACCAAACTGTGAACCCCTCAGGATCCGGGTACCCGTTTACGACGCATTTCGCAATATTTCATTCACATTGATAGCAGAAGTTGGAGAAAAGCAGGGAAAATTTTTCGCGCGGCTAATTATCCACATGACATTCACAGTCACAACATAACCACAAAGTAGAAGAGATATAATTGGCACCAAAATTCTTTTTTTCATTAATATTCATATCAAGTTACAACATGTACAAGGATCTTCCATTACAACATATATCCCAAAGAGTAATACAAAAGAGATAGCATTTACATCATTATCTGAACAAAAACTGAGGCAAAGTAATTCATACCGTCGGGTATAAACTCTATCTCCTGGAAGCATGTATATCTACTGAGCTGCAGGCTGTTTGCCTGCCACACACAAAATAGGAAAGAAGAGGCGTCAGCCATTGCTGGTACCTCCCTAAAATTTATAAAAATAACTTGACATTTAATATGTACAAAAGCAGGCAAGTAGAAAGGTGGTACCAGTAAAATCTACATCTACTTGCGTAAGTAAAAAGAGGTTTGTTTGTAATGTGTTTCTAATGTTTTCCCCCAGAACCCGGCATTTCCCATATGTCATATTTATATAGCAGTTGCGTAATCATGAGTGTATGAGCGTAAATGCATATATCAATTTCTTTAGAGATCATGTTGGTGAGTGAAAAATGGAAAAGTTGAGATTGTAGAGATCTATTAATTTATTTAAATTCTTGGGTAGAGAGAATGGTATTTTGATCATAACTTCTCCAATTCTAACTTCAATGTTTCAGATATAGCTCCAGATGTTGTAGATGTAGATATGGATGATCTAGATATAGAATCGCCAAGTCTGTTTGGCGAAGTAACTCAAGCGGTGAAGAAGCCTGCAAATGGCTCTTCCGTCTCGCCCTCTAATTGGAAGCGCGGTCCAATAGAGGGATATGTCTATTCCCCAACTACGCCACTGAGACGGGTGAGAGAGACTCCCTAGAAAAGTCGCTCTAGAAAAACAGCCCGACTAGTACAGGCGGACGAGCTCGTACGAAAAACTGAAAACCACGGATCCCCCGCCTGGGTATCCTAAAACAGGGTCAGCGGAACTGGTCTAAAGTCTGGATCCCAACGAGGCGTAAAACACTGCGAGCTCGCGTAAAAACCGTGTAAAAGACTGGGATCCTAGACCCGCGCATTAAGCGGCCGCTGCCCTAACTGGGCTTCCTATTCTCCCGCCCAGTTGAGGGTCACCGCGCCCTCGCACGGTCAGGTATAAAGGTTACCATGACCGGCACGATTAATTATTATTACACATTCACCCTCATCTTTAATTTCTCGACTACTCATCTCTTTTCAAACCTCCGTATGGTTGACTGTATATATCTTTCTTTGGTCTATAATTCTATCAACAGTGATCTATATTATAAGGTCTTCATTGTACATTAGTCCTACTTTTGTAAATTGACAAAAATGATAGTGTTAGTTGGGTCAAAAAAAATTGATGATTTATATATTCACCATGGATCAAAGTTTAATATATAAAGAAACCCTCAAACAAACATCAAAATCCCCACTGATTTAGACTTAGTCCACACATGTCAGGTGTGTAATTTTTTTTTCTACCATTTAAACAAGCATCCTAATCCTTACTGATTAAGTCTGCACATGTCAATTATTTAATTTATTTTTCTATAATTCGACTATTAAATGTATATAAAGTAATATTGCAAACGGTACTAACTTAATTGTGGATGATCTGCAAGGTTTGTCAAGGATTCTTATTTATTTATTTACACAGGCAAGATGATTTCAGTTCATTTAACAATTGGCAGTTGATATAGAAACAGAACTATTATTTTGAATTTCATTTCAATACTAAGATGATGAGCATAAGTTTTCTAATAAGCTTATAGCTATTAAGTTCACAAAAAAATATGTAAACAAACTCACTTCCTTGATGTCACGATCTATATATTTTTTTGTTATAAATTACTATAATTGAATATACTAACAATTTCCAGCATCATTATTCAAAATGAAGATAGATAAAACGGGTCAACACCGACATGGGATCATTTCAAAAAAAATCCAAGATGTTTCCTCCAAAATTTGCAATAAAATTTAGTTGCACTGGTGAGTTCGGAATGTCCAGGAAGTATGTGGACCCACCCAAAAGCAAACATCGAATTCTTCATGCTAGAAAATAACAGTCACCAATACTGTTAAAGGTACTCAGATGTTCTACCAGTGCCCAGCAAAATCCTTGTAACTCGTCACATGCAAGGCATGTTGAGTTCACCATCAATCATGTGAACCCCTTAGGGATATGAAGATCCATTTGTGGATTTTTTTTTTCGTCTTAGTTTTGAACACTGAGATGCTAACCAGTTAGCATGTCTCATTTCTCAAACCTCCTATATATATGGTTATAACATGAGGTTCCTTGAATTTGTGTCCTCTGGCTAATCGAGACTCGTGCCCTGTGATTTGTAAATTTGCTAAGGACTAATCCTACAATGTGCTAATGTTCTGGGTTCTTTTTCAACCGTTAATTATATTACGTTAATATTTCCATATGGAATGTCAGCAACAGTTTCTTATTGTAAGCATTTCTTTTTCTTCTTTTTTTTTAGAAATTTTATCCAACTTAATTCGAGTGGGTTCTACCGTGAACAGTGTACCCATAGATGTTCCTATTTAAATTATCTTGTCCTATTTATACTGTAGCTTACATTCATATAGGGAAATAATTAGGTAACAACTACTTTTGTACACAAACAAAAACTGTTATAATTTGAATATTTTTTTTTAAATGTGGAGAAGCACTGAAATGGCTGTAAGAAAAGGTGCTGGAGATTATACATGTATGGCAGCAAAATAGGGGTATAAGAGGTACTTATAATTCTCATGTAAGATAGGATCTTCAGCACAACCTCATGCAGCAGTCCCAGGAAGAAGCAAGGTGGTGAAATAGAACCTTACTTGGCCAGCAGTTGCTGAGTAGAACTGGAGCAAAAGTACGAGACCAGCAACTCCTCGTTGGTAAAAGGTAGGAAAAGAGAAGAGGCCTTGGGATGTATTTAAAGAAATTCAAGTTGATAGGATTAAGGGAGAATAGGGCCTCAAGAGTTGACAAGTGTAGGGAGAAATAAGCTAAATGGCTGAGATGAAAAGTGAAATACAAACAACGGCTGGAATTGAAAATTTTAGTTTTTTTTATTGTTATACAAACAGTAGCCGCTGCTACTGTCTGGTTTTGATTATAATAATTATTTTTTTCTCTTTATTTGGTATTCTTAAATTTAACCGTAATCGCGCCTCGGACCTCGGATTTCAACGCGAAATATTTCGTTTTGACCGTGTCTGAACGATGATCAAAATGAGTATAATATCCATATACTTTTGATCGGGTTTTGAATACCCGAAATTTTCAGATACAGTTTTTGTTTAGGTTTAAATTTTGTGAATTAAAAATATCATATGACCTCCGATTGACGAACGGTCGATTCCGTTGGTCTCGTATCGTCGAATCGGATCTCATGATGGTCTCGGTTTATTTCGCGGTTTCCGAATTTGCGTCGCGGCTTTTCACGACACGCGTTACGAAGGGACCGATTTTTGGTCGATTTCGTCCGAACGACTTTTGATTTATGATCAATTGGTCGTTTTAGGTTGTTTAGTATTGACCGACAACGTTTTTGGCTTCATTAGACCCAAAATTGGATGAGTTCGGGTTTACGCGAATTCCCGGATGTTACAATATCTGCAAAGGTCTTGATGACATAGCTGTTAAGGTTCTTATGTTATTGTCATATTTATTTTTATTGTTTATTTCACTTGTCCCATTTATGTAATTTGCCCTTGAGCTTTTCTCCTATATAAGAGAGCTCTAGAGAGCTCTAGGGTTAGATTGAATACAACTTTTTTTATCACACTATTCAACATGGTATCGGAGCGACGGTCCTAGACCGGAGCCTGTGCCCTAACCCTATCCCCTCCCCACCGAAACCCTAGCTTCTTCTCGCTCGAGGTTGTTGCCTTTCTCGCGGGCAGCGCAACCACCGCGTGCGCGAGGTCGAGACCTCTCTCTCGCGTGCAGCCACTGCTCACGGCGTCCGTTCGAGGTGGTCACCTCCCTGTTCACCGCGTGCGGGCGGATGCTCCGCTCCTTCGCGGGCTATCGCCTCCTCGCGGCTGCTGCCTCCCTCGCGAGCCACTGCCTCTTTGTGGGTTGTAGCCTGTTAACAGGCCACGAGTCCTTCAAGGACTACCGCCTAGCCATCTCTGTCCAGATCCGATCTTGAGGCTCCAGGGTGCAGCGTGATCATCTAAGATCAACCTAGTCATCGAAAGGCGTCTCCCGAGGATGGAAGAGGTTGTGGTATAAGTCTACACCCACAACTGACTTCCCATATGTCAGTGTAGACGCAGGTTTCCTTTGTTGCTATCCTAGTCTTGGTGGTTGTTGTCGTCATGGTTGACAACAAAGCTGACGTTCCATCCCTGGGGGCCTTCAATGGTCCAACCCCTATTTTCAAAATGGATGGCACAAACTATGAACCGTGGGTCATGCAGTTCATGAGTCTGATGCAGTGTAATGGCTAGAAGCATATCCTCACGATGGAGGAGCCAAGTGACAAGACTGGGATAAACGCCTCATGGGAGGCAGATGAAGCTTATGCACGAGTATGGCTATCTGGGACTGTGTCACCAGAGATAGCTAATGATATTCTGAGCCAGCTGACTGCGAAGGCTATGTGGGGCATTCTTGCCGCTACATACTCACCGACGAAGAATGAGTCGAAGATACTTCAGCTCCAGCACGATATCTTCACATAGAAGCAAAATGGTTGTTCCCTTCATACCCTTTACACTTCCTTGAGCGGTATGTTTGAGAAGTTACATGGTTACATTCCCTTGACTGCTACACCAGAGCAGCTCAAGGCATACAGATACTCTGTGATGACACGAGTCTTTCTAGTAGCTCTTGATTTTGAGTATGACGTCGCTTGTGCCCAGACTCTTACCAATGCTACCATACCTCCAATGGAGGAGGCATATCGCAGATTGACTAGGATATCTATATCCTCAGGTGGTACCTTGCAGCAACAGACATCTTCAGCTATGGTTGCATCTCGTGGTAGGGGAAGTCATATACCATATCGTTGTAGAGGAAGCTCTAGCCGTGGCAGAGGAGGGGGTGGTCGACCCCGTCAGCCTTGCACCTATTGCCACAGATCTGGCCACTCTGAGGAAACATGCTATTCTAAGCATGGGTTTCCTGCTTCAGCTTGGGTTGCAGAGCAGACACAACCAGTTGGGAGCCCCTCACCTGCTGTTGATCAGAGATTTGATGAACTTGTTGCTCGGCTTAGGGAGATTATGCCCACTACTGGGACGACCAGCTCTCCTTCAAGATCCTCAGAGGTGGTTGCCTCAGCATCAACATCTACACCAGGTACATCATATGCCTTTACTACTTGTTACAAGACTGACTTTTCAGAATGGATCATGGATTCAGGAGCATCCCATCATCTATGTGGTGATAGAGGCCAGTTTTGCATATTTTTCCTGGCTCAGAATGGACGATCTATCGTGATAGCAGATGGGACACATTCTCCCATCACTGATCAGGAGGAGGTGCAGTTGACCCTCGGAATGAGACTTCAGAATGTTCTTTATGCTCCTAAATTTTCTATGAATCTACTTTCAATTAGTCAAATCACCAAAGACCTACATTGTCGTACTATATTTGATCCATCTACTTTTGTGTTTCAGGATATACTAATGGGTAGAGTGATTGGAACTGGCCGCGAGCAAGAGAATCTCTACAAATTGGTGCAATGTCTTTATGCTAGTACCTCTTCTCTTCGCACTGGATCAGTTTCTCCCTATATGTGGCATCTTCGATTTGGCCATCTTCCTCTGCAAAAGCTGTATCACGTTCTTCCACAGATTCCTCCTCGCTCCACCTTTTTGTGCGAGGCCTCCCAGCTTGGGAAACATCATCGTTCTACCATTCAGAGTCGTCAGGGTCGTAGCAGTCATAGTCTATTTGAGTTATTGAATTTTGATATTTAGGGTCCCAGTCATGTCCCAGATCATCAGGGACATAGGTTTTATCTTGTTGCAATTGATGAGTTTTGGAGATTGTCTTGGGCATTTCTTCTTAAGAACAAATCTAATGCAGGTCCTGTTATCCAGTCCTTTATTAATGAAATAAGGAATATTTTTCTGCAAAAGTCAAGTTTATTCATTCCGATAATGCATTAGAGTTTTGCAGTACACATCTTTCTCAATTCCTTAGGTCCCTTGGCATTGTGCATCAAACATCATGTGCATATACATCCCAACAGAATGGGATAGCAGGACGAAAACACCGTCATTTGTTAGATGTCACTAGAACTCTTTTGATTCAGAGTCGTGCCCCTCATTCATATTGGGGAGATGCGGTTCTAATTTCTTGCTATCTGGTAAATCGTATGCCTTCTTCGGTGCTGGGAGAGAAGATTCCGTTCTTGATTGCGTTTCTAGAGATGGATCTTTTCTCTCTAATACCTCGTATTTCTGGTTGTGTTATTTTTGTTCATCAAATATCTCCAGGTCTTGACAAGCTCTCTCCTAGAGCTGTCAAATATGTGTTTGTTGGGTATTCCAAGACTCAAAAAGGATATCATTGCTTTGACCCTGTTCGACGAAGATACTATGTTAGTGCTGATGTTATGTTTTCGAGTCCGATGTATTTTTCTCCCATATGTGACAGGCTTACTCCTTCAGAGGATGGAGAAGAGGTCTATGTGCCACTTCCTCCATCATTATCACCTACGACACCTTCTCCACTGCCACCTCCTCCACCGCCACCTCCATCATTACCACCTCCTCCACCGTCACCTACACAGCCACCTACTTTCCTTCCGCAGCTTTACCAGTGACCCCCCCTGCTCACGTGCCTCCTCCGTCATCCAGCACGCCCAAGGTATGTTCTGAACATTTGAGTTTTACTGAAGGCACATGTGATTTGCATGTAGAGACTGAGGTACAGGGCGTGGATACTGTCTCTTCTACATCTGCTGAGTATCTAGATAGGCCTATTGCACTAAGAAGGCAGAAACGGGCGTGTATTGTGCATCCTATTGGGTCTCATGTTTCCTTGGAGCGTGTTTCTAAGGATTTTCAGAGATTTCTTGTTGGTCTGTCTACAGTGGCGATACCGCGGTCATATCAGGAGGCACTACAGAGCAGTCACTGGCGTCTGGCTATGGAGGAGGAGATGGCAGCTTTACGCTCATGAGGTATGTGGAGTGTTGTTCATGCTCCACCAGGAGCATCTGTTGTTGGTAGCAAGTGGGTATTTACTGTGAAGCATCAGGCTGACGGTACAATAGATAGATACAAGTCCGGATTGGTTGCTCGTGGGTTCACCCAAACCTATGGGGTGGATTATCAGGACACCTTTTCTCCTGTTGCACGCCACTCTATCCTGCGGATTCTTATTCCTGTTGCACCCTAAACCGACATTTAAGGCCTTGATTTTCGGGGATGCATCCAAAAGAAATCACTAGCAAAAAGATGTCCAATGTGTAGATGCTAGAGATAAGGATCAGTTGAAATCGAAATGGCACCAATGAATAGAGTGTTATCAAAGATATTATGACAATGGAGTCCACTCTTCTCATGGACACCATTAAAGACCTGCAATGCATGGATCTTCTAGAAGTAGAAGCATTGCTGATAGAGAAAATATTCCTATAATTTTGTTACACACATAATTTATGAAATTATATCAAATTTTAAAGAAAATTTGAAGCACAATATACACCAGAGAGTTTAGAATATATGAACATATATCACATTTAAATGAAAATTTGAAGCACAATATACACCAGGGAGTTTAGGCCTGGAAAAGAAACATATTCTGCCAACATGTTTAATTGGAGAAAGAGAATGCCTGGATCTCTGGGAAGTTACAGTGTTGCTGATAGAGAAAATAATCCTATAGTTTAGTTCTGTGCATTATTTATGAACATATATTAAATTTAGGAGAGAATTTGTAGCACACTGTACACCAGAGAGTTTAGGTATGGAAAAGAAACCTATTTTGCCAACATGTTTAATTGGAGAAAGAGATACATTTGTCAATCTAACTGATCTCATAAAACTAGATGACTGAGAAGAAGAAAGAGAGTTATCATCGTGAGTCAAATGATTTCAAACAAATTTAGGAGAAAATTTGTAGCACAATGTACACCAGAGAGTTTAGGTATGGAAAAGAAACCTTTTTTGCCAACATGTTTAATTGAAGAAAGAGATACATTTGTGATTTGTCAATCTAACTGATCTCATAAAACTAGATGACTGAGAAGAAGAAAGAGAGTTATCATCGTGAGTCAAATGATTTCAAACCTTTGAATCAACAACCAATTGAGAAGGAGTGGATGCAACATTAACCATAGCAGCATCACATCCAACATATGCCATAGTGTCCACAACGGGAGACATATAAATATTGTTTTGAGTCTGAGCCATAGACCATCTCAGAGAAGTTGCATAAGACTATGGTAATCTACAATAAATAAGATTACCGGGAGGCGGGGGAGTTATGGCATGGATTTTGCATGTAAAACATAATCATTATGCCAAGTGTAGAAAAAGAATCAAGACAAATACCAACACACAAGACATAGGATTTACGTGAAAACCCTCCAAATTGGAGGGAAAACCATGAGGAAATTGATCCTTGTTGCTCACAACAACAAGAATCTTCTTTTTATTCTTCTTTCTCATATATTCCAAAGCAAAGGTTAAGTGAGTTACAAAAGTAGAACCCAATTGGGTTAATGGATGCTCACCCACGGTCTATTTACCCATAAAGCAAGCAACTCAAACACTCCCCCTCAAGTTGGGCGTAGAGATTGTACATGGCCAACTTACCCTCATTCTTCACAAAACTAGTCATGGGAAGCCCCTTGGTGAAGATATCTGCCACTTGATCTCCGATTTTAGTGCAAGTCAAAACAAGCTCCTTGGAGTCAATTCTCTCTCTGATGAAGTGACTGTCAATCTCCACATGCTTGGTTTGATCATGCATAACATGATTGTTGGAAAGATTTATAGCAGCCTTATTGTATAGAATAGCTTCATGGGGAGCTTAGTATTCATTCCAATGTCAGTCATAATAGTCTTTATTCAATATCTTAGTAATATCCATAGCCACAACCCTATATTTTGCATCATCACTAGATCTGGCACAAATTGATTGCCATTTGCTTTTCCAAATCACAAGGTTGCCACCAAGAAATATGCAATATCTAGTAGAAGTCCTCGTATCCTTGCACCCAGCCCAATCAACACCAATGTATCCTTCAATCTTCATCTTAGTGTTTTTAATAACAAAGAGACCTTTTCCAGTGTCCTTTGTGTAGCACATGATACCTTGTATAACCTTCACGAGAATATCTGTAGAGGCATGCACAAATTGACTCACCACGTTTACTGCGTAAGTAACGCCATGTCTGTTTAAGGTGAGGTAAATTGACTCTTGAAGTTCTCATCTAGTTGCTTTTCATTTTTGATGCTCAATTTGTGATTTTCCTTAATAAGTGTAGAAACAGATTTACATCCCAACTTTCCAGTTTCCTTTAACAGGTCCAAAATATATTTTCTTTGGCTGATAATCATATCTTCTTTTGACTTTGCAAACTCAATGCCTAGGACATACTTCAGATTTCCTAGGTACTTCAAATCAAAAACTGTAGCAACTTTACCTTTTATGCGAGCTATCGCCTCTTCATCATTCTCTGTGATAATCATATCATCGACGTAAACAAGCAGAAGAACATTTTTTCTCCCCTCTTGACAAAGAGAGTGTGATCTCAAATACTTTGATGATATCCCAACTTGAGCATTACAATTCTAAGCCTCTCAAACCAGGCACTCGGAGAATGTTTCAGTCCATATAAATCTTTTTCAATTTGAAACATTTACATGTTTTCTCTTGACCAGGTGGCATATTTATGTATATATCTTTCAGAAAATCTCCATTCAAGAAGGCGTTCTTCACATCCATCTGATAAAGCTCCCGATCTTTGACAATAACAAGAGGTCACAATTCATACACTATTCATTTTTTCTACAGGGTCAAAAGTCTCCAGATAATCAATGCCATATTTCTGACTGAACCCCCCATGCAATAAGTCTAGCTTTGATCTTTCTACTTGCCCATTTAGCTTGTATTTTATGGTATATACCCACTTCGAACCAATCAACTGTGTACCAACTAAGATATCTAAGATGTCCCATGTACAGTTTTTTTTCAAGAGTCTCCATCTCCTCCGGCATAGCTCAAACCCATCTTGGATCAATCTTAGCTTCAGCAAAATTCCTAGGAACCACAAAGTCAAACAATGATGAGATTTAGATTTTATACTTTTCGCTAAGCTTGGAGTAGCCAACATATCTTTCAATAGGGTAGCTTGTATATTCTGCTTATTTTGATGGGAGCTTTATTTCTCTTCGTCCACGTCTGTGTGCAATCAAATCTTCTTTAGAAATGATCATCCTAAATAGTTCATGCAGTTCCTTAGACAAATATTCATGGATATCTTCAGGCCTGAATCGCTTGATCACTTTCCTGTATCGTGTTTTAAGAAGATTGAATTCTTCTTACAATGTTGATAACTTCTCCATGATCTCAGAGTAAATAAACAAAAGTGCTTCGAGAATGGTCATCAAGAAAGCGTGATGAAGTATTTGTACCCATTATGAGTAGGAATGTTAGCCAATTATCATAGTGGATTAGCTCAAGAGGCTCACTTGTTTTACTTTCAGAAACTGAGTATGTTGCACAAGTGTATCTTGACTTCTTTCGTTCTATATGCTGACGTGTATAGGATCGTGAGATCTCAGACTATTGGTGGACCTCTCTTCAGGGTGGGACTGAATGCGGAAGACTCGTCCGTGAACTCAAGTGAGTCAGAAGAGTATACTCTAAGACCCTCAACAAAGAAGACTCGCATGTTCTGTGATTTGATAAAACAAACATGACATATTAAGTCTGTAGAGCTCAATTCTTCAAATTGTGGAGGATACAATTCTTTATTGTATGACTTGACGCTGTCACGCTGACACTCATTCTTGTCATTCCTTCCTCGAATCGCAGTTGTTAAAGCAACTGCCACTTTAATTGGTAAAAGATATAAACCTTCAAAAACCATGCCAATCCCAATTTTCCTTCTAGTTTCCAAGCCATGCAACCGACATCTATCGGAGGAAAAAACAAGTTCACAGTTCAATTCTTTTGTTATCTTGTTAACAAAAAAGAGATTTAATGTCATATCTAGAACATTAAGTGTATTATGGATGGTGAATTTATCAAAAAGGGATATGTTTCCTTTTCCAACAACAATGACATGAGATCCATCAGCAAGAGCTACTTGATTCTTGCAAGAGGCCTATAGGCTCTAAACAGTTTTGGATCACCCGTCATATGGTCAGTGGCACCACTGTTAATTATTCACTGAAGTTTTGGATCACCGCCATGAGAGAAGGAATACACCACCACTACCTTGTGATCTCAATGAAAACAATCCTTGATCATTACGGCTAAATAAACAAGGATCAAACAACCAACAACATGTACAGAACCACCAAGAAACAAACTGTCACGTAGTACATTCCCATGACGGACAATAACGACAACACTTGCAGCCTGATGACAAAAAAGAAACCCAGCTCAAGGGGTACTTAGAACAACAATACTTGCAGCCCAAGGGTGTTTCCATCCCCACTTGCAACAATAGTAGCAACTTGCAGCCCTTGCAGTAACTTGACTCAACAACTTGCCCCATAATTGCAAGCAAGGAGTCCTTGCACAACGCAACCATAGAGAATGACCCTTAAGAACCTCGAATCGGAGCGGCAACAACAACGAAAGATAAATTGCAATAACATCACAAATCAGTGAGGCAAATATCTGCTCAAGCATTTTGTTGAACACTTGGTATGCACCACCAAGTTACGCACAACTTTTTCCATTGTCCCCTCTCATAACCCAGCACCTAAACTTCCTATATACACCTTCCAAGGCACAAAAAAGAAGCCGAAAAACGTTGCAACAATACCAACCTATATGGCGAGATCACACGGGATGAATAGGTTAGGCAAAGGCAGCAACATCGCCCAGAGATGGCAGCACCAAGTGCAACAACAATACCTTCTAGTCGGAACCCTAGAACTAGAAAATGGCCTCCGAATGAAGCCCAAATACAGCATATCCACTAGCTTTAGTTCAAGTAACAAAACAGCAAACCGTAGCCTTGAATCTTGCATGTTCTGATACCATGTAGAAAAAGAATCAAGACAAACACCAAAGCACAAGACATAAGATTTAAATGGAAACCCTCCTAATTGGAGGGAAAACCCATAAGGAAACTGGTCCTTGGTGCTCACAACAACAAGAACCTTCTTTTTGTTCTTTCTCGTAAATCCCAAAGCCAAGGTGAGGTGAGTTATATAAGTAGAACCCACGTGGGTAAATGGATCCTCACCCATGATCCATTTACCCATAAACCAAGTAACTCTACACCTAGGTATAAACAAATTGTCTGTAATTCTATTTCTCGATTTCCATTTAGTATAAATTCAGGTAAAGGTAAATTTCATTGGGAAATATAGATTTGGAAAAAGATTGGAGGTGAAGGTTATGGATTTCTTCTCCAATGGGCTTTCTGTCGAATTTGGTGGTCTTCAACATCTGAAACTTTTTAGGGCTGGTGGGGCCCCGTGAAAGCCTGGAGGAGGCTTGAAGTAGGTCGACGGCTTCCCTGCAGTGAGAGGGAGGAGGATGGAACCTGCAAGGGGAAAGTGACATTGTGCACATGTAGAGAGACCACCTGTAGGTGGCAGGGTACGTGTTGATTGCTCAGTCCTTATGGTGGCTCCAACGAAGAAGCTCAATGATGGAAGTGTTAGGGTTAAGGAGGTAAGAAACACTGGTCTAGGACCAATGCTTAGATACAAAGCAAAGGAAAAGACAACTTGATATTTCTCAATGATAGACATAGAGAGGTTAAAATAAAAATAAATAAACATGGAATGAAATTAAATGTAAATAGTAAAGATCTTAGGATAACTCAATGTTCTCTAGATCTATGAGATCTCTATGGTCTCCAGAGAGAATATCCTAAGGATCTAAAAAGGAAACATAAGATACATGTATTATCTTATGTATTCTCTGTACCAGCACGCCATATGGAACAATTTCTCCAAGTAAAGGTGCTGAAATCTGGATAGTTTCTATTTGGCGGTATTTTTATGTTCCATAAAGAATAGCTATGAACAAATATTTTTAATACCTATTCTTGTTGGTGCCATTTTTTTCTGTTCTTCTTGGTGCCATGTGGGGACACATCCAGGGATGTGGACTAGTATATTGCATGTCGAACCTGTCAAGTAAAGAGTCTGAAATTCCTGGATGCTGGCTAACATGTTTAGCCATGTTGAATATCTTGATAACTTTATGGTGGAAGTAATTTGAATACCTTGATAACTCTTTAGTGGAAATCATGGCTTAGATACTGAACATCTTTAGTTGGATTTTTATTTTCTACAAATGTTTTCATATTCATTGACATGTTGGTCAATCAAATGTTATTTTGGTGCAAATTTGTGCAACTTGACATATCAAATAGCTCTTTGATTGTTATGCAGCATATGATGTATATCCATGAAATCTTGTCTATCTTAGAACTATTGTATTATTATGTAAATACTTTCAACCACTATCTTATGTAGAATATTGTGTACATCTTCAGAGATGACACATCAATGCCTAGGATGGACGGTTTGTGTCGTTGTATGGAGAGGTCTTCCAGGAGAATTAGGGAAGAGCTAAGAATGAACTACCATATCTTTATGTGAGGTACTGATTCATTTGATTTGCCTAGTCATTATGGGGAGAGACAATTTTAGTTTAATGGTCTTTAAGGAAGGGAAACGATATTGTGTGCAAAGGAACGTGACATTATCCACCACACTTGTTTTTTCATTAATGAGGGGTCATGTAATGCGCTTTTTTCTATATACACAATATAAACACTAATGTTTACATGTATATTTTGATCTATCTACCACCTAATTATTTAGAAGTGGTAGTGGAAGACTAGAAGTAACCATGTTTATACGGCTAAGTTTCCGGCTTTGAATTTCCATATGCAATAGTGAGGGACTCCTACAATGCACTATTTGAAAATTGGATGAAAGGTCTATTGCTCATTCTTAGAGAAAGAAAATATCATTGCCCTCTAAGAGTCATTATTTTCTCTTTAATGGAGAGAAAAGGATTCCAATCAATTCTTTACCCTTGGAAAGTACATGTCAATTTACTAAAGGGTGGATCACATAACATTATTGATTTCTTGCTAGTAAGGAGACGTGAAGGATCTATATGCAAGTTATAGTTGATTTGGTGTGTATTCGGCAAGTGATGCAGTATGGGGGATGCTAGACGCCATGGAATAGTGTACAACCGCCATATAGAGAATTGTGGTTGGTAACTCACTGCATTCCAAGGTAATCCCCTAATCCCAAGATGTTGCCCACCATGGCTTTTTGCCATAAATCTACATGAGTTTAAATTAATTGATTTTAGAGTTCCATCGCGGCATGACCCCTTGAGCATGTCATAAGTGAAATTGTGTTTTCTAGTATGTTGCTTAAACATAATTCCTTTAAAAGTAATCATCTCTTTATGATACCATTAAATTTCTTGTCAGTGAAATGGTAATTTACTGCATTCCAAGGAAGAGGATCCCCTAGTCCTAAGATGTTGCCCACCACGGATTTTGGCCATGGTTCTATGTGAATTTAAATTAATTGATTATAGGGGGTGTACAGTGGCTTGAAACATTACCCCTTGAGCCTAGGTTATATGTGAGATTGTGTTTTCTAGTTTGTTTCTTATACATAATCCTCTTTTTATATCCTCAAAAAACATGCTTTCATGATCACATTAAATTTCACAATTCAACGAATATCTATATGAATCGCTTTGTCTAGGCATTTTAGTTATTTTTCTTCGTAAACTTTATGTATTGGATTTTCTTATATCCACAATAGTATATAGAGAAAAATGGGGTTGCTTGTTGGCTGCCCCGCCACATTTTTCGGCTAATTTTTTATTTTTTATTAGAAAATATCGCCGTATATTTTCATTAATACATCCCTCTAATACGTCATTCCAATTTCGTCAGAAACAGGCTCATATGCCATCCATCTAGAATATGTAATTTTATCGGTCTTAGAATTGTTGTAATCGACATGTTCTAGATGGTGGGCATGAGCATCTCTGTTTCTAATGAAATTGGAATGCCATATTAGAGGGATATAGTGATGGAAATATATGGTGATGAAAATATGTCATTCCAATTTCATCAAAACCAGAGACTCCTATGCCCTCCATTCAGACTGTCGAATTTTAACGATTTTAGAATTGTTGTAATTGACCGATTCTGGATGTTATGAGTCTATTTTTGATAAAATTGGAATAAAGGGGTATAGTGATGAAAATACATGATGCCATTTTTCAATAAGCAGAAAAAATGCAGAAAAATGGTGCAGGAGCAACCCATTGGCTGCCCCTAGGGAGCAACCCCATTTCTCTCCCCCCATCTCTTTATATATAGGGAGCCCTTCCAATGGGACGTGTTTCTTCTGAGCTTAGGAAGGCCTTGTAGAAAACACCGACACTAGTAAAATAAGTAAACAATTTGTTAATAATTGTACATTTTAACACAACATTGCACATTGTAAATACAAAACTGCTTATCGTATTTTTTTACCAAATATTAACATCAAAATTGCACATTATAATAAAAATATTTACTTATTTTACTAAAGGGCAAAACTGCACATTCTAAGACAAATATTTACTTATTTTACTAAAGGGCTGGTGTTTTTACAAAAATGGGGGCGACCTTCCTGAACTCAGGAAGGACCATGTCCCATTTGAAGTTTCCCCTATATATATACACATCAATCTTCCAATATTTCTATAAGGATTTTATGCATGACTTTGCGCAATCGATTCCAAGTTTGCTCTTCTAGATAAAAACACACATACACATAGACTAAAATTTAAAAAAGGTAAAAAAACCTCTACTTTTTAATTTAATGCCCCTCCCCTCTTAAGATGGAGCTTCATATCATGTTGAGAAAAGAGTAAGCTAGTTTCTTATTTTATGAAGCCTTTAATAAATAACTCTTCTTTATTGGGTCCTTGTATAGTTATGTGACCCCTCCTTTTATGTCAAGAGGGGTGTGATTCTTGTGATAATTTGACTTCTTTTATCCTACATTGATATTGTAGTAGTGATCTAAGATCATATCCCACCAAATAAATCTTTAACCCTAGCTGCCACTAAACTAGTCTCTCCATTATCAAGCACTAGGCATGCCTAGTGCTCGCATGATAGGACACCTCTTGCACGCTAGCCCCAATTCATTGTCAGTCCCAATGTCTCTGGAGAGTGCCTCTCTCGGCATTGCCAATGTGCTCCCAAAATGCATTAGTGCTGCCATTGAACCAACAACACACTAACCTTGCTAGTTGCCATGCTAAAACCCTTTTTTGTGCATGTAATCAAGTTTGACAGCAAGAAGTATGATCTTTGTGCATTTGAGCATCCTTGTATTGGTCAATGCATATAACAAAGAGCACATCCTTAAGTATGAAAATTCGATGAGGTACACGTATTGGAAGTGCAAGATCTGAAATAAGGAGCATGCCCATATGTGAATCATCCTATAATGTGAGAAAAGTGGAAGAATTATACAAAGAAGTGCTCCAAATAGGATACATAATCTTGGAGACGCTTAGACAAATGAGAGGATTACATTTACGCATGGAAAAAGTTCTGGCCTGGCCTTGGGTGTTTGTGTACAAAAGGGAGGAGGAATCCTTAGGTGCACAAGTGCTTGCCTAGGTTTCTCAGTGTGCAAGAAAGTGTGGGTACATGTGATCAAACATAATAGGGGCCAAAATGATGGTGGAAGGTATGTGGTTTGTGATACCATGCAAAAATAAAAAATTAAACTATTATAATGACGAAAAATCTCGGTCTCTTGTATAAAAAGACAATTTGGAAAGAAGTCTAAAGGTAAAACCCTCTTAAATGGCATGGCAGTTGAGCAGTGTGCCTTTCTACCAAAGGAACAGGGATCAAACTTCACAAATTACCCCTTAAAAAATTTAGAACCTTACAAGGAAGAATAAGAAAGAAAACTTGTTCTTTTTCTGAGCAGGTCATACTTTTATCGTGATGTCTTAAAAAGAGTACAATGCCTCCAGAAGATACTTGTTGCTCCCAAGGGTCATACTGATATTGTGCTCTCTTAAAAGATCAGAATGCCACTAAAAGACTCATGCAGCATTGCATGGAGAATCTAGTGCCATTTTTCATTCGCACCAAGTGAAGTTTCTAAGTTGTTGTATTAGAACTTTTTGTATTTTCATGAAGTCTTTAATTTTTCGGTTGTTTGGCATTTCTTTATTGGGATTATTTACTTGTTCGTTTAGTAGCTTTTCCATATTGAATCTTTTGAACTTATGACGTCATATGTATTCCTCTTCAGGGAATTCGGCTGTGAAAGCTATTTCTTTGCTTTTGAAGAAGGGTGTACAAGAGGCCAACATCATATTTTTAAATCTTATTTCAGTACGTTCTTTATTGCACTTCTTTTTTAACGTGTTGCAAAATTAAAAAGCAGCCTAATTGAGGGGAATCAGAATATTAAGATCTCAAACAACGTAACTGAACCTTTCCTATATCTTGTGCGAATTCCTAAACCCTTGCATGTAAAGTGACAATTTCAAGTGCCTTTACCCAAAACTGAACCAACCTTTCTTATGTTGGGTTTTCCTTTGCATTGATTCCTTGGCAAAAGAAACCTGATGCAGGAGTCACTGCCACAAACACTATCCTTCTTATTGCAGTTGCCTATCACATATTCACATCTTTATTTTCTTCAAAATCTATATCGTTAATTTCATTTCAATGAGTTTGACTTCGTTATACAATTATATCAATTATAGGACTATAATGTTTGTTCTGATATTCATGCTTTATATGGAGAATATACATCAAGTTTTGTTGACTATAAAGCACGCTTATTTGAAAATATGATAACCTGTTCATTTCATTGTCACGTATCCCCTTTGGGAATTGTAACACTAGCATGTTTTGTGATCATCAAACCACGCCTTTCTTGAAAAATATCAGTCTTTTTAAATGAATCCTTGTTGACTCTGATGTCATAGATACATGCAGTTAGTTGAACAACAATTTTAACATGTTAAACATAATCCCACATTGAATATTTTTTTTTGTTTTTTTATGAAAGAGAGGGTGACCTCTCGAGATGGGAGTCACCGCAAATTCATTAGAATAACAGAAAGGCTACAAAGAGGTTACAAGATACCTTACCTAGACTCCCAAAAACTAGGTTGAGCACTACAATGGAACACTATATTTTCGGAGTAAAACCTCCGACTCTTGAAGATTAGATCATTTCTCCCAAGCCAAATTGCCCAAATGGCCGCAAAAGAATTGGAGACGTCATCCGTGGAATTGCTTCCCACCGCTCTTAACGACCCCCCCAGAAGCTTTGCATATCATTGTAGACGACCCACAGGATCGACAACTCCCTCCAGACCTTCGTCGATGAAGGGCACCTGAAGAAGAGATATTCTGCATTTTCTGCATGCTCCCCACATCTGTCGCAAGTCGTGTCTTGTAACCCAAAGATCCTCCCCCTCCTGACCTTGTCACATACTCTATATTTTTGCAAACACCAAAGAAAAACCTTTGTCCTCTACGGGATCTTGGCTGCCCAGATAATCTTCATGTCTTTGCATAATTCCTTCTCCTGCACATCGGGGGCATTTCTGATTTCTGCATAAGTCTTTTTGGTCGAGAATCTGCTTCCCTCCCCACTCATAATGATCTCTAATCTGCGATAAGCTACCTGGGGAAGGAAGTTCTGACTGCATTCTAGTCAAATCCTCCATCCTTCGCTCATTGAGGTCGATGCAATCTGATTTCATTCTGCTATCATTGCCCAAATCTTTCAATAACTTTGTGGTGTCATTCCACATGAACAAGCTGGAATTGACAAATGCTGGGCTTCTTGCTGCATTAAAGTCTGCAGAAGACGTGATGAAGAAAGATGGTCTCGTTGGCAGTGCAATGGTTGCACAGGTCAGAGGGAAGCACGGTCCGAAGCTTGGTTCTCGAAAGGGCCCGTCCCAGAAGAGAAAGAAGAAGGGACAAGGCGTTGGCTCTTCTTCCAATGCATCCACTCTAATGGCGTCGAAGAAAACCGACGTCTGTCACCAATGTAAGAAGTCGGGGCACTGGAGGCGTAATTGTTCGGATTACCTGAAGTCAGTAGACAAAGGTAAAGCCCCTGCATGTATGAAATCTACTTTTATCATTGAAACCAGTTTTCTCGTTGGACGAGAAGGAAGTTGGGTTGTTGATTCTGGTGCTTCTGTTCATGTATGCAATTTGTTGCATTTGTTTCAGGAAACTAGAAAACTTGAAGAATGGGAGATAGTCATCCAGATGGGATCTGATGCAAGTGTTGCAGCAGTCGCCGTCGAGACTTGTCGGCTATCATTATCTAGTGGTAGAGTCCTAGTAGTTAAAGAGTATCTTTATATACCTGAAGTCTGGAGAAACTTAATATCTGTATCCAAGCTAGTTAGAAGTGGATATTCATTCCTGTTCTGTAATAAATTAGTCATAAATCATTATGATAAATATATTGCAGATGGTATTTTGACTTCTAGTGGACTCTATGAATTGTGTATTAATGAGCATTTCATGAATGTTACAACCGCTAATAAAAATCCTAAAAGATCCAGGGATAATAAAAATTATATGTGATTTGGCATCAAAGGCTGGGTCATTTATCTGTTGATAGGATCAATAGATTGATAAAGGATGGACCTTTAGATTTTCTATAGTTTCAATCTTTACCTACCTGTGAACATTGTATTCGAGGTAAAATGACTAGGATGCCTTTCCGTAACAAGGTTATAAGATGCGAAGGTATTATCGACCTAATACATACCGATGTATGTGGTCCCTTCAGTACCGCGGCTTGAAATGGATATCGATATTATTTGACGTTTATTGATGACCATTCGCGATACGGGGTTGTCTTCCTATTACGTCATAAATCTGAAACCTTTGAAAAGTTCAAAGAATTCAAGGCTTTGGTTGAGAACCAAACCGATAGGAAGATTAAACGAATTCGATCTGATCGAGGTGGTGAGTACCTCTCAGATGAATTCAAGGAATACCTTAAAGAGAATGGAATTGTCTCCAATCTCACTACTCCTGGAACTCCCCAACTTAATGGTGCTGCTGAAAGACGCAACAGGATCATCATGGATATGGTTCGTTCAATGATGAGCAAAGCACATTTACCACTTAGTTTCTGGGGATATGCAGTAGAGACTGCAATATATATCCTGAATAAGATTCCTAGCAAATCTGTACCTAAGACTCCTCATGAGCTCTGGTATGGAACCAAACCTAGTGTTAAACACTTGAGGGTTTGGGGATGCTTGGTCCATGCGAAGAACGTGGACGCAAGTAAGCTAGAATCTCGCACTCGTGAGTGCTACTTCGTTGGGTACGTTAAAGATGGTATTGGATACCAGCTCTATGACCCTGAGACCCAGAAGGTTTTTGTCTCTAGAGATGTGAAATTTCTGGAGGATGATTTCCTTAAAGATCAAGACAAAAATGAAGTAGAGGAACTCATAGAATCCCCTGAGGATTCTGAGCTTCCTAAACCAGAAACTGAAGAAGTAAATAAAGATGAAACACCCATACCTCTTCGAAGGAGTTCGAGGGTGGTTGCACCACCTGAAAGGTATGGATTCCATGTGTCAAGTGAGACTGGCAATGATCCTACTTCATTTGATGAAGCACTCGCAGATCATGACATGGATAGATGGATGCTAGCAATGAAGTCAGAAATTGACTCCATGCATAAGAATGGTGTATGGACCCTAGAGGATCCACCTAAAGGGGTAAAACCCATTGGGTGTAAATGGATCTTCAAGAGGAAGAGAGGACGTGATGGAAAAGTAAAGACTTTCAAGGCACGGTTCGTAGCCAAGGGTTACACACAGAGAGAAGGCATCGCCTACGATGAGACTTTCTCTCCTGTCGCTATGCCTGCATATCTTGACTACGACATCTGGCAGATGGACGTCAAGACGGCTTTCCTCAATGGATACCTCGAGGAGGATATCTACATGGAGCAGCCCCAGGGCTCCATGACTGAGGATGACAAAGTATGCAAGCTGAAGAAATCCATCTATGGGCTCAAGCAAGCTTCTCATAGCTGGAACATCAGATTTGACGAAACCATAAAGAGTTATGATTTTGTGCAGAATCCTGATGAACCTTGTGTATACAAGAAGCTTAGTGGGAGCACCATTATATTCATCGTGCTTTATGTAGATGACATCCTTATCATTGGGAATGATACATGAATGATGATCAGTGTGAAAATTTGGCTATCCCATACCTTTGAGATGAAAGATCTTGTAGAAGCCTCTTACATCTTGGGCCTGAAGTTGTTCAGAAACTGAGAGAAGAGGATATTGGGATTATCACAACATGGATACATTAAGAAGATTCCTGAACGATTCCGTATGGATAGTTCCAAGAAAGGATTCCTACCCTTAAGACATGGTATCCACCTGTCTAAAGGAATGGCTCCTTAAACTGTTGAGGAAAAGAAGGCCATGGCTGGATGCCCTTATACATCAGCTGTAGGAAGCTTGATGTATGCCATGATGTGCACTGGGCCAGATATCTGCCATGCAGTAGGAGTGGTAAGTCGTTACCAATCCTGCTATGGAGAGCAACACTGGAATGCAGTAAAGAACATATTCAAATATCTAAGATGGACGCAAGATTACATCTTGATCTATGGAGATGGTGATCTCCAAGTCTTGGGATATACAGATTCTGACTTCCAATCAGATATTGATGATCGAAAATCGACATCAGGGTTTGTATTCCTGTTGAATAGTGGTGCTGTGAGCTGGAGAAGCAAGAAGCATGACACTACAACAGATTCAACAATAGAAGCCGAATACATTGCCGCATCGGATGCTGCAATGGAGGCGGTGTGGTTGCGCAAGTTCGTGCTGGAACTTGGCGTAGTTTTGATGCAGCACAGAATTGATAAATAGGGCCTCAGTTTTTTTCAGGGTCTAATTTTATTTACGAATAGTTGAGTCGCAAATTTTATTTAAATAAAAGAGATCATGTGTGATCTCCAATTAGTTGGTCAATTTTAAATTTTAATTTTGAATTTCGAATTAGAGTTGATATAGGATAGAGGTAGATTTGAATTTTTATTCAAATCAATTAGAGTCAAATTAGGATAAGTTGGGATTTGAATTTGATTTCTTTCTATTTTTGTAATCCAATCCCTCCTATATAAAGGGATGGTAGTCTATTATTTTAAACAATTCAGTTGATATATGCAAATTGAGTTTATCTCATTATCTCTAGTTTCTCTCTCCCTCCCTTAGCGCAACCTTGCGATTCCTTTCCATAATCCCACGTAGCCGACGTGTTTTCTCCTTCTTCCTCTCCTCTCTAAATTTATTCCACCAAAATTATATTTTTCGACCGTTGCAAATTCTCGACTGCATCAAGTGTATCAGAGCATGGCAACCGAATCGTTCTTACGATTCGACGATCCGATCACATATTGGAGGATGCAATACGATTTAAGTCGTCTCTCCCATGGCCCGCATTCACGTTCACGTTCGAGGAAGTTCAAGAAATGCCTTATATCAAGCTTCAAAGTCCAAGCATGGTTGGACGCAAAAATCGATGAAGATTCGTATGACAACGACCAGCTAAGAAAATGAAGGTATTTTCAGTCTCGAAGAAAATTCTACTATTACAAATGTTGGGCAACATCACTATGAAGACACGGAGCCAATATTTGACGAATGTCTAGACGAGGAGTACGAAAACTTCAATTTGTTTGCGGACGATGTTGCTGTCCAGGTACAACAAGATGAAGAAAACCATGATGAAACATGCCCCATATTTGATGAAAATCCGACGGATGAAGAATATGAAGTTCTAGATCCATTCAATATGGGAAACAAAGAAGAAGATATAAAAAAAGATGTCGACCATGACACTCTGGCCAGGTTTCATGCTGCTGTTCAGGAACTTTCAAACTCGCATCCAGCACTACTGGAGCCTTTTCCAACATACATCAACTATCGGCTCACAGGCGGCAACGTCTATCCTCATGGGAGACCCCATCCCCGCCAATGGAGGCCCTCCTATCCAAACAATCCATCATCACGGCAACAGCAAGAGCGCTCGCCCTCTCCACCATTGCTTCCTCTATCAGCGACGTCGTCCCCTTGCTGGACCCGATACCCCATCATTGGGTACCGATATTGGCGCCATCGCCTTCCTTTTGGGTTCCTCCACCGCCGATGGTTGAGGTTCCATAATTGGAAAGATCAAAGCTGGAATATATACCCTCTGTTGGGACTATTCCAGGGACCATCTTGGTCGCCGCCGCCGATAGGGAAAGAAACCCTGACCGAGGTTGACAATCTCTCTCTAAGGGGATTCGAATCCCTCAACTTTAGGGATATGAGGTTGAAATGGGAATTTTGCAAAAAATTACTTCCACCTAAAACTTTTTGTCTAAAGGGTGAAGTGGAAGGTAACTTAAGGTGTGATATTTTAAGTGAAGGGATAGAACATTTGCAGCCATACCCCTCGGTAGAAAGGAATTATAAACATAACATGGAAAAAGATCAAAATTGGGGAGGTCTGCTCAACCAATACAGATGGAATTCTCCACCGATGGAACGAAGATTGAGCAATTCGTCAGGAGACGAATTTTTCAAGCGGAGGAGAATTGATGCAGCACAGAATTGATAAATAGGGCCTCAGTTTTTTTCAGGGTCTAATTTTATTTACGAATAGTTGAGTCGCAAATTTTATTTAAATAAAAGAGATCATGTGTGATCTCCAATTAGTTGGTCAATTTTAAATTTGAATTTTGAATTTCGAATTAGAGTTGATATATTATAGAGGTAGATTTGAATTTTTATTCAAATCAATTAGAGTCAAATTAGGATAAGTTGGGATTTGAATTTGATTTGTTTCTATTTTTGTAATCCAATCCCTCCTATATAAAGGGATGGTAGTCTATTATTTTAAATAATATGCAAATTGAGTTTATCTCATTATCTCTGTTAGAATTATTATATTACAATTATATTTGTAACCTTTCGGGTTCCGTAACCCTTGACCTTTCGGGTTCCGTAACCCTTGACCCTTCATGTTCCGTAACCTTTAACCCTTCGGGTCCCGTAACCCCTCAGGGGTATTCATGTATTTTTCCTCTTGTACTCTCTAGGGTTTTCTCTCCATATAAGAGACCCTAGCCCTATGGAATAGACATCACATTCTGTCTCTCTTCTCCACATGGTATCAGAGCAACGGTCCTAGACCGGGGTTCTGACCTAAAATCCCCACCGCCACCTTCAAGCCTCGTAAAAGAATGCGCGGGCCCTCTTCCCTGAATTAGGGCCCCGCGCAAGGCCCTCCAATCACCTCCAGTGCAGCAGCCCTCCCGCTAGCGCTATTCTGCGCTTTCAGGACCTCCTACGAAGGCCGTTAGCCCCACAGCAACCCTCCACGGGTACCGTAGGACTCTTTGGAGATCCAAAACTCATCACGGATCGCTTCCAAGAATCCAGATATGCTGTCCATTGGGAGTTTTCAGCCCTTCTTCAAGGGCAAACGTGAGTTTTAGGGCATTTTTTAGCTCTTATATGCATCCTTAGTTGATCACAGGATCGTTTTCTATTTTAAGACCACCATGGCGCCTTCTTCTACCGAGACAAAGCCCTTGGCCACGAATGTTATGGCACAAGGCACTACTATCAAACTCAAGGGCACAGAAAATTACGTGCTCTGGTCTCGATCTTTTATGGTGTTCATTAGTGGTCAGAGGAAACTCTACATTTTGACTAAAGATCCTTTAGATGAAAAGGACAAAGAGTACGACAATTGGCAGACTGACAACTATTTGGTTATCAACTGGATGACCAACAGTGTTGAGGCTCATATTGCCTCAAATCTTCTTTACAAAAATACGGCCAAGGAAATGTGGGAGGATCTCGAGCAAACATACTCCCAGAAGAAGACGAAGTCACGCCTTGCAGATATTTACAGGCGAATCTGGTCGGCATCTCAGGGTGATTCCACCCTCATCGAGTACTACAGGCATCTATCCAGTCTGTATGAGGAGCTTGCAATATTCCAGCCCTCATGTTGCACCAAACAGATACAAGAGCGTTCTGACTGGCAGGTATACCGCTTCCTTGATGGCCTGCATTCTAGGTACCATGCAGCGAAGGAGCAATTTCTTATATCAGACACACTGCCAACAATGAAGGCCATCTTTGGCCGACTTGAGGAGCTCGAGACATTCGTTGCCCGACATCCTATCTTACCTTCAACGGAGAACTTTGCACACATCGTCTCATCTGGGCAAGGAGGCAGATACGGCTTGCGAGGAGGACGCGGTCGCGATCCAAGTCGTGGTCGTGGACGGGAATCTGGACGAGGCCGTGACTTTGGTCGTGGTCGTGGGCGAGACTCTACTGCCCCATGCACTCACTGTGGTAGGTGGAACCACCCGACTGAATGATGCTGGCAGAAGTTTGGCGTACCTTCTTATCACGCCAATAATGCTTATGAGGATGCCTATGATGTGGAAGAAGCATCGCCTAGCTCCAGTGGCAAGACTGTTCATCTTAATGATGCAGATTATTCCCGCCTAATGCAGATCCTTCAGACTCCAGGGCCTACTACCACTAGTAATACTACAACTGCTGCTCTGGCCACTCCTTCAGGTACAATAGCCAACTCTGCTATCACTCCTACTCCAGCTTGGATTATTGATTCCGGCGCCTCTACTCATCTCACTGGAGAAGGCAGTTTGCTCACCTCTTCCATACCATCTACCTCTGTGAAGTCAGTTCGAGTCGCTAATGGGACTCGATCACAGATTACTGCTGTCGGAACTATGGAATTCTCTTCCAAGCTCCGACTTTCGGGGGTTCACTGTGCTCCTGATTTTCCTCTTAGCTTGTTGTCAGTTCACAAGCTTTGTATTGAGCTTCATTGTCGTGTGATATTTGATGAGTCTTGTTGTTATTTTCAGGACATTCGGACGAGGCAGATTTTTGGTGGGGGTCATGAGAAGAACGGCCTATATTACCTTGACATACCCTCAGACTCCAATTTTGTTGGTGCTGCATCTATCTCCGAAGATCCACTCCTATGGCATATTCGCCTTGGACATCCCTCTGCCAAGGCCATCTCCATGATGTTTCCTAAACTCTCTGCTCTGAAGCCCTTTCAGTGCGAGGCATGTGAGTTCGGGAAACACCATCGGACTTCGTTTCCTATTCGTACGGAGTCTCGTAGTACTGCTGCTTTTCATCTTGTTACTGTGATGTTTGGGGACCTTGTCCGATCCGCACATTAAGTGGTCATCGCTACTTTATAGTTTTTGTTGATGATTATAGTCGATCTTCTTGGGTCTATCTAATAAAGGAGCGTTCAGAGATTAATCAAATTGTCCGAAATTTCTTTCAATATGTTAAAACTTACTTTTCTAGCATTGTTAAGATCATTCGTACCGACAATGCTCTTGAGTTAACCCAACATGACTTGACCTCTTTCTTTGCATCCCAGGGAACTGTTCACCAAACATCATGTTCATATACCTCACAACAGAATGGTATAGCTGAGAGGAAACTCCGACACTTGCTAAATGTTGCTAGATCTCTTCTTAGTCAAATGAGTGTTCTTAAACAATACTGGGGAGATGCTATCCTTACTGCAGTGTATCTCATCAACCGTGTTCCTTCATCAGTTCTCAAAGGGGCAACTCCATTTTCCTTACTTTATCCTACCGAGTCTCCTTTTTCTATACCTCTGCGAATTTTTGGTTGTATTGCTTTTGTCCATAACTTTCATGCAGCTGACAAATTATCCTCTCGTGCCATCAAATGCGTCTTTCTTGGGTACTCACGTACCCAGAAAGGCTATCGCTGCTATGATCCTGTTGGACGTCGATACTATGTATCTGCTGATGTCACCTTCTTTGAGCAAACAAGTTATTTCACACAGACTGTATGTGACATTCCTCTGGACCTCCCTCCTCCACCAATCGTCTATACTCGCCAGCGTACCTCTATACCTTCTACACCAGTGTTTGTACCTTTGCCTGTTCCTTTTATGCAGGATGATATGACCACTTCAAGTGCTCCCACCACTGCTGTCCCAAATGTACCTGGGGAGCTTCCTATAGCTCTACGCAAGCAAAAAAGGAAATGTACGTATCACCCCATGTCACATTTTACTTCTACAGATGGTTTATCTAGTTGTGACAAGAGATTTGCAGATGCTCTTAATACTATTACCATTCCAAAAGATCATTTCAGTGCAATGCAAGATCAAGGTTGGCGACAGGCCATGGATGAGGAGATGGATGCACTTACCTCCCGGGGTACGTGGGATCTTGTGCCGTGTCTCCCGGGAGTTCGCCCTGTGGCTTGTCGATGGGTCTTCACGACCAAACAGTCGCCTGATGGTTCTATTGATAGGTTGAAAGCCAGACTTGTTGTCAAAGGTTTCACACAAACCTTTGGAGTTGATTATTTTGAGACCTTCTCGCCTGTTGCCAGAATGGGGTCGATACGTACCATTCTCTCTGTTGCTGCCAACAAGGCTTGGCCCATTTATCAACTTGATGTGAAGAACGCCTTTCTTTATGGTGATCTTGAGGAGGAGGTCTACATGATGCAACCGCTGGGGTATGTAGTCGAGGGGGAGCATGTATGTCGACTACGCAAGGCCATTTATGGCCTGAAGCAGAGCCCAAGGGCATGGTTTGACAGGCTCACTATGGAGATCAACATACTTGGTTTTCAGAGGACAACATCTGACTACTCTGTCTTTGTTAGACGACGGTCTACTGGCACGATCATCCTTGCTGTCTATGTTGATGATATGGTTATCACAGGAGATGATGTAGATGGTATTCAGGAGACAAAGGCCTTCCTCCAGAAGGTCTTTGTCACGAAAGATCTCGGCCAACTTCGTTATTTTCTTGGCATCGAAGTAATACGCACTACAGAGGGGCTCCATCTTTCACAGAGAAGGTATTGCCTCAATATTCTGACTGAGGCAGGACTTCTTGGATGCAAGCCATCTGGCATCCCTGCAGAAGTGAGAAAATATTCAGCATCTACTGATCCAGCATTTGAGGATGCAACACGATACAGAAGCGTAGTGGGAAAATTACTCTATCTCACTGTTACTAGGCCAGACATATCATATGCTGTGAGCAGAGCCAGTCAATATATGGAGAAGCCTCTTTACAATCACTGGCAGGATGTTCTTTTGATCCTTCGATATTTGAAGGAATCTATCGGACGTGGACTTTTCTATGGGGTGAATGGACACACTAATATCTCCGCCTATACAGATTCTGACTATGCTAGCTCTCCTGAGGACCGCCGATCCACTACAGGATACGCCATGTTTGTTGGGGATAATCTTGTCACTTGGCGAAGCAAGAAGCAGACAATGATATCCAGATCTAGTGCAGAAGCAGAATACAGGGCGATGGCTCAGGCCACATGTGAGATCACATGGCTTGTTTCTTTCCTAACAGAACTTGGCATGTCAGTCGCCACTCCTGTACCCTTATACTGCGACAACAAGTCTGCCACATACATCGCCACCAATCCAGTTTTCCATGAGCGGACAAAACACATTGAAGTTGATTGCCATTTTATTCGTGATGCGGTACGAGAAGGACGAATCAACACTCCACACATCTCCACTGAACTTCAACTTGCAGACATCCTCACAAAGGCTCTTCCAAGGAAGCGTCTAATGTACTTAGTATCCAAGTTGGGCATGATCGACAGATATGCTCCAACTTGAGGGGGAGTGTTAGAATTATTATATTACAATTATATTTGTAACCTTTCGGGTTCCGTAACCCTTGACCTTTCGGGTTCCGTAACCCTTGACCCTTCATGTTCCGTAACCTTTAACCCTTCGGGTTCCGTAAACCCTCAGGGGTATTCATGTATTTTTCCTCTTGTACTCTCTAGGGTTTTCTCTCTATATAAGAGACCCTAGCCCTATGGAATCGACATCACATTCTGTCTCTCTTCTCCACACTCTCTAGTTTCTCTCTCCCTCCCTTAGCGCAATCTTGCGATTCCTTTCCATAATCCCGCGTAGCCGACGTGTTTTTCCTTCTTCCTCTCCTCTCTAAATTTATTCCACCAAAATTATATTTTTCGACCGTTGCAAATTCTCGACTGCATCAAGTTTCCTCTGATACTCCCATCCCGCTACTATGTGATAACACGGGAGCCATTGCCCAGGCGAAGGAACCCAGATGACATCAGAAGAGCAAGCACGTAGAAAGGAAATACCACATTATTCGGGAGATTCAAAAGCGTGGTGACATCATCATCGCCAAGGTGGCCTTTGCCGACAACGTTGCTGATCCTCTTACCAAACCTCTGACACAGAAGGTTTTCGACCAGCATGTAATGAGTATGGGTTTAAGGATTGTTCCTGAATGGTTCTGAGGGCTAGTGAGAGATTGTTAGCAATGTGAGCCCGAGGCGAACCATTCCTACAATAAATGTTATTGTAATAAATGATTTATCAATAAAAGTTATTGATTATGTTTCACTCCCTTTCTGAAATTGATTGAATGAATGCACTATAAGGTCCCTCTGTACAATATGGGTTATGTACCATGGCCAACTTGATAATCATACAGCTATTGATTCATTTATTGAATCATAGAGGCTGATTCTTTGATAAATATCTAAGGAGTTAGATAGAGGACTCATCAAGCATCATCAATGATTGACAAATAGTGATCTCCAACCTGAGAAGGAGATGGCAATCCTTTCTCATTAGGCTGATATCTGATCGACCTCTTGATGCAGGTCCTCTGCATGGGAATAGTGATTCGGAGGTATCAGATTAGTTGAGTCAATGGGTTGACTTAACGAGATCGAGATAACCAAAGACCTATGTTGAATACTGTCACAACATAGGCACACATCCTCTGACCAGAGACAGATGTGTTGCTATATGTCTGAGTATGTACATTTGGCAGACCAATAGGTTGATGACCTAACCAAGGTCTATACACCGGCGAGCTGGTGTGCATGTAAGGGCATATGAGTAATACGATCTCTCAAAGGGATCATACACGTTCACTTATGAACCGGGAGACATGAGCTCACTCATGAGGTATTGGGACTGATCAAATTCCATGCATGGTAGTCATGCTTTAGAAGCATGACATGAATTTGAAGATAAGATATATGCTTTGTGAAAGCATATGATCTGTACCAAATCCCAAGAACCAAGATTTAGAAACTTAGTGATCAAACCCTCAAGATGACAGTGTAAAAGTGATCTATATCTTCATGATGATCACGAGTCTTCCAGTATGCATGTGTACTGGTATTGGGAATACCTGAGGGTGATTTGATCATAAACGATTGTATAACCATGACGCTTCCATTCCGAGGGAGTGATGAAACAGTTCTGGATTTTAGTGACTCCTCTCGTTAGAGAAGTGACCTAATCTTAGTCCATATGCTGGACATTGATCTGAATGAGATTCAGATGCAATGAGAAGATTATGTTTACGGTCATCATTTAATCAAGCATCTATGAGAGGTCCATGGGATCTGGATTTGAGATGTGATCTCAATATCCAAGTCACTATACGTGGAACAATACAATCGCCCTATCCTTATCTCCAAGTATCTGAGGAGAAATAGCATTGTTCTTGAATGATTCAAGAATAATTCCATACGGTCTAAGCATTGAGAAATTGATAATTAAATGTGATTTAGTTATCATGATGTATGAGGAATTATCCAATACAATTAAATATGATTTAATTATCATGGATAAGAATAATGTGGATAGAAATATCTAATTATTCATAATATATTATAAATGTGATTTATAATGTATTAGAGAGAGCTAATTATAATTTATATTTGTTAATTAATTATTAATGTGTATTGGATGCACATTGTCTAATTAATTGAAAATGTAAATTATATTTTGTTTTGGGTTGTGAATGTGATTCACAATTTTCCAATGTCAAGATTGCAATATTCCCAAAATTAATTGTGAATTATTTTGGTGAATAAATCCCAACAAAAGTTGTTGGAAATAAATAATGGAGAAATTCAAGGAGACATGCAATCTCATTGAAATCCATGAGATTGCCCCACTTGGAAGGTGGTGGGCGGCACCCAATTCCTATATGGAATGGGTGGCCATCCCTTTTGAATGTACATGGAGATGTAATCTCCATGTATATTCTCTCCTTATTTGTTGGTGTAATTTAGAATTGATTTATATTTGATTTTGTCAAATATATTTTAATCTAAATTAAATCACAAGTTGTTAGCTTTTACCAACAACAATCTTGACCATTGGATTGACATAAATCAATCTCATCCTTTGATTTTATATGTCCCATGGATTGAGATCCATGGATTCCAAAATCCTATAAATAGAGAGGCATACCTTGCTCTCTTGTACATGCTATTGGTAGCACATCTCTCTCTCTCTTTTCTCCTCACATGCCAACCCTCTCCCTCTCTCTCTTGATGGTCGACCACCAAAACCCTAGGGGAGGATTTCGTCGTCGCCTACGCCACCGCGCAGCAGCTTCGACGTTCTGCGGTTCTCCGTCTTCTTGGAGTACTACGCTCACGAAGGAGACGTTCGATCTCGTACGACGAGATCAGGAGATCACCGCGCTTAGATCAACTTGTTGGATTGCGAGGACAACGCGATTCATCTCCGCGCTCACAAGTCGCTTCTCCGACGATCGGACTTGAGACAGGAGGTCTCTTTTCGTAGAGACTCGATCAACCACGCTTCAAGAGGTATTGCATTATACTTGTTGTGATTATAGATGAAACGATCCGAGAATCGTTCTTGGATCATGTGGTTTCATCACATGAAAAATTTTAAATTCCGTTGCATCGAACAACTAGTACGACTAGTCTTTCTTCGTCGTATTCGATACGACGCTCACGCTTCCGTGATGCGCTTGAGGATTTTCCCATATCCTTCAGTCATGGTGTGGAAAAATCTATTGTTAGCATCTCCGTCTCTTAGCCACTTATGCCTCGACCTCTGCCACCACTATACCTCCTCCTTTCTGTCCTCCAGCATCAACTTCTCGAGCAGCCTCCGCCTCTCCTCAGTCTCCTCCTGGTCCAGACCCCTCAGGTCATCCCACTCGTCTAAGCGGACAAACCCCTCCTGGGCCCGAACACGCTTTTCTCTCCTGCTCATCCTCAACTATTTCCCAAAGACCACCAAGAAGGCCTTAAGGGACACCAACTTTGCCACCAAATGAGAGACCGTCGAGCCCTCTGGACACCACTCCCTCCAGCACACAACGACCTCCTCGAACCCGTCCTCTAGCAGCCAGGAATATTCAAACCGGAAAAAAGAACCTACTCCTGGCCTCCTCGCCAGATTATCAGAGAATGGGTGTGTGGTCCGAGTGTGCCCGGGGCAATACCCACGCACGCGAGAGCAGGAACCTCTTCGTCCCCTCAACCAATAAGAGGAATCTGTCCAACCTTGACCTCGATCTTGCATAACGCCATGTGTAAGCGCAACCCGCCACATCAATTATTGAAAAGCCAAAAGAGTGCACGAAGTCGAGGAAAACTTCGGAGCCTGTGTCACATCCTCCCTCCCTCTGAGGTCGATCATCGGGAAGCAAAGTAAGGTTGAGGTCCTCCACACAAGCCAGACCCCATCTGCACGGGCCGTACACGTCTGCTCCAGATCCATCACCAAAGAGCCCCTCACACTTCCAGTGGGCCCATAGACATTCATCACAGTGAAAGTCATCCCGTCCGCTTGTCGCCTCATACTTACAGAAAGGGAGTAGTCAAATCTCCACTCGGCCACCTTTTCAGACCCCTCTCTCTTCCAACCAGTCAGGAGACCATCTGTCGCTCCCTGCGCCTCTACCTCCACAAAATCAAAATCTATGCCACATCCCAGATCCCGACCATTGCCCCCCAAACTCCTCGACAACTTCATCTCTTGTAACAAGAAGATATCTGCCCTCGTCTCTCGAACAATGTTTTTAACTCCCAGGCGCTTTTCGGGGCGGTCCAAACCTTGTACATTCCATGATAGCATCTTCATTTGGGCACACTATAGCTGTTCTTCAGCATTCCTGTACTGAAGCCTATCGAGTTTGAGCTCGAGTCTGACTTTGATTATCGAGTTTGAGTCCAACTTGAGGCCGACTCAACTCACTCAACTTGATAGAAACCCATGTGGTTAGGATTCTTAGTCAATTGTAAGTACCCGTGGAATAGGTGGCCTTCTGCTTTCACAAAAAAGTAAACCCACACTAACAAAGTGGTTCTTCTTCCATGTTATTTACAAGGCATCTTAACGTGAGTTTATGATTACTATGTGAGAGAATGGGCAAGAAGTTTAACATATCTGACATCCGTATTGTTTTGTTTTTGTCATATTGAGCTTTTATATAAGTGAATCCTACCTGTGGCTAATCGTTGTTTTTCTGGGGGATTCGCCTTCTCCTAGGCTCCACAAGGCGTGCATGTTGTTTGCAAAAAATTTCCACGGCTAAAGATCGTGACATCAGAGATAGAAAGTGGTTTAAGCGACGACTTTCGGGTGATTCCTGGAATGGGAGAGTTTGGAGATCGCTATTTCGGAACAGATGATGATTAAGCAAATAGTTGAATTGTAACCATGAATACTCACTCCCCTGTGCGGAGGTAAACTTCTCTTTTGCATTTGTAATTCTTCTACCATTGTTTAATTTAATTTCATCAAATATGAAAACTGACCAACGAATTAATCTTTAAAATGTTATAAAGGCTAAACTGCATTTCTTTTACAGGCATGTCGGGTTTTTAAAATTTGAAGAGGACGGCGATATGAGATTATTCTGCGGAAGAACTGCTACAATTTTTTGAGTTTGTTTTCAATTTATATACATGAAATCAGAAGCCTAAATTATAGTTAGTTCTATTTAATCTTCGGTTGTACCAAGCAGAATTTGTAGCATGGACATTATAAGTAGCTTGTTACAGATGTTCTCACATATTATGCAATTCGAGTTCCAATATTTTCCATTTTTTTCTTTTTGACAAGCAGTTTATCTCAATGTGGATGAGATTTCCCTGTAGTAATTGGGGTAGTTTGATTAGAAGTGTGGGTTTTAAGGTGCGTAGGGTGATCTTTTTGTTCTTGCTTCACAAAACAAAACCTTTTTTTTGTGTTTATGAAAAACTGTGGGATAGATGGGAACGCCCATTGTAGAGGTTTTTTCTTTCTGAGGGACAAGCTAAAATGATAAGTTTGCCCTTGGTAGTCAAAATCGGTCAGAAATCTATTACTGTACTAAAGTTGGGTTTTTACCCAAGCTTTAGACACGTGGTATAAGCTTTGCAAGACTAGTGATCTACGCCAAGGGTGCTATGTTCCATTCTCTTGGTCTCAACGATCGACTACAACACCTTCTGTTAAGATTTCTATCAATGATCTACGGTCTCTCTAAATCGGATGAGATTGGTCGCAGCCACATCTTTTTGGTGCTCCCTGTCTTGATGAACAATTACAATCTTACATTCTTACAATTGGTTGTTGGCACGTCTTCTCTGCTCTCATGTACGCCTTCATCTCTCTGTCTCTAGACTCTCTACAATTGTTTCTACACGGGATGGATTCGCGTCTTCGATGTTATCACACCGGAGAAGGTGCGATCCTTCCCTTTAAAAATCCATCAGGATTTGATCGGGATGGGCTTTTTGACCTCTCGAGAACCTTTTTTTCCTCCTTTATAGGCGCATGCGGTCATCGTCATGGCCACCGCAACATCTGCTGCAGCGACCCAACATAGGGTCGCATCATTGCAGAATTCCACCATGGCGGAGCAGCGACAACAACAGGTCGGGGAGGTCTTCTACAAGCTCCAGGGCAGTGAATAGAATCGTGGATCTATTTTTTGTTCTTCCATGATTTTGTGTTTAGGAAAAAAATGTTTTTCTTTTTGGTGTGTAGAGCTTCCGCTAGCGAGGAGGAACTCGCTCCAGCAATTCCAAAAGAAGCGCTCCCATCATTACTTTACCATAGATCATGTGCTTGCTTTGATTTATCGATCATTACTTACAGTGTCATATATCATGTTCTTACTTTGATTATTAGTAATCATTCCTTTATTTCTGGATTTCATTTTATCCATAAACTTTGAGAATACATCGGTCTTTTAAATAATTAATAATTTCATTATTATGAAAAGATGGATATTCTAAATTTCTAAGCCACGTTATTATTTCTTTTTATTATATCTTAAACATTTCTCTACAAATTTATTCACCTCTGATGTTAAAGATTTTTGCGCTTCAATCTTCGTTTTGTGTTTCTTTGTAAAAAATGTAGTGCAGCTTTTTCAATGATACCTGGATTATTTTGGATCCATTTTGATTTTTTTGGGGATGTCTTATTCCGATAGAAAGTTTTACGTCTAAAATGCATGTGACAATCCCTATCTATATTATATCCATTATCCCCAATGACAACCTTTTTACTTAGCTATCACGCATCTCTATTTTCCCTGTTTTCCTTGGTAGAGAAGAATGTTCTCTTCTCACTTCTCTCCTAATATGTGATGGATGCAGATGTGTATTTATGATGAATAGATATGGTCGACTTCTTTCCAACTCTCCTCTTATCTCTAAAATCTCTTCACTACTTTATTTCTAACCTCTTTTACTACATCTTTACTTATTGCAGGAGAAATGGTTGTTTACTATTCGATGAATATAATACTTTATAAATTAAGTTTCAGATATATTATAAAGGTTTTTTTATTAGATGTACCCTTATGAGATATTGCAATATCAGGTATACCCCTCCTTTTGTAGTATTAATTGTGCACCCAACTTCTTGCACAATTATTATTTCTACTCTTTTTGCAAAATTAGTTGTGCCCCCGACCAAACTAACAAAAGGGCACAAATGATAACTGTGCAAGAAGTTGGGGGTACAACTGATATTGCAAAAAAGGGAGGGGTATAATCTTTATTGCAATATCATGTAGGGGTACAATTGATAAAAATCCTATCACAAAAGTTTTTTTCTATTATCTTAGCTCTTCATTTTTTTCTAGAATATTTCATTCTTCTTATTTTATTATTCCTTTAGTCTCTAGTGATTAAAGATTATTATCTACAATGATACTTATCGTTTGGGACTACTATAAGGGAGTTTCCTTTTTTTATTATAAGGAAAAAAATAAATCTCACATCAGCAACATGATGAAAAGTTTTGCTTATGCAACATAAACATGTTTGATCTTGAGATGATCTCATTAGAAAATATCATGTTAAGTAGAATATTTACTGATCAAATTTGATCTACCTTTCAATATATTTCAATGAGATACCTCGAAAAGATTAAATTAGATCCATCTTGAAAAAAATCTTCTTTATCAATATTTTAACGAAATTCATATACGAAGTACACTTATTTTACAATCTACTTCTAATGCCCTTTTGTTGTGTTTTGTATTGTTGTTTATGGACAAAAAGTTATTTAGATGATTTCTTTCCCTTTTCCCTATAAAATAAGTACCTTCCCCTCCATTGTATCTTGTAGCTCACTTTGAAACTTCATTGGTTAACACATTGAATACAAGAAGGAGATAATTCATCATGAATTAGTGGTGTTAAGTTTACGTGTTTGTTTAATATAAGAACACATCCATCTAACTCAACTTAGGGTATTCTCTTCTATCTTCTTTGCCAATTTTCTTTTGTATTGAATTGCCATTTTCCTTCCCTTGTCAGTTATTGATAATCGGTGTACCATCATAACGTTTGCGTTCATTTGATATGGACATTTACACAAGATATGTTTTATGGTGTAAAGCTTCTTTTCCCCGTGCATTACACATGCTCCTACTAATATTAGGCGTGTACTCATTGTCATTGTTATGTCTTAATCACGTACATGCATTTGAGAAAATGGAAGTTTAATACAAAGAGTATAGAAAGTAATTAAAATGAGTTGTTTTCATTAAAATAAATATCAAAATACTAATTTTATTACACTTTAAAAATTATGATGCGACCAAAATAAATTAGAACTAATTCATCACTCAAATAACAATATCAAGCGAACATATATTATGTTAAAATTAATAAAACTTATTGCATGCCTATGTAAATTTCTTAAAAAACATAAAAATCATGAAAAATATACATATATTATGTGTTAAGATTAATAAAACTTATTGCATACCTATGTAAATTTCTTAAAACATATAAATATTATGAACCTATGTATGTTCATGAATATCTTTTTGAATTAGATAAATCAAGAAGGTTTGTAATTACGTCAATTTTAGCATAATTTCTGGTACAAATTTTGATCCAAAGACAGGTGGTTGATATTGTCTTACGAAAGAAATTATTTTGGAAGAAACTCCTCGTAACTCTCTCTATTTAATTTTTCTCACCTACAACTACTAATTTATTTTATGATGCCGGTAATTATTTCTATGGTTGTTATATTTATATTATTTTGAATGCTCTTTTATATATTTAATGGTAATAATGTTAAACTTTATGCTTTAAGAGCTCCATTTTAGGTAGTTCTTTCTTTTAAAAAAATTATATAAAATTTCTAATGTCCATGTATTATATGATACCAGTTGATCATGTGATATATGGTTGTTATTAATTGTTAGCTGATTGTTTTATGTGAAAAGATACTTCTCAATATTACTTACAATGTTCTAAAAATGTTATATTCACTTATTTATTCAATTAAATAAAATTATACATTAATATCTCGATTACTTTTTATAATTACAAAAATTTTCAAAAATTTTCTTCAACCCATTGCAGAGCGCGGGAAATACACTAGTACTTGTTCTGTTTTGGAGAAATATTTATTAAATTTTGTAGGAGATATAATTGGATTGATTGTTGTATTTAGAGTTGGTTATTTTTAAAACATAGCCATATATTAATATTCAAGATTGCTACTTGAGTGAAATATCAAATTTCAATCATGATTCATGCCAAAAGATTAGTCATGAATTTGTAACTTCATAAAAAAATGGAGATTTTATTTCATGTGTAGCTCATTTCAATTGTTGTGGATTTATGCATTCGAACGCTTCAGTGTGATATCTATTCTGCCAACATTCCACATAATGCTGATGTAGAGAAGGCCAATTGAAAATTGCAGTCATTTATGATTGCATCGAGAAACAAAATAGATCCTCTCAATTGAAACTTGACTATGTTAATGCATTCTAAACTCACATCACTCTATCTAGTATGAGTGTTATGACGGTTCCATTGCAAATTAATGGAACCCTTTCTCATTTTGACCCATTCACCACTTATGCATGCTTGATCCAACTTCGTTAATACTTCCTCATTTGGTATCCAAATCGTATGTATGAAATAACTTATTGTTTTCGCGGTACATCTCAATACTCATTCAATGTTTGCTTGCGCATGCATATGCATGCACATCAACATGCACCCATGACACACACCCAGCCCCACACGTGCATGCATGCACACACGTGAACGCCTGCGTGCATGCTGCATGTGCATGCATCCTTCTATTCCTACCTCTCTCCTACCTCGATTCCATGCTAATCTATTTCGGTATGCTAAGTTCGCTTTGTTAGTGCTTGTATTATCTAGTTGAATTTTGGGACGCTTTTTAATATGGACTTTCTCAAAATATTTAGTTTATAGGACTACAAAAATATGTGCTCATCCTCCGCCTCTACCTGCCTAGCTAAATTCAAAACAAAGCTAGCAGCCTTGTTTGCTGCAGGGTGCAAGTGAGGTGGTGGAAAAGAGCATACAACAATCGAGATTTGAAGGCCAAGAATCAATAAAAAGGCCACTACATTATGACTACTTGTGTATTTAGTCATCCCATTTTATCTATAGGGTTGTTGTGAGACTGCCCTTTTTCTTCATCTCACAGAGGACATATGCTCTCAAGATTGGGTCAAACATGCATCATCTACCTTTAGTTCTCTACCAGGCATCTTGAAACATGTTTTCTTAGGATTTTCTAATGGTAATGCCATAGAGGATGATTTTTATACTAAACTCTTGAGCTATGAGGGTATGATTAGCTAGATTGGTTTGAACGTTGAGCTACTATGTGAAGTCAACACGTTTGGTAGTCGGTTAAAGAAATGATATATTAAAGAATGGTAGGATGGGATCAACTAGCCAACTAGGTGTAATGATGCTAGGGGAAGGATGCTTCTAAATAACTTGATATGAGGTCAATGAAAGTCCAACTTGTATGCTTTTAGGGTTGATATTACTTCGAGGAATTGGTAAAGTGAAGCAGACCTCTCCACTCACCAATATTTCTATATTTTAAGGGCTTGAAAAATCTAGATTCTTCCATTCCCTCACTTGAGTCATTAAAATTGAAACCTCTATGCAAGATTTATCGCTTATTTTTTTGATTACTTTGACCCCAACAAATAATGTTTAATGAAAATTGAATATCTAAAGTTTTAACCCAGGAAGGATTTCTACTTTCTTAGAAAGTCTTGCAGGATAGCTGAACTGCCTCCTCTTTTTGGTCAGGTAGCCTTTGCTATAGTTTCTTGTCCATTTTCTCTATTTATGTTCCTAAAACAAGGTTTGTTCTAGTTTGGATAACATAGGGCATCCTTGTCACTTTGCTTTTAAAAAGGTGGACCGCCATCCTATGTCATCAGGCTACTTCAAACCAAATTGAACTTATTTTTCAAAGACTCCTCGATTTAGGGTGGAGCTAGTCCTGCATTTACTAAAGCTTCAGATAGAATACCTTTTTAAGGCTTAGGGAGCCCCGTTCAGATAGATATTCCATGGAACCCTATGCCTTTAATATAGGAAAGAGGAGCACACTCAACTACACGACGCCAAGGCCTCTTTCATCTAGATCAGAGGGAGACAACCAAGGGAGGCATTCTATATGATAGAGATATGTGCCCCTCTAATGATGCATCCCAAATTTTCTCCCTGTTTATATAGTTGATGTATTACCTAGTAGCCAAATTCTCTAATCTTCATATCGTTCAGTATTCTCTTGGATGGCTATTCTAAGATTTTATGTCGGATTATGAGAAATGAGATAGAGTGGTTTCAACTATTCACTCGAGTGCGTCATTAAAATGTGTGGGCTACATCGGATCAAACTTGAGACAGGAGGTCTCTTTTCTTAGAGACATGTAGATCGCAATCATGTTTCAAGAGGTAATTCTATTGCTCATATGTGATCTTGATGAAATGACTTGGGAATCGTTTCCATGGCATGTGGTTTCATTGCACCTTATGACTAGTATGACTAGTCAACCTATATCGCATACGATGCGATCTTCATGCTTCTGTGATGCACGAGATGCAAACTCTCGCCTTAATGTTCTAGTTGCAACACGAGAGAAATTTGGAGTAGACTTTCCTAAATAGTTGTCAAAATCGAACTTCGTTAGCTTCTCCTTTGTGTAATTTTGTTGGAAAAAGAAGATATTGAACTCTGTTTGAGTGATCTACAAGCTTAAGAAAAACTTTAGTTATCGCATCACTCTAATCTCAATCTGTTTCTACATAGCTATAGAAAACTCATTGCAAAGAATCAATGAAACCAAACACAATTTTGTCAATGTAAATTTGCACAATCATCAAATCAGACAAAACAAACATCACAAAAAAGTGCAGTATGCTTTTCCTACTTTGGATCTTGAGGAGTTCCTTTTAAATTATCACAAAGAAAGTGTAATATGCTTCAAAAATAAAGTGCAATATCATTACACAGTAAAAAAGTTCTAAGTCGATCATACAATGATTGATGATCTTGTTTAAGTCCATGGAGAGCTTTCCTAGGCTTAAAAACGTATTCTGGTCTCGAGAAGTCATTAAAATCTGGTGGTTGCTTGAAGTTGACTTCTTTAATGAAGACATTTAAGAGCACACTTTAAAAATTTATTTGAAAAAACACGATTCCCTTAAAACAAGCGAATGCTAATAGCATTCTGATGGTCTCAATCTTAGCAATAAGAGCATACGTTTTTTTCCGAAATTGATGCCTTCCTGCTGAGTATATCCCTGAGCAACAAGTCTTGCCTATTTTCTGACAACTATATCTGACTCATCCAACTTGTTCTTAAAAACCCACTTGGCTCCTATAACTTTGTGATTTCCAAGCTTGGGAACAAGCTCCTATACATGGTTTCTCTTCAATAGGATAAGTTCATCTTTTATTGCCGTTAACCAGGAATCAATGTTGCAGGTCTCATCTATAGACTTTGGCTCCAATGAGGATACAAAAGCAGAGAAAGAAAATGAATTTAGGTGCAATGTTATATGGATTCTTTTTGAGATATCCCCAACCATAAACTCCTTGAGATGATCTCTAACAAAACTTAAGTCCTTTGGTAAACTGTGAGAATTACTATTCTCAAGTATATTTGAAGGGTCTACTTCTTTATTGTCTGCATTTTCTACTTCTTGTATATGATAATTGTTACTCAAGTTCTCATTAAAGATATGTTTACTACTTCCACAATGATCGTTATTTTCTTAATGAAGAGCCTGAAAGCTTTGCTATGTAGGAAGTATCTAAGAAGATACTGTATTCACTTTTTAGATCAAATTTATCTCGAATTTCCTTAGTGTTAAGAACAAAAAATTTGCATCCAAAGACATGGAAATAACCTATCCTTGGTAAGCGTCCCTAGTAGATCTCAAAATTAGTATTCCTTAATCTTGGTCGGATTGAAGTCATGTTTAAGACATAGTAGGATGTATTTACAACTACTACCTAAAAGTATAAGCATGTTCGATTCACATAGCATTGTGCGGGCGTATTCTTGAAGAGTATTATTCTTCTACTCAACTACAACATCTGAGCCGTTGTTCTGGGTGCAAAGAACTCATGATTGAACCCAACCTTTGCATAATACTCAAAGTACTTTTCATTCACGTACTCCCCACCATGATCATTTCTTAACATACTGATAATGGTTCCTTCTTCATTCTGAATCTATTTAGCCAGATTTTCAAATTCTGATAAAGTTAAGTCTTTGTAAGAAATGAACAAAATCCAAGTAAACCATGAGTAATAGTCCACTATTAGAAAAGAATAGCGACAACCACTTAAACGTCTGGATTTTGTGGATTCAAATAAATCTTGGTGTGGAAGCTCTAAAGGTTTGGCAAATCTAATATACTGTTTGGATTGTAGAGTTTTTCGATGAAATTGTCCTAAATCACATGCTTAGCATATGACCAATTTCTTGTAGGATAGTTTAGGTAGGTCTTTAACTAGGTCATGTTTTCCAAGCCCATGGATTAGTTTCATGTGAATGTGTAGGTCGTTAACTAGGTCATGTTTGCCAAGCCCATTGATTAGTTTCATGTGAATGTTACCTAATAGTTTATGCTAGAGCAAGGGCTCTTCTTTTGCTGCTAACAAGCATTCTAGTGATGAACACTCATCGAATCTGAACGTGTATATGCTTTTGCGCTTATCTCCGTTAAGAAGCACTTCTTGTGTATCTTCCTTAATGACTTCAAAACCACTCTTTTAAAACACTACTTCAAAATTTATCGTAGATCTGAGAAACACTCAAAATGTTGTGTTTCAGACCTTCAACAATGACAACATGACTAATAGAAACACCTCTCAGACGTCCCAAGTGACTAATAGAAACACTCAAAATGTATTGTTATCTCTTGGTGTAAGAAACCTTCAGTTTTGCAAAATAGTTAATTAAGTTCTTTGGTACCCATTGTTTTAAGGTCCTTGGAGGGTTAAAATGGTTCAACGAATTCTCCTTGGTTCTATAAATTTACTGGCTTTAGCTTGGCTAGAGTAAATCTTAACAAGCTTAACAGATTTGTTGATTTTAGTAGTTTTAGAGCTACTTGCTTTACTAGGTTGATACCCCAATCCCAAACTTTATTTTTGTTTGGTAATTATCTCTTAGTAGTATGTCTAGGTTTTCCTTACCCTTAGTGAATTTTTCTAAATCATTCAATAAGGCATGTTGATTTTTCTTTAATTCAGCTATATTTATTTCAATTTGTTTATGTTAATCCTAAATTTTTATTTCAGACACATGATGGCTTTCATATAGAAAGGTGATTTCTAAGTTCAAGAATGATTTCCTTTAACTCCATTTTCATTATTTACTATGGTGGTGCGTGCATTAGACTTTAACAACTTGTTTTCCTTTTACAATTTAACAACTAAATCATGCAAAGTAGTAACAAGGCTTTGTAATTCTTCTAAAGAGGGCTCCCTCATCGTCGTCTAATGTCACTAAACTAGGCAGAGCTTCTTCCTTTTTGGAGGTGTCCGTGTCACTCTTGAGAAATTATTGGAGTCCGAGTTGGAGTCAGAGGAGTCCCAAGTTGCTTGAAGAGCTTTTCTCTTCGGGTGCTTTGTGGTAGTGTATGTGGGATTTTCTCCTTTGTTCCTTCTCATCTACTTTGCTTTTGCTAGATTCATGGCTTTTTTACTCTTGATTATTGCTCTTTCTGAGTAGAGGAAAACCTTCTTAAAATAAACCTTCTTTTTGCAGTTGAAACACTCTAGTCCGCTTCCTTTCTTATTATCACCTTTCTCGGTGAATCTTTTGAATCTTCGAATGAGCATGGCGATGTCATCTTCAATGCTTTCATCTGATGATGTGGCTTCGTTTGCATGAAGAGCAATGCCCTTCTCCTTTTCGACTTTTGCTTCTGCTTCAATTGTCCATCTCTTCTCAACTTGTATGAGAGAGGTTTGAATGCGAGCTCATTCACGGGTAGGTTGTTGGCATCGTTTGCTTCCTTGATTACGATAATTGTTGTGCTTCAATTAGAAGTGTGAGGTTGAATGATCTTCTTTACTTGATCAAATTCCAAGATCTCCACATTCAGATTTCATAATTTGTAAAATAAAACATCATTCGTGATATTTGTAAAAGAAAAGATATTTTGCGATGATGTTTTCTTATACACATATCATAAATAATTCTCAATATAAGAATAATGATATCTTGAATAATCAGCAAGAATAATTGTAGATATATACTTCAGGTATAAGCACATGTAATTATATCACATATAACACATGTGAATAAGCAAATAAAATCATAGAATAAATGTCACTGAAGTTGTTTCTTGCCAAAAGAGTTCTAACTCTTGTCAGATAAACTTAAAGACTCTAAGGCGATCAAACGACACTTTGTCAATAGCTTTCTTACATAGAGCTAACTTTAGAATCAATTCCCCTAAAAAATATAGAAGAACTCAAAGAATAAGAAAGGGAATCACTCAGAGAGAATTTCTTTGAAAGTGAGAATGATTGTTATCACTGACGTTTCTTCCAATGTGAGTATAAGGTCCCTTTTATATGGTGAAAGAATAATGATTAGTTGAAAACAAAATAGGTAAGAAATTTGCAAATATTTGCAAGTCTGATCTATTAGTTCTATTGATCAATCAGATAAAAAATGATCGACCATGCTAGAGTGTTGGTCGATCAATCGATTATCATTGAAGTCCAGGATATTAGAATATGATCAATTATCAAGTAAGGTTGGTCGACCAACGTATGGTAGAAATAGAAACAATTGGTCGATCAAGGTATGGTCGATCAATATAAAATAGTTAACTGATCAAAGTTGAGTTCTTTGACATGTCTTCATTTAAAATGTTCTGAAGAAAAGCAACTTTCACATAAATACAGTGCAAATAAAGCAACATAAACTTTAGAACAACATGAAAACTTCTAAGATTATACAAGTTGTCAGTTGAAGTCATCTTTTACAAGTCTCTTTACTTAAGCAATCCATAGTTCTACAAACATAGTACACATGCAAGAGACTATGATATATATATATATATATATATATATATATGTATGTATGTATATGTGTGTGTGTTCGTGTTTGTGTATGTGTGTGTGTGTATCATCTTTAAAATATCTTGGAGAAACAAAGAACTAACACAAGAATCGTATTACTACATATAATCCTACAAGAAACGTCAGTCCGACGTCAGCGGGGGATAAATCACACGAAACATGTTTTCTCTCACTGTAAGAGAGCCACCGTCCAAAGGACCACAGCATAAAGAAGCAAAGAAGAATAAACCATGATCAATGTCTAACAGGTCGAGCTCATGCCAATGTAAACCTAGTTGACTTGCATCCAACGGACAGATGAAGTCTGGAGTACCAATCCTTCGAATTCCCATCACATCGAGAAAGAAAATGATGAGGTGGGGGAAGAGGGACATACTAAGAAGAATTGGGAAGAGAAAGGGAAAATCACACCACAGCGAACAAAGACAAAAAACTCAAATGGATTTACACACTCACGAGGCTGTAAAAGTTCTGCTTTTTATCTTTTGAACTTTATATTATTTTTTCAAAACAATATTGAGCGATACCCATATAAGTGATAAGTAGAAAGCATTATATTCGGCTTTACATGTGGATTCATCATTCTGCACACTGTACTATCTCAGAGTCGTACCCTACATGATAAGAATATGAGAAGCGTCCTGTAACCTTCTAAAATATGGAAACGTACATATATTAAAAAAACACGTTGTCGCTATAATTATGTAATCAGATTCTATAATTGTAGGCACAGAATTTTTGACCTATGTCTATTGAACTGTTTTACAAAATCTGTTGCCAAAAGGTAAGGTGGACAAAGAATTGTAACAATAATGTGTTTGTTGCCATTACTCTAGCAATGGAAAAACTATCTGTAACGTCCCGGGCTTAGATCCCCGGTCCATTATCGAGGAAAACTGGTCCTGACAACTTGTTGGGTAAGGGTCCAAATAGACCCGTTGGCAACCACCCAAAATGCTTAAGCCCAAGTTGACAAGTAGTAATCCCCACCACTTATAAACCACACCCACACTTTGTGAGTTTTCCATATAAAACTATGTTTGGGTTGGGATGTTACACTATCCTATATAACGTCTAATAAAGATGTAGCTAAAATATCTTTAGGTTTGTGTCAACAAAAAGTTCATTCCAAAAAGACCTTTATTTTTCGTTGCAATGATTCATCGTTACCACGATGATCTGTTGTACTGTGCGAATTTAATCCGAAAGTTCAAACCCTTCGTTGCAGTGATGCTGATATGATTCGTCATGGACGACCATCGGCATTACAAATAATAAATGAGGCTCCTTTTGCTCCGAACGGCCGTGTGGTCAATTGACCCGTTTTTGTTTTCGGACAATTTTCACTTTTCTGCAGTGATTATCTCTTGTCCTAAAACGTGTTAATTTTTTTGGAAGCAATGCCCTCTCCAAAATTTATGTCGAGCAAACGATGAGTATATATGTATATAAGAGAATGATACACGTAATTAGGTAGACAAGAGAATTTTCAAAATCTTGATATTTATGGAGGCACCTACAACTTACAAGATCCCCAAGCTTTTCGGGCTTTTGCATGCAAGAAGACAACCAACAATTTCCAAGAAACTGTCCTGAAGGTTTTTTTGGAAAACCTAAAGCGGTCCTTAGGCTACAAGCAAAAGTATTGCACGGTTAATCGCGTGGGCTTACCGATTGACAACCTAACGCAGCGTCCGAGACAATTTCCACGTAATTCACCTCATCTTGTTTAGGAGGATTAACGTAAGACCTCCGCGCGTAGATATATCCGCTTATAAATTACGAGGCATTGCATTTATTTCTGTCTACTTCCGGCAAATAATTGGGTCGAAGGCATGAAGGTTCATGTGTTCTTTTACTCTACTTATATACTCTTATGTCGCAAGCATATTGATTGCTAGTTAAGTATGCTTTTAGTTGCACTCTTTACCTCTTGATGGAAAGATACATGCTATAACTATTATAAATGGGATTTCTTATATACCAGTTGGGTTCAAATCCGGGATCAAATAATTGTCATTCGAGTGTATTGGAGCAAGATTTGATAAATAATTAGGTGTGTTGGGTCAAGATTAAGGTCTGGTGTGTGTTGATCTTAACATCTCTAGCTGTTTTGACAGAAGCACATGGTGATTAAGCTGCAAATTAATGGAGAGAAGGGAAGGATCAAGGCGATGAAGGTGGCAGTGTCAGCATCTGGTGCACTTCTCCTCCATGCTTACTCTATTTTCTTTGTCGAAAATCCACATCTAGATTTCTTTCTTTCTTTTAGAGGAAGAACATGGAGAAACGCCATCTAAGTAGATTTTAATTTGATCATAAGTTTTGAAATTTCCTCCACAGTCGTTAGGATCAGCTGATAGAATATAAGAAACGATGAGGAAGGGGGTTACGAAGATGAGGCAACTCATGCTAGAGATGGTTGGGATATAGGATGTAGAAATAGCGATGAAATTGTCCCTGCATACCTACTTTCACAGCAATAAAAATGTACATTATGCTGACAAATTCTAAATATAAGAAATTTAATTTGTGGCAACAGATTCGGAAATTAAACTTACCCAAAGCTCGGTAGTTGTAGTTTTACTATAACTAACAAACTAATTTCAACATATTATTTTAGTACCATGTGCTATAATTATTATGGTATGGACGTTTACGCACTACAGTAGAATTTACCTAAGGCGATGAATAATTTAGCATTTGTTGTCATATCATCCATAGTATACATATATAATCACGAGTAATATTCGTTACTTGAGTCATTAAATTCGCAACTATTATTGTACTTATTGCTATATTTTTTGCAACGAATCATATAACAATGTTTATATGTTGATTTTTCTTCTAGTTATTGTTAAATTGAGAAACAATTAGTAAAGTTTCTAACGAATAAGCCAATGGATATATAAATAATCCTTATATGAACCGTTAGCAACAAATATGACATTTCTTGTTAATTACAAGAACAAAAGCTAATTTTGCAACAAATAGTATTCGTTATTTTATTTTCATATCGGATGATATGGTAAAGAATATTTCAAATTATTTGTACCGGAATTTTCGTTTGTTAAAAAATGTTAGATTGGAAAAGAATTATTTCGCTATAACTTAGTTTTCACAAAGTAAAGAAATGTTTGTGAATAATTTTTTCGCTTTTGTACTTGTAAAGAAATTTTTTATTAATGTTTCGGTACATAATAGTTTTTCAAACATTGAATACGAAACGTGAAGTCATCAACAACTATCCCGTGCTTTTTAAGAAGACAATGGTGATGAACTCTTGAAATCTTTTCGACAGGAGTGGAGACGGTGACGGTGAAGCGGCAGGAAGGCATCCTGGTAGTGATCGGAGAAGATGTCGATTCGGTAAGACTAACAGAGAAGCTGCGGAGGGAGATGGGTCAACCGGTGGATTTGGTCAAGCTGGTAGATGTGCCGGATGGAGACGGAAGGGAGCAGGCAGTTGGAACTCCATATCCTTCTCCTCCTGCTCCCCATTACAACCCTCCTCTACAGTACTACGATGAACATCACGTTGGCCTTCGTCATGGATGGAATGCATACTACTGACCATAGCAAAGATGTGATCATCATGCATGTTTATTAAGGCGAGTGCGATGTTTTTAAGAAGCACTCCCTGTGTGGTGTACATTACTGCAAGGTCATCCGTCTCCTTCTTTCCTTGTGCCTTTTGTTACCTGAACAATTGGCTGTTTCAATTTGTTTGTATACGTATGTGTGGAAATATGTGATTAAATTGATAGTTGTTCTTGTTTTTCGTGATTATTTACGTGTCCCTTTCTTTTAGAAAAAAGATCATTCCATTCCATAAAAAAGAGTAGAGGTAAACTCTACCTATATCAAAGTTCCACGCCAGTACATAAAGAAGGATCGTAGGAAGGTCGGTGTTTAGTACAACCGGGAATTCCAACCAAGATCAAAACTACCATGATAATATTTTTCAAAAGACATGACCATAAAAAAAAATGGTCCATCCAAATTGAGAGACCAGGTATTGTGGACAGAGAGTAGCATATCAAGGGTGGGCAGTTGCTTCAGTTCCTTTCCTCGAAGCTTGTTGACGGCAGGTCCTGGGTCAAGGGCTTCACGAGTCTAATTTATGGGATGGAAGAGCAAATAATATAAAGTGGGCTAATTATTTAGTATGGAAAATGGTTGAGAGCCAAGTTTCATACTGTATGTGCTCAACAATCACATCATTTGCAATGATCGAGGATGGATGGAAGGTACTTGAAAAGTTCCGTAAAATTTTCTGTCCAACCCAACCACTAAACAGATGCGCTTGGTTTTGATATGCCAATAAAAGGAAGAATTTGAGCAAGATTGGGATTCTAACAAAAAAAATATCTAAACTATCCTTAGACATCAATATTAAGCAGGGCGAGAGCATGTTTAGTAACGGGACATTCGGGGAACAAGTGAGTATGTTTAGTAAAGGAGCATTGTCGAGTGACATACCAGCTAGGTTTAGTGAAGGAGCATTCTAGGATCATGTTTAGTAAAGGAGCATTACAGAAACAAGTGCAAACATTAGCAGATGATATGTTGAATAGGTGCAATTTAATATGGGTAACGAGTTTAGAATGCCACAAACAATAGGAAAAAGGAGACCCTTAGTTGAAAATGTTTGGAGTAGGATTTTGATTGTAGTCTTGTCAAAGTCCTCCAAGGGTTAAGGACAGGTAGAATTGTTTATTGACGTGCAACAAACCTTGTTCCCCCTGGAAGGAGATGTAATCTGGGGATTGAGTTCAACACAAGTGGGGGTGGAGGGTGTCAATTGTGCAAAATACAATAAATATCTGGATCCAAAAATATTCACAACCACTGTGACAAGAGTTGAGAATAGCAAGCCACAAATGTACAATGATTTTTACGTGAATACCAAGAGGGTACCGCAACCGAAAACCCTCTCTCTCACACAGAAAGGAATTTATAACTTGTAAACCCGTTTACAAAATAAGAACTTTCAGCATATAATCTACTTGGGAATGATGATGACCGTTGTTGAGCACAAACATAGGGCTTGAGTAGCTAGAGAGCTTTAGATTGAAGAGATCTCAAGAGCACAGAATCACAATAGAAACTTGAATATCACACAAAAATAACACTATTTCTTTTCTTCGAGAGAACAAGATTTTTCTCTTTGGTTGTCTGTGCCAACAATAAACCACTAGGGTCTTTTATATAAGGTTGGACATCAAAGAGCCATTGGTGAGCAAAAATAGAAACTACAACATTATTATTTTGAAAAAAACCAAAGTTTGATTGATTAGTATTTGAGTTGAATGATCACAGCTAAAAAATTGACTGATCATGTCAAATCAATCAGAGGTTGATCGGTTAGGATAAAAGGTCAATGAATCAGATCAATAACCAGGAGGATTAGCAAATTAATTGATCAACGATCGATTGCTCATATGTTCATAAAAAAATTTTACGAAATTGATGATTCTAGCTAATCTTTGCTTATTGATCAAATATATGTAAAAACTATAGATTGTTTTACAACGCAAATAATAATCATAAATTACCCAACTCGGCAAAATTTACGGAAGTGCCCCCATAGTCTTCTTATTTGTTATAGATCTCAAAGTATTCAAATCTTCTCTAGAAATGCATTTGAGCTTTTCATCTTCTCTAGAAATGCATTTGAACTTTTTGATCGAGTCTTGAGCTCTATAGAGCAAACTGCTTTAAGCCGTGTCATTTAGAATTGTACTTTATGCTTTGAATCAATTTCATAGCTTTCTCTACACTTTTTGTCATTGAGCTTTTACCTGAAAAGTAATCAATGTACAAAATAAATATACAACAAAGTCATTTGCACAATTTAAGGCACTAGCTGTAAGACCTACTATGTTTGACAAATCTATCTTCTCAGTGATATGCTTCTATATTATATATATCCCAAAATAATAATAATAATAATAAAACACCAAGACTACATGATATATATATACAATGAATTCAAAACTTTAAATAGTTTAGTTAATGAAAATTCGAATAGGTAATTTAATGGAGACCACTAATATAAAGTATAAATAACTTAAGGGAGAAACGTCTCTTTTCTAACATTAAATATTTGAAAAAAAAATGGAGAGAGGGTCCTATTTATGTATTAAAATACAAAGGCACATTTCCATGTAGGCGGTGCACGTATGGAAGTGGAAAGAGAAAGTAAAGTTATGCATGGTGATTTTGGAAACAACGTGTGGCATTTAAAATCCACGTGTTTGTGAAGAAGGATATGTATCATCTAAATTTAGGTATAAACGGGGGAGAGTACTTATAATGAGTATGGTACTTCCGAGACAAGGGCAGCATCTGGAGAGAAAGAGGTAGGGAAGGAGAGAGCGGGCGAAAGAGAGGTTGCAGAATAGGTTGCTTGGATTCAGGTTATTGTTCTAATCTTTATTTATTACGATTCGACACTTGCATGATAGCATACAGTTAGAATAAAATATACGGATAGATTAGTGGTACCCTGAATGAATATTTGAGTAGTTAACAATACTAGTAACATATAGATAGAACTGCTTAAGTACTCAAGTTTTCCTACAGAGATACAAGTTTATACTCAACGATGTTATTTCATGGTATACAGTTAAAATTAACAAATTAGTGATATATATATATCCTCCACAATCACTGGTGTATGACTAAATAAAGGAATCCCAGTAGGTTTGGTGATATAAAAAAAAATTACGTATTTAGATGTGGTTGTATTTAAGCACTAATATAGATTTCCTTATTTCTGTTACTTTAACATGGAAGTAGAATATTTTCATAACCCCTTTAAAGCAAGAGTCAAACACCAATGGTATGATTATAAAGTTTTGGTTAAATGATTTCATATATATATATACATTATAATTGTTATTATTTTTCAAATGTAAAATATTTATTTAGGTTATCTAACTCTTATATCACTTGCTTACCTGTATAAGGAAGGTGGGTAATCATAGCCATAACAATATAAATACTTAATAAATGTATATAAAGTTATTATAAGGATAAATATTTTGTCATATAGATAAGTATAGATAGATACTTCGAAATTAGTTGTACAAGAAAAGAAATAGTTGGGAGTAAATGTACATAATCGATTCCCTGGAGAATTCACCACAACTTAGTTTTATTTTTCACATGATTGTTTAAAGCTAAATTAGGTATGTGGTTATAAAAATATGTGCATATATGTAAGTTTATACATATGAAACTAAGCATACACAAGCATTCATGAATAAGATGTGCATATGATCCAAGTATTTTCAAAAGTGTTTACTTCTTCTTCAACTATAGGAACATCTGCCTTCATAAGAAAACAGTGACAGCTAGGTGTGATAGGTCGACCTAAATTGCTGGGTGAGTGGCTCCAAACTCCTATTTATATCATGAAAATTTCAATTTTTGCCTTTATGTTATATTTCATTCAAGAATTTATGGTATTGATATTAATATGACAAATTTACAAGTCGTTATATTTTCCAAGATATTATATATATCTGCAAAATTATGAGATTTATGATTTTTCATCAACAAATATGAAAAGTACATTATGTATGTTGGAATGTATGCACCCTAGATCTACCTAAAAGAACGGTCATGGACAACTAAGAGGGCTTTGGGCCCGCATTCCGTATACACTTAAGCTTTGGGCTGTATGCGGGATGTTTTTGACCTTTGGGGTCGTCTGCGCGTATGACAGTAAGATAAGGTCCTAGGTGGAGTTCGCTCTCCTAGGCATATGTAAGGCTAAGGGTTGGATAAAATCTCCCTGGCAGTATGGTTCATAGACTAAGTAAGATTAGATGGAAATAGTGGTGCATAATTATGTTCTTATAAAATGGAATCAGGTTGTTTTTTTTTAATCTCTTGTTTATTCTTTTTGTTAAGCAAGCATGTTATTATCTGCTTTTATGTTATCTTTACATTCAACCCCATGACATTTTTGGTTAAGGTGATAATTGTTCTTGTTATGTATGTTGAAATAAGCTATTTTTATTTTAAAGTTTGGACCATTTACTGAGTCTAAACTCTTTATTCGGGTTTAGACTCACCACTCTATTGCTTATATATTTACAGACTCCGCAGAACAAGAAGCTTAAGACACCTGGGATTGTCACTGACCTAGCTAGAGGTTGCAGCCTACCTAGTTGACTTTTGAAGTTGCATTTTTGGAATCATTCAGGTAAATGTTATGAGTGACAAGACAGAAATGAGAATTTTCGTGAAGGATGAATCTTTTGATACATGTAATTATTAACGTTGTATATGGAAACAAGTGACTTTGTGAAGCAGACTGAATTTTTGGTGTTGGAGTTTCGAGTTTGAAAATGGTTGATATGAATATGGTTGGATTTCTGAGATGATATTACTGTATTTAAAGTAATATATCTTCCAGTGCAGGTTGACGTTTTTGGGAGAACTCCAAATTATAGAGGAATTGCTGCCAAAATTTTTATGGATATTTTAATTATGATAAGGAATGATATGATGATACTTGTCACGCTTTTCTCGGCTAGCGGGGAGGGTCGTGACAACTTTTGGTATCAGAGCTTAATGATTTTGGAGCTTGATTTAATCGTGAATTTGGAAATTTGATCTAATGATGTGTTGAAGAATGATTGATTGATGTACTAGATTTTGATGAGAGTCAAAGGAAAAGAGTTGGAGTTATGATCTATGTTATTGAGGCTATAATATTTTAGTGCTTAAGACTTTATTCGGAATAATTATCGGATTTCTAAATAATGTATTCCTTGTTTTAGGAAGTGATGGCTGCAGAACCTTCTAGGAATGCACCAGGTCCTCACAATAGGAGCGAGTCATCAAACAATGGCTTACAAGATACACTAGAACTGATCGCTCAAACGTTGGGCTCAATGGCTGCACAATCTATTCGAGCACATGCATACGAACATCAGTTACCATATGAACATCTCTTTAAACTCGGTGCACAACATTTCAAAGGGACCGCTAATCCAAAGGAAGCCAGAAATAGGTTTGAGCAGACAGAAAGGGTATTCACTTTGATGGATTACACAGATGATCAAAAGCTGAAGTATGCAGTATTCCTTCTTAAAGAAAGTGCCTATGATTGGTGGAAGTCTGTCATGAATAAATATCCAGACCCTGTTACTCGCACATGGCAAATATTTCAGACTGAATTTAATGAGCATTTTTATCCAAGGGTTTATCAAGAAGAACGTCGACGCGAGTTTTTATTTTTGACTGAAGGAGGATTATCAGTTGCAGAATATGAAAAGAGATTTTTAGAGTTATCCCAATTTTGTCCTGAATTGGTGGCTAAAGAAGAAGACAAGTGCCGACGTTTTGAAGATGGGTTGCATCTTGATATTAGATCAATGATATCTACTAAGGGGTATACTGTCTACGCGAAGTTGGTGGAAGCAGCCACGAGAGCAGAACGATTGGTGCAAGAAAGGAAAAGAAATAATGATAATTCACGAAAAAGAGGAGGAGAAGGATCGAACTGGAGAGGTTATGGAAATAAAATGTTTAGAGGAGCTGAGAACACGAACAAATTTCAAAGACCTGCACAAGGTTGGAGGGGAAACCAACAAAACCAAGCCGAAGGAAAATCCATTGGTCCTTATCAAGAGTATTCCACGTGCAATACATGTGGACAGCGTCATTCTGGAGAATGTCTGAAGGGTTCAAAGATATGTTATAATTGTGGAAAGACTGGTCATTTGAGATATAATTGTCCTGAACTAGTTCAGAATACCAGCAAAACCAAGGAACCATTCCAGCAAGGAAAACAACAAGCAGTCATAAAATATCCAGTTGAAAATAAAGGAGTTAATATGAAGGGCAGCAAAGCTAACAAGACCTATGCTCAGGGAAAAGCTTTTAACATGACACTTCAAGAGGCTATTTCTGGGGAGGATGTAGTTTCAGGTATTACTAGAATTTTTAATAAAGATGCGCATACTCTTATTGATTCTGGAGCCAGCCATTCTTTTATTTCTCACACATTTTCAAAACATGCTGATAAACAAGTGGGTTCATTAGAACATACTTTGTTAATATCCATGCCCAAGGGAGATTCTGAAATTGTACAATATGTCTTCCGAGATTGCTCATTATGGATCAATGGACATGAGATTCATGTGAATCTAATTCCTATGGAATTGAGAGAATTCAACCTTATTATAGGAATGGACTGTTTAAGTTCATATCATGCAGTGCTAGATTGTCACAAGAAAGAAGTCACTTTCCGAAAGCCAGGAGAAAAGGAATTCACTTTTTATGGTGAGAGAAGGTTATATACTCCTTGTGTGATTTCTGCTATATTGGCTAGGAAGTTAATCAGAAAAGGCTGCTTAGCCTTTGTTGCTGTTATTTATAATATGGAAGTTCAAGTTATCTCACTAGAAAATATTCCCGTAGTGAGAGATTTTCCAGAAGTTTTCCCAGATGAACTTCCGGGACTACCCCCTGATAGAGAAATTGAGTTTACAATAGATCTGGTTCCTAATACAACACCTATAGCCCTTTCACCATACCGTATGGCTCCAGCTGAATTGAAAGAGCTTAAAGTTCAATTACAAGAACTATTAGATAAGAGATTTATTCGAGCTAGTATATCTCCATGGGGAGCACCTGTTCTTTTTGTTAAGAAGAAAGATGGAACTCTTAGGCTTTGCATTGATTATCGAAGGCTAAACAAGGTGACGGTACGAAATAATTATCCTTTGCCTCGTATAGATGATTTATTTGATCATCTACAAGGGTCTTCTATATTCTCAAAAATTGATTTGAGATCAGGATATCACCAATTGAAAATCAAGGAGATAGATATTCCCAAAACCGCTTTCCGTACACGCTACGGACACTATGAATTCTTGGTGATGCCATTTGGATTAACCAATGCACCAGCTGCTTTTATGGACTTAATGAATCGTGTCCTCCATCCTTATTTAGATAAATTTGTTATTGTGTTCATTGATGATATCCTAGTATATTCCAAAACTGAAGAGGATCACAAGGAGCACTTAAGGATTGTGTTGAATACCTTGAAGGAAAACAAACTGTATGCCAAATTAAGTAAATGTGAGTTTTGGTTGCATAAGGTGAATTTTCTAGGACATGTTATTTCTGGGGATGGTATCTCAGTGGATCCTGCTAAAGTTGAAGCTGTATTAAATTGGGAGCGTCCAACAAGTGTTACAGAAATTCGGAGTTTTCTTGGACTTGCAGGATATTATCGAAGGTTCGTCGAGAATTTTTCAATTATTGCAGCTCCGTTAACAAAATTAACCCGCAAAGACGTGAAGTTTACATGGAATGATGACTGCGAAAAGAGTTTTCAAGAACTCAAAGGTCGTTTAACTTCAGCCCCAATTCTTAGCCTACCCTCTGGAAATGGAGGATATGTGGTATATAGTGATGCCTCGCATCAAGGGTTAGGATGTGTTCTTATGCAACATGGTAAAGTCATTGCCTATGCTTCTAGGCAACTTAAAAGGCATGAACTGAACTATCCCACTCATGATCTCGAACTAGCGGCAATTGTGTTTGCTCTTAAGATTTGGAGACATTATTTATATGGTGAAACTTGCCAGATTTTTACAGATCACAAGAGTTTAAAGTATATTTTTACACAGAAGGAATTAAACCTCAGACAAAGAAGGTGGTTAGAGCTAATTAAAGATTATGATTGTATAATTGATTACCACCCAGGAAAAGCAAATGTAGTTGCAGATGCGTTAAGTCGAAAGTCCAGAGGAAGATTGAACTATATGAGGAATGAAAGTATTTTGAAACAATTGCAGTCACTAAGGACAAAGTTGGCAATTGATGATTGTGGAGCACTTTTAGCAAATTTGCAAATAATGCCAACACTTTATAATGAGATTCAAGCGGCTCAAGAGCATGACACAAAGATTTTGGAGATAAAAGAAAAAGCCAAGACCGGAGATAGCTCAGAATATAGCTTGGATGAGCAAGGGGCTTTACGTTTCAAGCAAAGGCTATGTGTTCCGGATTCATTAGAAATAAAAGGAAAAATTTTGGAAGAAGCGCATAATTCCTTATATGCCATGCATCCGGGAAGCACTAAAATGTACAGAACCCTGAAGAGCGTTTATTGGTGTCCCGGAATGAAAAGGCAAATAGCTGACTATGTTGCTAAATGTATAGTATGTCAGCAGGTTAAACCGGAACGACTAAGACCACCAGGTCTGTTGCAACCTCTCCTGATTCCCGAATGGAAATGGGAGCACATTACAATGGATTTCGTCACGGGACTTCCTCGCAGTTCAAGAAATCATGATGCAATATGGGTTATTATTGATAGATTAACCAAGTCCGCACATTTTATAGCAGTTAATGTAAAGTATACTCTTGAAAAATTAGGCAAACTATTTGTGGATGAGATAGTCCGTTTGCATGGAGCACCTATTACTATTACCTCTGACAGAGATCCCAGATTCACCTCTAAATTTTGGCCAAGTTTACAGAAAGCTTTGGGTACGAAGTTAAACTTTAGCACTGCATTTCACCCGCAAACAGACGGTCAATCAGAGCGGACTATTCAAACATTGGAAGACATGCTCCGTGCCTGTGCTTTGAGTTTCAAAGGCAGTTGGGATGAACACTTATCACTTATGGAATTTGCCTATAATAATAGCTACCATTCTAGTATCAACATGGCCCCATATGAAGCTTTGTATGGTAGAATGTGTAGAACGCCTTCGTGTTGGACTGAAGTTGGAGTGCGAAAGCTACTCGGTCCTGAATTGATCCAAACTACCACTGAGAAAACAGAAGAGATCAAAAGACATTTAAAAGAAGCACAAAGTCGACAGAAAAGCTACGCGGATAAGCGAAGGTGAGATCTAGAATTTGAAGTTGGTGATTTAGTATTTTTAAGAGTTTCTCCTTGGAAGGGTGATGAATCCACGTTTCATCATCTTTATTCTATCATTTTGGCCTTAAAAACCCTAGTAAATGCGTGTAAATAGGCTTAATATAGGTATTTTAGCATTCATGCATATGTATGTAAATATTGTATAAAATGCGGTTTTTAAAGCCAAAATTATAGAATAAAGAAAAGAAAAGAAAAAGAATAAAATATTGTAAATATTATATGACCCGAAACCCCGAGACCTAGGCATCTTGATGAATAGGTCGACAAGGAATAAAGTAGGGGGAGATAAGGTCAGAAATACAGTGTAAATACATATACATTTTATTCATTATTTATTCATTTTGGGACCTATTTTTGGTTCCACTTTTTATACATCAAATAAAGAAACTTTGTACATGAAAGTCGTAGATAATTAAATAAAGAAAAATACAAAATTGATTTCACAGAAAAATAATGTACAAATGAAAAGTTTTGGTCTGAATAAAAATCCAGAATGCCAACTTCCCAGACCCATATCTCACAAATAAAAACTCCAAATGCAGCGTACTCACCTTTAATTGTATATAGAAGAAAATAATCTAATTAATGGCGGTGGTTTCGCATTTGGCGGAGCTACGGTGTGAAAGTTGAGTTTTGGACCCCCATTGTATACTTGTACATATTAAAATATTTAATTTATTATTTATTTATTATTTTTATAATTTTATATTTTTATAATGTTGTAAATATTACTTATAATACTTATGAACATTAAAAATAAAATAAAAACATCAATAAAACTCAAATAAAAATACTTGTATACTCAAAACATAGGTATTATACATATACTTACACCTATATAAAATACACTTCTATTTTATTAAATATACAAAATATATTAATAAAATAAAATAAAAATATAATTACGTGTATAAAAGTATGTTATAATTTTATAAAATAAGAAATAAAAATAGTAAAATTAAATACACAAATTAAAAATAAAAGGCTACAATATATAGATATAGATACCTATAGGGGTATAAATGCAAACTTGTAAAAATACATCTCATAAAAATAATTAAAAATCATAATAAAATAATTTATAAAATAATAAACATTTTTTATTTTGTAACCATAATTTAATAAAGTGATTTGCTATTTTTAATTGAATTTACAAATGTTTTTCCAGGGATTTTTGTGGTTGGTCCACGTGGACCAACCATGTGGAAGTTGACCCGCTGGTCAACTCCCTGGGCTGCACCTGCAGCCTACCAGCTGCGTTTTTTGTCATTTTCTCCTATTTTTCTAGGCCACGTCATTCACATTTTGACCTAGAGTCCTTCTTCACTTTTTCTCCCCATACAACCATGATACACGCCCAGTACTTGCTTTGGTCTTTAGATCGAAGATTTGCTCTATAAACCTCGATCTTCATGCCTCCTCGCCCACTCTCTACCCAATGTTCTGAAGCTTGTCAGACTGCGTTTTTTTGGCGTTTTCTCCGAATTTTGGAGAGCGCATCTTTCACCATTTGGCATTTCTTCCTTCTTGACTTTTGTTCACCATATATTGAGGATACACGCCCATGGTTGTTTTTGGGGAGTGCATCACTGGTGTGCTCCAGAAGCACCGTTCTTTGTGCCCCTTCGACCACTCTTTCAAAAAGACCTCCAATCCTCCATTTCAATTTTGAACCCTTTTTGCCCCTTCTTCCTCCCTTCTTTCATGTGCTGAGGTTAGAGGGAGGTGACAGCAACCTCACCTCGCCGTTAGGAGGAGCGGAGGAGCGGCGCGGAGGCGTCTCCATCCATCTCCGGCCAAGCTTGGCCGTGAGGTCCCCATCTCAGGCAACCCACCTTCGAGGTCGTTTTCTTTTCATTTTATCGCTGATTAGTTAGCTCTTAGTTTCAGTTTTTAGTTTTCACATTTAGCTTGTTGATTCAATCATTCACTCGCCTAGATTTCTCACAAGCAAACACCTCGCCGGAGCTCCATGAGCTCCGACCATTTTTGCCATTCCGCCACCTTCTCCACTCCACACGTTGGCCCTTGGGACCCTCTACTGTGATTCTCGTTCTTCATTTTCAGGTCCATAGGCCAAAGGACTCCATCAAGGGGGTCGTTTTTGACGCAGGCCAAACCTTTTGGAGTTTCCCCCCGTTCTTCATCACCGTGGTGACGCCCCGACGGAGCAACCGTCATTTTGAGGCCGCCAGTCGATAGGGGAGCCTCGCAGGAGCTTCTCGACCAGCTTGGGACTTTCCAGGTTGTAGGAGGAGATCACGCCGTCAAGCCAAAACTCGCCGAGAGGCTATTCTTCGCGAGTTCATTCACATTCCTTCGCAGCCGTTCGATCGTCGGGCGAGGGTATTTTGCCCCCATTTTCCCCCGCCATTTTGTGTAATATTTATTTAGGACTCAAAGCATTCATCTGAAGTTGTGTACTTTTGTATAATTCGCATATTGGTCCTTGAACTTTGCTCTATTTTCATTCATACCCTTGTTAGGCCTTGTATTTTTGTATGCTTTCCCTATTTATTTCATTCATCTATAAAACTCCAAAAATTCTCAAAAAATAGAGTTAAGCTCCTGTTGCATTGTAGATTCACGCCATATTTTTATTTTTCATTTTCATTGCATTTTATTATTTATAAAAATTCAAAAACACTCATTTTCAGCACTGTTTGCGTTATAAAATCACAAAAAAAATATAAAAACACATCAGCAAATTCCCAAAAAAATATATTTTGCTTATCGTATTGTGTTCTAACTCCAGTCCAAAAATCATTAAAAAATACAAAACAAAACTCCTAAAAATTAGAAAAGCCCAAAAACCTTCCTAAAAATCTAAAAAATCCTAGAAAAATCCTAAAAATATAAACTCAGTTTCTGTAGTTTCTCTATTTTATTCTCTTTTATGGAAAATTAATTTGAGGAATTTTTGACACTGTTTACTATTTTTCATCCTCAATTTAATTTCGGCCAGCAACTTTTATTCACTGTTTTCTTTATTTAGCCAATTAAAAATACCAAAAACATTCTAAAAATTACCCAAAAATCACAAAAACAGTAAAAAAGTATAAAAACACCAAAAAGACTTTATTTCCTCATTTTTGAGTATTTTTATCTATTTTTATAAATACTTTAGTTTCCCTTTTATTACATTGTCTCTATTTTCCAATATTGAAAAAGAAAAGTAAAAAAAATATAAAATATAAAAAGAAAATACAAAATCAGTAAATTAAAAATCAAAATACAAAAATATAAAATTAAAAATTAAATAAAAAAAATATAAAATTCAAAAAACCCACCAAAATAGCATAATAGGCACTTGATCACAACACACACATTTTTGAGCACTTGTGCCCCGATCTACCTGTCTGCTCCCTGTGTTCGACCTCTACACATACTTGCACTATACACATCTTGTTGTAGAGTTATAATAAATTTTAACTCCGCACATTTACTTTCTTTGTTTGATTTATCTGTTGTGGGTTAATTGTTGTTTTAATCCGGATTTCGCGTGGTCGATTCAGCGACTGAGTTACCGCCTTGTGTGGAACTTAAGATCACCGATTTTTGGGTTAAACAAATGGCGCCGTTGCCGGGGAGCAACAGCGCGTAGTTCGGGTCTTGTTTGTGTTTGTGATTTATTGTCTATTTCACGGCTTTTATTTTTCGCTATTTTATTTTCTTTATTTTTGATATATCTGTTGAGCTGTCTAATCCCCCTCTCTTGTTGACTTTGTGCGAGGTACCGCGGATCGAGGGAGGCGCTCCAACCTAGGCGCCTACGCACCCACGTGAAGCCGGCTTCTGCCCGCTTAGCACCGAGGAGACAAGGAGAGATTTTTGAAGACCGCGCTCTATTTTAGTTGCATTTTATTTTCTTGTATTTATTTTTGTAATTTTTGTGAGAGAGAGACCACTTTATTTGTAATAATACAGGTACCCCCGAACTTGGACATTCGAGCCTAATTTCCAAGTGATTGTTCACTTGGGGGCTCACCGCAGTTTTGACGGTTTTCATCGCATTTTTTTTACTTTGTTTTTCGATTTTCGATTTTCTTTATTTTGTGTGATTGAGCCCCTAGTTTTAGGATTGCTTGCGATAGATTAAGGCCAAACACCTAATATATCTTGCATGTACCTATAGCCGCGTTTGGACTTAGTCAAATTTTTAAACAGTTGGTTCATCATCTTCGATCCGTCGCGCCGCGAGCTCTCCCTGTAAAGCGCTTTCTCCTAAGCTCAAGTGTGTTGAGCACAGAGGAGGGGTGAGCCTAGACCGGACTCTAGGGTTGAGGATTGGCGGTCAACTTGTGGTTCTTCCCGATAATAGCAATTACTGAACTTAGGGCGATTTCATCGGCTTTTGCATTCGCATATAGATAGGTTTCAATTCTGCTGAGCATCCTTGCATGTAGAGTGCTGGAGGCAAGGTGAGCATTTCTCTTTAGCATTCATCATCGATTACCGCTTGCATTGCTTTTCCGCCTCTTTACCTCTGATTTTGCCAACCTAGGATCTTAAAGGAATTGATTCCTCGTTAGGCGCGTGCATTTCTCACTAAAAATTCAAAAAAAAAGTGATAATCAATAAAATTGGGACTGCTAACATTACTCGACCCTAAAATCAATCAAAAAGAAAAACATTGTCTTGGGGCGAGTAATCCCCTCATTGTCTTCGTTTTATTTGCTCGCGCACACCTTAAGGATTAGTGCCCAAATCCCATCAAGCCCCCTAAGTGTGTGTGAAATTCTTTGACTTCTCGCCTAACTCTAAAACAGACAAGATAAAAAGACCGCATTTGTGGTCTTCACCGAGTTGAGTAGGTGAATTGAGGGTTTGTATTCTTTTCATTTTTGCTGTGATTGTTTTGTGTGCGTCCTAGATCGCCGCTGCACTTGCGCCTTTCTTCTCACTTCTCTTGACTTGACCATCGTGCTCTCCCGATCATTTTCTTTTGTTTCGAGATGGCCGACTGGAGCGTATTCTATCCGGACTTTGCGGATCACTCGTTCACTCCAGCCGGTCCACCTCCTTTTTTCCAGGAGGACTTTGCTCCTGATTTTTGTACATATCCGACCAACCCACTATTTCAGGATTCGGACTTTGACCTTCACCAGTCATTTCCACCACCATCACCTACACATTTCGACAACCCGCTCTTCCTTGAGTATCCCGATCCGGAATGTGATTTTTGCCCACACCCACCGCCCACATTCGACTCACCCGATCCTGAGATTTTGGAGTCACCTTTCATGATATCCACACTTGAGACCTTGAACCAGATGATGGAGCATATGAATTCGAGGATCACTGATCTTACTAGTTTAAATAAGAACCAGAATGCCGCTCCAGTCTTTGAGGATATGGAATCATTTGAGGATTATCATGAGAGCTTGCAATCGCCCAAAATACAAAAAAATGAGAAAAATTTAAAAACACAAAAAGATTTCGGGAGACACACGATCGACTCAGACTGTGAGGAGAGAGACCACTTGCCAGATCCTTGGTCCACACATGCAGACACACCTTGTCCCACCTTTGACCTCGAGGATGCCGCTGTACAGACTGCTCTTGGCATGCCTCGTGTATATGCTGATTCCGACTTCCTCCCTTGTATGGAGGAGGTCCAAAATTTCAAAAAAATGTTGACTGAACCCGAAGTGGTGGCTACCATACATGAGATTATCCGTGCCCCACTTCAGCAGGCCATGACCGATTTATCTGCTCCTCTTCCCAAGAAGAGAAAGCGGAGGAGCAGATCTGAGCGTCATATCTTGACCATGGCCACTGCCCACGCCATCACACACCGTCCCATTCCTAAGAAGAGGAACACTGCCACACCTTTCATTAGCTGCACCATCTCTGACCACACATGTGATCGCACTCTCCTAGACGGCGGTGCTTCTATTAGCATCATACCCTTCTCGCTGGTACAGTCTCTTCACCTAGGGCCTCTCAAGAAAACCAGGATGATCGTACAGTTTGCTGATGGATCAATAAAGAGGCCGAAGGGTATCCTTGAAAACGCCGTCATATCGATTCAGGGAACGAGCCACAATGTTGATTTTGTCGTATTGCCCATGGAGACCTCCACAGGGGAGCACTCTCCAATCATCCTGGGACGACCATTCCTCGCCTCTGCGAGGGTCGTTATTGATTATGGATCAGGAGAGATTCGCTTCCGTCCTACTGATGAGAGCGAAGTTTCGATCATCGCACCCACTGCCGACCAGAGATCTGCACCTGATGTGACCACACCTATCTTGGCTGACCTCGAGGACCATGATCTTGGTGATACTATCAGAGAATTTTGCTGCTTATTGGATTCCACTGAGACCCGAGAATTCCTCCCAGTTAAGGAAGACTCAGAAAGCATGGATCTCGACGTTCCTTCTTCTGGGTCTTGGCGATGTGTTGACGACATCCACGGGATTTACACGATTGACACCATTGAGCGGAGGGCAGATTTAGAGCCTATACAGGACGGACATGCTTTGACTACTTCCACTGATGAGTCCGCTCCTGCCCATGTAGATACTGATGAGACTAAGGCCGAATTTGATTTAGTTGCCTTTCTTCAGAGATTCGGGCCTTTTGATGAGAAAGATGATCCGGTTGAGATTATAGAGGACGAACAGAACTCGACTACTTCCACCGATGAGTTCGTGCCCTTTGATTTTGACTTGGACGAGACCTCGCAGGACGACACTGAGTACACTACTTCCGATGATGATGAGTTCGTCCCATTCCACTTTGATATCAGCGAGACTCCCAAGGCCGGACCTAGTCGTACTTCTTCCACTACTCCGTCTGTGCCTTTACACCCTAGGACCACTGAGGACTCACTCCCTGTCGACATTGATCGGATTCCGTCCACTGTGGACCCCGATGTCGACCTGCACCACACTAGATCTATTCCTCCGCGGTCCCGCAAGAAGGTTCGCTTTCTACCTTCTTGACCATCTGTATATCCATCTCTGTTGTATATTCACTTTTGTGTACCTCCGTCTCTCTTCCGTATTGCTCGTCCACCCATTCTCGTGTCTGCCTAACTTAGGACGTACTTTGTCCTAAGTATAGGGGGGTGGACGAGCCGAGTGTTCTTTCATCGTTCCGTATCATCACTCCTGTTGTTGCCTATACTTAGGGCTTCTTTTACCCTAAGTATAGGGGGAGTGATGCGTCCATCCTCACAATCTCTTCTTCCATCTGCATCTCTTTTCTTCTTTTCTTCTTTTCTTCTTTTCCTTTTCTATCTTCTTTATCTATCAAAAAGGTGTCGCCCTTGTAGACAGTTTTCCATACTTAGGACGTACTTTGTCCTAAGTATAGGGGGGTGTGCACCCCGAGTTTTTCTATTCCTCTCGATCCTCTCCATTGTCTCATCTTCTTGTCTATACTTAGGGATATCTTACCCTAAGTATAGGGGGAGACAATCTGAGTACGATCTGTTCATTCCCACCCTTGACCCTCCCTACGTTGTGTACAGTCTGCTATACTTAGGATTATTTGATCCTAAGTATAGGGGGGACGGTCAACTTCTCATTCTTTGATTCATTTCTTTATTCCTTTATTATTTAGACTTGTCTATACTCAGTACGAGTTATGTCTTCTCTTTTCTTTCTGATCTATGAGGACATAGCTCAAGCTAAGTATAGGGGGGTCGTATATACTGCGTATATACTTTAGCCATAACTCGTACTTTCGTATTTTCTTAATAAATATGGCTAAAAATTCTTTAAAATTCTTAATAAAAAGATGTGGTTATTCCTCAAATTCTTTTTGGTATTTACTGATTAATAAATCAGGTGAAAATGTTTTTTGCAAAATGTTTGAAAAATAGTTTGAAAATCTTTGTGAACATCTATTGAAAACTATTTTGAAAATATTTTGTTTCGTGTTTTCAACCTGTGTGAAAAATGTGTGGTTTGTAAAATTTATTTTCTTTGTGTGAAATAAAATGTTTGAAAAATGATTTGCAAATGGTTTGAAAAATGGTTGCAAAAATGATTTGAAAAACCTATATATACTGTTTTGAAAGCCTTTGCAAAATGTTTTCAAATATGTGTAAAATGTTTGTAAAAACTATTTTGGACTATAGTTTTCAAAAATTGTGTGAAAAGCTTGTTTTCAAATAAGTTTGAGGAATACTTACATCTCACCAAAATCCACTATATGTACATATGTATAAAATTGACCACTTACCCTTGTAAATTCTTAAAATCCACTTCTTGTAAATATAAAGAAGCACTCCCTTGTACATATTTTCACCTAGTTTCCAGCCAAAACTTTTTATTTTCAAAAATTCCCAAAAACATTTGCAAAACTAAAATCCAAAAACATTTGAAAAATCCTTGAAAAACACAAAAAAAATGCATCTGCATATGCATCATCATCATCTTTTCAAAAATCCATAAAAAGTTCAAAATTTTGAAAATTGCATCACAAAAATATTTTCTGCATTGCATTGCATAGCATGAGCATTTTTCGGATTGAGTTTGATAGTTGAACAAGTCTAAGTAAAATCCGAAGATTGGAGCTTGATTGGACCTTAAAATCTACCTAATAACAGGAACCTTATAGGAACTGGGTTTGAGGTACTTCAGGTCTAGTTGACTTAATTCTTTGAAGATCACGAGACTTAGTTCAATGGATTCTTGACTGCCTAAGTAGAGTATTTCGGAGCGCATGCACGACTCTTGTTGATAATGACCTAACTTGGACACCTGCACCTTTCACATGGCTCAACTCAGTTGGAGTGATGAGGGGATTGGATTTGCCGGTATGAGACGCACACAAGTGGAAACATTTGTCCTCCTCTAGGGAGGGAAGTGCACCCCAACCCGTCCAGTGATTAGGAAGTCTAAAGACAGGAGACTGTGGGTTGCGATAAAGCTTCAAAAGAGGGATAGTCTACTAGCTCAAGAGGAAAAACTCCTTATGTAAATGCTGCTGTGAATAGTATTTCAAAAAAAAAAAAGAAAGAAAAGAAAAAAAAAGAGTCAGGCATGTACAAAAATAAAAAGCCTGCAAAGTATGTGAATATGTTGTATAGAAAATAAGCAAGCTTGAGTTACAAAGTCATATCATGTGAGCCTGCAGCAGGATGACTTGACTACACTGGTCTTGCATCCAAGGATAGGTAGCTACACTGGCTACCGTCCATTCTTCTCTTCACCCCCTCTTCTTGAGCTGGTTGCCACTTGAACTTAGAAGGGAATACCCCGCTCCTCGAGGATGGAGTTGCTGGATTGGGGAATCATTGGGTTGTCGTACCGGAGAAGTCAGTTTCTTTGTCATTCTAGTTGGGGAGAGCCACCATCACTTACACTGTACAAGTCAGATTCATAGTCGTAAGAGTTTGCGTATGAGTTGAAGTATTTCTGACCTGGCTATTGAGGAGACTTGAGCAGAGTTTTGGGATTCTCAGGGACTGTTGGATTTCAAATTTGGTTCTTAATAAGGTTCCGCCCGCACTAAAATTCCAAAGTCCGACTTAAGCTCCAAACTTTGATTTTATGAAGACAAGTTTGATGATTAAATTTAGTCCATCTTTCTTCTTTTTCTTTTCTTTTTCTTTTTCTGCACTTATTGCATAAGTGTTTGCTAGGGACTAGCAAAGGCAAGTATAGGGGGATGATGAATCCACGTTTCATCATCTTTATTCTATCATTTTGGCCTTAAAAACCCTAGTAAATGCGTGTAAATAGGCTTAATATAGGCATTTTAGCATTCATGCATATGTATGTAAATATTGTATAAAATGCGGTTTTTAAAGCCAACTTTATAGAATAAAGAAAAGAAAAGAAAAAGAATAAAATATTGTAAATATTTTATGACCCGAAACCCCGAGACCTAGGCATCTTGATGAATAGGTCGACAAGGAATAAAGTAGGGGGAGATAAGGTCAGAAATACAGTGTAAATACATATACATTTTATTCATTATTTATTCATTTTGGGACCTATTTTTGGTTCCACTTTTTATACATCAAATAAAGAAACTTTGTACATGAAAGTCGTAGATAATTAAATAAAGAAAAATACAAAATTGATTTCACAGAAAAATAATGTACAAATGAAAAGTTTTGGTCTGAATAAAAATCCAGAATGCCAACTTCCCAGACCCATATCTCACAAATAAAAACTCCAAATGCAGCGTACTCACCTTTAATTGTATATAGAAGAAAATAATCTAATTAATGGCGGTGGTTTCGCATTTGGCGGAGCTACGGTGTGAAAGTTGAGTTTTGGACCCCCATTGTATACTTGTACATATTAAAATATTTAATTTATTATTTATTTATTATTTTTATAATTTTATATTTTTATAATGTTGTAAATATTACTTATAATACTTATGAACATTAAAAATAAAATAAAAACATCAATAAAACTCAAATAAAAATACTTGTATACTCAAAACATAGGTATTATACATATACTTACACCTATATAAAATACACTTCTATTTTATTAAATATACAAAATATATTAATAAAATAAAATAAAAATATAATTACGTGTATAAAAGTATGTTATAATTTTATAAAATAAGAAATAAAAATAGTAAAATTAAATACACAAATTAAAAATAAAAGGCTACAATATATAGATATAGATACCTATAGGGTTATAAATGCAAACTTGTAAAAATACATCTCATAAAAATAATTAAAAATCATAATAAAATAATTTATAAAATAATAAACATTTTTTATTTTGTAACCATAATTTAATAAAGTGATTTGCTATTTTTAATTGAATTTACAAATGTTTTTCCAGGGATTTTTGTGGTTGGTCCACGTGGACCAACCATGTGGAAGTTGACCCGCTGGTCAACTCCCTGGGCTGCACCTGCAGCCTACCAGCTGCGTTTTTTGTCATTTTCTTCTATTTTTCTAGGCCACGTCATTCACATTTTGACCTAGAGTCCTTCTTCACTTTTTCTCCCCATACAACCATGATACACGCCCAGTACTTGCTTTGGTCTTTAGATCGAAGATTTGCTCTATAAACCTCGATCTTCATGCCTCCTCGCCCACTCTCTACCCAATGTTCTGAAGCTTGTCAGACTGCGTTTTGTTGGCGTTTTCTCCGAATTTTGGAGAGCGCATCTTTCACCATTTGGCATTTCTTCCTTCTTGACTTTTGTTCACCATATATTGAGGATACACGCCCATGGTTGTTTTTGGGGAGTGCATCACTGGTGTGCTCCAGAAGCACCGTTCTTTGTGCCCCTTCGACCACTCTTTCAAAAAGACCTCCAATCCTCCATTTCAATTTTGAACCCTTTTTGCCCCTTCTTCCTCCCTTCTTTCATGTGCTGAGGTTAGAGGGAGGTGACAGCAACCTCACCTCGCCGTTAGGAGGAGCGGAGGAGCGGCGCGGAGGCGTCTCCATCCATCTCCGGCCAAGCTTGGCCGTGAGGTCCCCATCTCAGGCAACCCGCCTTCGAGGTCGTTTTCTTTTCATTTTATCGCTGATTAGTTAGCTCTTAGTTTCAGTTTTTAGTTTTCACATTTAGCTTGTTGATTCAATCATTCACTCGCCTAGATTTCTCACAAGCAAACACCTCGCCGGAGCTCCATGAGCTCCGGCCATTTTTGCCATTCCGCCACCTTCTCCACTCCACACGTTGGCCCTTGGGACCCTCTACTGTGATTCTCGTTCTTCATTTTCAGGTCCATAGGCCAAAGGACTCCATCAAGGGGGTCGTTTTTGACGCAGGCCAAACCTTTTGGAGTTTCCCCCCGTTCTTCATCACCGTGGTGACGCCCCGACGGAGCAACCGTCATTTTGAGGCCGCCAGTCGATAGGGGAGCCTCGCAGGAGCTTCTCGGCCAGCTTGGGACTTTCCAGGTTGTAGGAGGAGATCACGCCGTCAAGCCAAAACTCGCCGAGAGGCTATTCTTCGCGAGTTCATTCACATTCCTTCGCAGCCGTTCAATCGTCGGGCGAGGGTATTTTGCCCCCATTTTCCCCCGCCATTTTGTGTAATATTTATTTAGGACTCAAAGCATTCATCTGAAGTTGTGTACTTTTGTATAATTCGCATATTGGTCCTTGAACTTTGCTCTATTTTCATTCATACCCTTGTTAGGCCTTGTATTTTTGTATGCTTTCCCTATTTATTTCATTCATCTATAAAACTCCAAAAATTCTCAAAAAATAGAGTTAAGCTCCTGTTGCATTGTAGATTCACGCCATATTTTTATTTTTCATTTTCATTGCATTTTATTATTTATAAAAATTCAAAAACACTCATTTTCAGCACTGTTTGCGTTATAAAATCACAAAAAAAATATAAAAACACATCAGCAAATTCCCAAAAAAATATATTTTGCTTATCGTATTGTGTTCTAACTCCAGTCCAAAAATCATTAAAAAATACAAAACAAAACTCCTAAAAATTAGAAAAGCCCAAAAACCTTCCTAAAAATCTAAAAAATCCTAGAAAAATCCTAAAAATATAAACTCAGTTTCTGTAGTTTCTCTATTTTATTCTCTTTTATGGAAAATTAATTTGAGGAATTTTTGACACTGTTTACTATTTTTCATCCTCAATTTAATTTCGGCCAGCAACTTTTATTCACTGTTTTCTTTATTTAGCCAATTAAAAATACCAAAAACATTCTAAAAATTACCCAAAAATCACAAAAACAGTAAAAAAGTATAAAAACACCAAAAAGACTTTATTTCCTCATTTTTGAGTATTTTTATCTATTTTTATAAATACTTTAGTTTCCCTTTTATTACATTGTCTCTATTTTCCAATATTGAAAAAGAAAAGTAAAAAAAATATAAAATATAAAAAGAAAATACAAAATCAGTAAATTAAAAATCAAAATACAAAAATATAAAATTAAAAATTAAATAAAAAAATATAAAATTCAAAAAACCCACCAAAATAGCATAATAGGCACTTGATCACAACACACACATTTTTGAGCACTTGTGCCCCGATCTACCTGTCTGCTCCCTGTGTTCGACCTCTACACATACTTGCACTATACACATCTTGTTGTAGAGTTATAATAAATTTTAACTCCGCACATTTACTTTCTTTGTTTGATTTATCTGTTGTGGGTTAATTGTTGTTTTAATCCGGATTTCGCGTGGTCGATTCAGCGACTGAGTTACCGCCTTGTGTGGAACTTAAGATCACCGATTTTTGGGTTAAACAAAGGGTCTTCTAAGATTTGGCAAGAAAGGAAAGCTTACTCCAAGATACATCGGCCCTTATGAAATCATTCAAAGAATCGGGCAAGTGGCATATCGCTTGTTACTTCCACCAGAGTTAGCTCGGATTCATAATGTTTTCCATGTCTCTACACTAAGAAAATATATTCCAGATCCATCACATGTTATAGAGCCCCAACAAATAGAACTGAAAGAAGACCTATCATATGAAGAAAAGCCTGTCCAAATATTAGACCATAAGGTTCAAAAACTGCGAAACAAAGAAATCCGACTGGTCAAGGTATTATGGAAAAGCCATGCTATAGAGGAGTCAACATGGGAACGAGAAGATCAAATGAGGTCTCAGCATCCATACCTCTTCTTACATATAGGTATGTAAATTTCGAGGACGAAATTTATTTTATGTTGGGAAGAGTTGTAAGACCTACTATGTTTGACAAATCTATCTTCTCAGTGATATGCTTCTATATTATATATATCCCAAAATAATAATAATAATAATAAAACACCAAGACTACATGATATATATATACAATGAATTCAAAACTTTAAATAGTTTAGTTAATGAAAATTCGAATAGGTAATTTAATGGAGACCACTAATATAAAGTATAAATAACTTAAGGGAGAAACGTCTCTTTTCTAACATTAAATATTTGAAAAAAAATGGAGAGAGGGTCCTATTTATGTATTAAAATACAAAGGCACATTTCCATGTAGGCGGTGCACGTATGGAAGTGGAAAGAGAAAGTAAAGTTATGCATGGTGATTTTGGAAACAACGTGTGGCATTTAAAATCCACGTGTTTGTGAAGAAGGATATGTATCATCTAAATTTAGGTATAAACGGGGGAGAGTACTTATAATGAGTATGGTACTTCCGAGACAAGGGCAGCATCTGGAGAGAAAGAGGTAGGGAAGGAGAGAGCGGGCGAAAGAGAGGTTGCAGAATAGGTTGCTTGGATTCAGGTTATTGTTCTAATCTTTATTTATTACGATTCGACACTTGCATGATAGCATACAGTTAGAATAAAATATACGGATAGATTAGTGGTACCCTGAATGAATATTTGAGTAGTTAACAATACTAGTAACATATAGATAGAACTGCTTAAGTACTCAAGTTTTCCTACAGAGATACAAGTTTATACTCAACGATGTTATTTCATGGTATACAGTTAAAATTAACAAATTAGTGATATATATATATATATCCTCCACAATCACTGGTGTATGACTAAATAAAGGAATCCCAGTAGGTTTGGTGATATAAAAAAAAATTACGTATTTAGATGTGGTTGTATTTAAGCACTAATATAGATTTCCTTATTTCTGTTACTTTAACATGGAAGTAGAATATTTTCATAACCCCTTTAAAGCAAGAGTCAAACACCAATGGTATGATTATAAAGTTTTGGTTAAATGATTTCATATATATATATATACATTATAATTGTTATTATTTTTCAAATGTAAAATATTTATTTAGGTTATCTAACTCTTATATCACTTGCTTACCTGTATAAGGAAGGTGGGTAATCATAGCCATAACAATATAAATACTTAATAAATGTATATAAAGTTATTATAAGGATAAATATTTTGTCATATAGATAAGTATAGATAGATACTTCGAAATTAGTTGTACAAGAAAAGAAATAGTTGGGAGTAAATGTACATAATCGATTCCCTGGAGAATTCACCACAACTTAGTTTTATTTTTCACATGATTGTTTAAAGCTAAATTAGGTATGTGGTTATAAAAATATATGCATATATGTAAGTTTATACATATGAAACTAAGCATACACAAGCATTCATGAATAAGATGTGCATATGATCCAAGTATTTTCAAAAGTGTTTACTTCTTCTTCAACTATAGGAACATCTGCCTTCATAAGAAAACAGTGACAGCTAGGTGTGATAGGTCGACCTAAATTGCTGGGTGAGTGGCTCCAAACTCCTATTTATATCATGAAAATTTCAATTTTTGCCTTTATGTTATATTTCATTCAAGAATTTATGGTATTGATATTAATATGACAAATTTACAAGTCGTTATATTTTCCAAGATATTATATATATCTGCAAAATTATGAGATTTATGATTTTTCATCAACAAATATGAAAAGTACATTATGTATGTTGGAATGTATGCACCCTAGATCTACCTAAAAGAACGGTCATGGACAACTAAGAGGGCTTTGGGCCCGCATTCCGTATACACTTAAGCTTTGGGCTGTATGCGGGATGTTTTTGACCTTTGGGGTCGTCTGCGCGTATGACAGTAAGATAAGGTCCTAGGTGGAGTTCGCTCTCCTAGGCATATGTAAGGCTAAGGGTTGGATAAAATCTCCCTGGCAGTATGGTTCATAGACTAAGTAAGATTAGATGGAAATAGTGGTGCATAATTATGTTCTTATAAAATGGAATCAGGTTGTTTTTTTTTTAATCTCTTGTTTATTCTTTTTGTTAAGCAAGCATGTTATTATCTGCTTTTATGTTATCTTTACATTCAACCCCATGACATTTTTGGTTAAGGTGATAATTGTTCTTGTTATGTATGTTGAAATAAGCTATTTTTATTTTAAAGTTTGGACCATTTACTGAGTCTAAACTCTTTATTCGGGTTTAGACTCACCACTCTATTGCTTATATATTTACAGACTCCGCAGAACAAGAAGCTTAAGACACCTGGGATTGTCACTGACCTAGCTAGAGGTTGCAGCCTACCTAGTTGACTTTTGAAGTTGCATTTTTGGAATCATTCAGGTAAATGTTATGAATGACAAGACAGAAATGAGAATTTTTGTAGACGTGAAGGATGAATCTTTTGATACATGTAATTATTAACGTTGTATATGGAAACAAGTGACTTTGTGAAGCAGACTGAATTTTTGGTGTTGGAGTTTCGAGTTTGAAAATGGTTGATATGAATATGGTTGGATTTCTGAGATGATATTACTGTATTTAAAGTAATATATCTTCCAGTGCAGGTTGACGTTTTTGGGAGAACTCCAAATTATAGAGGAATTGCTGCCAAAATTTTTATGGATATTTTAATTATGATAAGGAATGATATGATGATACTTGTCACGCTTTTCTCGGCTAGCGGGGAGGGTCGTGACACTAGCAATCTCCCTCCTTTTGTTAGTGACAAAAAATATATTTGTTTTCAATACTTTTAGTATTTTCAACTATACTTATGTTATTTGATTTAATCTTATAAATCTATATTATTTCAAGAAACCACTCTCCCATTTTTATTTTTATCTCCCCCTTAATTTTGAATTTCACGAATTCTCTCCAACTTATTTAGAGATTTTTTCCTCATATCTTTTACCTAATGCCAAAGAATTACTTAACTCCACTTTTTTGTAAATCTTTTTTTAGACTTAAACTCTAGAAAATGTCATTAGGTGACATAAACCTTAGTGTCTTCTTAGATTGTCAAGTATGTCATGGTTTAATGGTTTGGTACATTAGCAAGTTGTTCTTCAATTTTTATAAACTCTAGGTAAAATTTCATTTTAGAACACGATCTCTTAGGAAATGATGTTTGCTTTATTTCTGTGTAATACATGATTTTAAGAAAAATTGACAGCACTTGAAATATCAGGTAAAATCCTACTTTTTCAAACTTTAACCAAAGTCATGTAAGGTCTATTTCATCCAAAACACTTGCGAACATATAAGAGAGGAATAAATGTAACTTATATTGATTGTTGATAGATTTATATAGTTCTATTTTATTTAGAACCATGAGTCTGAAAAATTCAAAAATCCCTGGCCTTAATTCTTCATAATTCTGCAAAGAAGGAAATAGAGAAAAGTCGCGGTCATTGTATCGATCATGCGAGTTTTGTAAGAAAATATTAAGGATTAGTTAATCTTCTTATCTATTTATACTCCTAAACTTAAATGTATAGCGGTTAAGCACGGGAGTGTCGAACTCAGGGAGACAAACTGTTGATAACTAGGGTTAAACTATAGAAAACTAGGATTTTATGGGTTTCCTAATTTTTACTTTATTTTTAAAGATTTTTTTGGATTTTTATTTGAACTTTAATAAATTTTATATTGTTTTTATGATTTTTATGTGTTTTATGATTTATTTATTATTTAGAAAATGTTTTAAATTTTTATTTGATTTTTCTTATTATTTTTAATGTTTTATTTTATTTTCTGTTTTTATTGATTATTAGAAAGTTTTTGGGCTTTTATTATTGGTAATTTGTTCACTAAGGAATCGTTGTCTAACAATGTGTGCTCAAACTCGTGATCTGAGATCTGACAACTGACAAATGGTGCTCCCATATCTTTCTTTTTCTTCTTGGGAGATGTGGGCTGGATGGCGCAACAAGTGGCAATGGTCAACACTTTTTTCTCAGAATAATAATTGCGCCTCTTCTTCCTTTTCAGTGTGGTATACCACTTCAGGCATTTCTGAAGAAGAGGAATGTGGACCAATGCCTCCGAAAGATGAGCTTGATTTGAATTCGGTCCAACATCTCTGGGATCTTTTTAAAATTTACTGAATTTTCTCCCTTCCCTAAATTCAGAGCGTTTGGGAAGGGTATCTGTACATCCTCCATGTCGGTATGTACACTCAGAGGATAAGGAGGGGAAGAATATCTTTTTCTGAAACGGGGACTTGCTCCATGAAGCGCATAAACTTGAGATCCATCAGAAGAGTCAGGAGTCTTGTCTTTATTCCTTTTCGGGATTTTCTCCTTTTTTCATTTTTTTGATTTTTCACCCTCACTATGGAGAGAATCAAAATATGAATGTGCACATGAACCATTGCCGATTGTATTCTCCTTCAGCGGCTCATGTGGAATGGGAATATCTGAAACAGATCTCTGCTCGGTGACAATACTGGCGATAAAATCTCTGAGGGTATCCATATGATCCCTTTTATAGGCAATCTGCTCATGAATCAAATGGACGGAGTGATCGAATGCGGGACCATCTATATCAAGACATTCGAAGTAATGTCCCACATCCATCTCGGTTGTTGAAGACTCTCCAAATGATAAAATGAGTCAGAGGCGAAATGCTCCTGAGGCTGCTCATTACACTGGTCTTGATATGGAAACTGAATCGGCTGATAAGTCAGCTGAAACATCACAGGTTCTCTCTCTGTATCTCGGAATACCTGAGGGATAGGTATCCAAGATTCCTGAACTGGGAGACACGTAACCGACTCATACTCCGGCTGAAAACTCAATGGAATATGTGTCAGTCTCTGAGAATGAGAACTCTCTGCTACTGGTTCAACGTCCATCTTTAATTCTACGTCAGTATCCATATCAACTGCCTGATGAGCGATCCCTATATCAGCGAGAGGTGGATCACATCTAAGTCGTCTGTGATCTCTTTCGTGTGTTGTCTTGACATCAAAAATCTATCGGAAGAGATTCTAAAGTGAATCCTCATCAAGACTACGGTGTGAAGCACCACACGAGGCATCGACCAATACCTACTGTTCTACGGCCATCCCCATATAAAAGATCTGAACTAACTCAGCTCGGGAGATTCTGTGATCTGGGAATCTCCTCAAAAGAAGCTGGATTATGAGCCACATGTCTTGAAGTGGCTCATGGGGATCATGTGAAAACTCTCTAATAACTGACCGCATAAAGTTAGCTCGACTAATGGGGTAAAATTTCTTAAAAAAAGCATCTCGAAGTGTACCCCAGTTGGCTCGCTCCTTTCCCAAACCTCAGAACCATCTCGCGGCTCCATCCTTGAGTGTCAAGGGAAAGGTTTTTTTTAAGGCATCCTCAGGTGTAATATATGAGTAGAATCTCGTACCGTAGATCTCCTCAAACTCATGCAGATGCTCATATGGTTCCTCGTGCCGCTTTCCATGAAATTTCGGCAGCAGTGAAATGAAGTCTGAGTCAATCAGGAATATTGGTAGCTTCGATGTAGAGACTGACTCAACTCCCTAAGAAGATGCAAGCTACTCCATCCGCACTCCTATCTCAGCAACTCTTGGACCCAAACATCTCATTTGATCTGAAACTGCCTCACGGGTCTCAGACATCTGCTCAGCTGTCACCGTAACTGAAGGCTGACACAATCCAAACAAAGAGAAAAGGATAGAAGGAGATGGAGAAGATAGGGAAACAAAAGGAAACGACCCCCCGAGGTCAGAGTCGCACTCAGAAAAGGTCAGAGGACTCAACTCAGGTTCGAGACACGAGACGTCTCAGACCGACCCAAATGAGCAGGCAGATGCGCCTGGAAGCGATGCCGCAAGAGTCGGCCTAAGTGATCGTCTACCCATCATTGTGATTAGACAGATGAAACCTGATGAATAGAGAGATAGATCAGAGATATGAAAGATAGGACTCACACAAAATCAAACGCAATGCAAACTCTGAGTTCACCAACACAACCCCGGAGATGACCGTAAGAGTTTGGGCGTTTATCTTTTCAATTTCACGGTTGTTTGGCAAGCAGGTTTTCACAGATTAGCGTGGACTTAATAGGTGCCTAAGCTTTTCCTTAAGACTGTCCCGAGTTCTTATAGAAAATTTCCTCCTCCCAGCCAGTATGGAAGTAAGTACGGACCGTTGTCGCCGTGTTACTTAAGGACCGAGCCTTACGCAGTATCCTCTAAACCTTCAACACTGTTAGAAAACCCGGACCGTTACCGGCTACCTCAGAATCCTCACTGAAGAATATAGTGATTAACTATATGGCCGCAGTAGTCTCTTGAAAAAGCTCAAGCTCTGTCTCTACCTTATGTACGGTCCCTCGCTCACTGATCTGGAGAGTGTACCTACGATGCAATTTCGGGGATTGCTCTCCCAACACAAGTGGAGTATTTACATTTAGTTTTAAAGTCCGATTAAAGTTATCAGTCCCTATTTTAGTTTTCGATTTTCACTTTTTTTTGGATATTTTCAGAGAAAACCGTCTAACGTATTTTTGTATTTTGGTTGTGGTCCTAAATACAATCACCTAGGTGTATCGTAACCTAAGCAAGCATGTAGGCTATGTTACACAGAGAAGGGGAAAAACTGCAAGAATCCTAACAACCACCTATCTCGGAAAACCGTGGAAAATTGTCAAGAAAAACACGAGTGAAAAAGCCGCGGTGGGTGCCCTGCTACCCAGGAGTACAACTCTAGTGAAACAGACCCCGAGAAAGAGGTACAAGTCGGGATGCCTTTACGAGGCCCCTTTCTACGTAAACAAAGAAACGGGCAAGTGCCCTTGAATATTTTTTTACAAGAAATTACAAAAAGAAAATTTGCGACTTTATGGTTCTGTCTTGCGCGACGTTTCCTGTGTTTCACAACTCAAAAACAAAAAGGCGTGAAGTTAGTAAAATAAAATGGTGAAAATGAAAACCTAAACCTAAGTCTACAGTCCGCCCCTAGCGCTGCCTCCCCGGCATCGGCGCCATCTGAAAAACTCAAAAATCCATGGTCTTAATTCTTCAGAATCCTGCAAAGAAGGAAACAGAGAAAAGTCATAGTCGTTATATCGTCAAGGTGAGTTTTGTCAGAAAAGATGAAGGATTAGTTAATCTTCTTATTTATTTATACTCGTAAACTTAATGTATAATGGTTAAGCACGGGAGTGTCGAACTCAGGGAGGCAAACTGTTGATAATTAGCGTTAAATTATAGAAAACTACAGTTTTATGGGTTTCTTAATTTTTACTTTATTTTTAAAGAATTTTTCGGATTTTTATTTGAACATTAATAAATTTTATATTGTTTTTATGATTTTTATGTATTTTATGATTTTTTTATTATTTAAAAAATGTTTTAAATTATTATTTGATTTTATTTTATTATTTTTATTGTTTATTTTTATTTTCTGTTTTTATGAATTTTTAGAAAGTTTTTGGGCTTTTATGGACTTTATTTTATTTTTAAAGAGAAAGACTATTATTTTATTTAAAAACTGTGAAGTTTTTATGATTTTTAAAATTGAAATTAATATGAAAATCTTTTTATTATATTTTTATTAAAAAGTAGATGAAATTATCTTCGAAATGATATGTTGTGCGTTTTTAGGGAATTTTTAATTATTTAGTTATGAATTTTTGAAGTTTTAATGGATTTTGTATTTTTTATTAGTTTTATTATTTTTTATTTTGTTTTTGATTTATTATGTAAAATATTGTAAAATATAGTATAGGTAATTTTTGTACGATTTTTAGAGGTATTTTGCTATTTTTTTATGTGATTTTAAATTTTGTTATATTTTTATATTGTTTTTATGATTAACTGATTTATTAGATGCTAAAAGTAATTTTTTAAATTTATTTAATACTATATATTGAGTGAAATCTGGTATTTAAATGTTTTGTGTATTTTTTTTAATTTGTAGTTAATATGTATATGGTTTATATACTATACAGGGGTATAGATTTAATAAAGCAGGAAATACAAGGGCACGAGTGTAAGTTATGGAAATCCAAGTATTTCCGTGCAAAAATTGCCCAAAAGTTACGTGTTAAGCCACGTGAGGCAGCAGTTAAGAGGACCTGGATGGATTAAAGAAAAGACGCAAGGGCTGTTGTGTAAAAGACGCAAGCAGTTTGAGTGCAGCTTCCGGCAGCAGGACCTGATCGTAAATGAAAGAAGACGAGGGGCTTAACTTGCAAACTCTCTCGACGTCACGTGTGATGCACGTGACTGTTTGACCGGAAAGGTTTATGTGTGAAATCGGAAGTAACGGGTTTTCCTTATAAATCCACCACACACGTGACTTCTGTGAGCCACGTTAAGCAGCGCTTAAGCGGTGGACTCGATGCTTGCGACGTTTGGCGCATTTATGGCCGTTTGATCGAATACGATCGACCGATCAAAGTTAAAATTCCCAAACGGATGAATAGGATAGATATGTTTCGTTTAGATTGCGAAATCAGTATTATGCAGGTGTTTTGTAGGGGCTCCCTGATCGGAGGTTCTTCACGTTTGACGAGAAGTAGTAACACCTTTGAGACTCCGGATGCAATTATAATCAGTAGAAGGAGCTCTTCCCGAGTGTGGTGGTGACACTAATCAGTGACGCGGCTCGAGCGCGACGATCGGTCGCATCCCCCAAGGATCCTAATGTGATCAATATTGGTTGCTCATCATGGCTGATGCTGCAGGTTTAATCTATATCTTAGTCAAACACTCCGAACAGATATTCAGAGATCCATTGAAAATTTCCAGGGATGAGAGATCGCGATGGAGCAGTGGTTCACAGTCAGAGCTCGTCGCAGGCGGCAGAATCACTTTGGATGATCCAGATGTAGGTGGTCACACGGTGCAGATGGTCATGCGGACAGGAGCTACTCGATCTGAATTTACGAACTGCGGAGTTATTTCTCAAGACGCGGATCGTTTCTACGGATGGTGAATCGGATTTCAGATCTGTTCCATGATCATGCCCTTCCGCATGCGAGATTTCATTCAAGCGCCTGACGGAAATCTTCGAATCGGTGAAGGTTTTCAATTCTCCAGAACATGATATATTTGTCGATTGGAAGTGGAAAGGATTGTAGCCGAAGGATGTGAGAATTCAAAGTGGAATGGATGGCCGTGGATGCGAATAAGATTGGGTTTATAATTGGAATAGAGATCCACAGAGTAGTGGGATGAGATGGAATTTGGTAGATAGTTGTATCGGTTTGAATTGAGATTGAAAGGGGTTAAAAGTAGAACAGAGAAATAAAAGGAGGAGATGTCAGATAGAAAAGGGAGATCAACAATAGGATTAGGAAGAGAATCAGATGGGAAGAGAGAGAGAGAGAGAGAGAGAGAGAGAGAGAGAGAGAGAGTCTAACCTGGAAACGATGAATGAATGTTCGCCTGTGGGCGGAGCATGGAAAAGCTCCGAGGATTGTCGTCTGGACGTGCGGTGAACGCGGGGGCTGGAGATCTCTCCGACGGAGCGCAGCGGAGCAGTGATCTCGCCCTCTCCTCTCGATCTCGGCAGCAACTCAATGAAGAACGGAGGCTCTGTCACTGCACTGGACGTCACTCGGAGCTCTCGGAGAAGGAAGTGGTGAAAAATGGCGGATCAATCTACAAATGGGGGAGTCGGCCCAATTTAAAGAGGAGGTAGGATGCCGTCACCGGCGGTGGTGATGGGAGGCTGACAGTTGAACAAACGGCCGGCCAACGGCCGGTGGTTGGAGAGGAAGAGGAGAAGAGGGGGTGGGAAGAAAAAGAAGACGGAGGAAGATGAGAGAAAAGGGGAAAATAAGAGAGGGAAAAGAAATGAAAAGGGGAGAGAGAAAATGGAATAAATAAAATTAAATCAATTATTTGAAGTAAATAATTAATAATAATAATAAGGTAATTACATAATAATTAATTAAGTATTAATTTCGTAATTAAATAAATAATAATAATTAATTATGGTTAATAAGGTAATTAAGTACTAATTAAATAATTAAGTAAGTAATTAAGTAATTAATTAAATTAATTAAGTAAGTAAATAAATAATTTAAATAAATAAATAAAGTATTATTTATTTTTAAATAAAAATAAAGGATCAATGTATTACATAATAATATAAGTTACAATTTATTGTACAATATACCAATACGGATTTGAAAATCGCATTTTTCGATTTTAGCGAAACTAGTGTCATTTTCTAGATAATTGAAAAATATAATTTTTGGGATCGAGTTTGCTTAATTCGGAGTTCATATGGTCGAGTTATGAGGTCCGGAAGAAAAAAAGTAGCGGCTTCGAGGCTTCGGATTTTATTGATATTTTAATTTAGCTATATTTTTATATTTTTATATACAATTTTTAATAATTTTAAGAAAAATAATTAAGTTAATCAGGTTTACGGTTATTTAATGAAAAATCGGGAAAATTTCTACATATAATACATATATACAACAGGTCCAAAAAGTCAAAACTCACCAGTTTTATCCGAATATTTTCTGATATTTTTAATAAATAATATTATGTATAAAACGTATTTTCAAAGTGAGTTTGGTCAGTTTGGAGTTTTCTATAAATAGTTATGAACCTTGGAAGTCGCTTTTGCGGCTTTTACGGTTCATTGCATTTATTTTATTTTTATGCTCAACTATTAATCTGATATTTTTAAAGAATAATATATATTTTTATGAACAACTCATATAAAAGGAATATTTTAATTTGAGGTGATTTTGATGATAAATAAAATAGGTGAAATAATTACATAGTGATAAATGGGTAAATTATCATTTTGGTCTCATGATTTTCTGAATACTTTTTATAAATTAAGATCATTATCTCCTCCTACTTAGTTCTTTTGTCGACCCGATCAATATTGACATGGTCTCGGGGTTAGGACCAGTCTGTATATCTTCTATATACATCCTTCTTTTCTTTTAATTTTCTTTTTTATCTTTATTCTTTTATTTTGGTAAAAATATGTGTTAAATATATAATATCAATATTTGTAATTATAATATTAATTAGATGGAACTAGTGGATATTTACATGTATTTAACAAGGATTTCAGCCAAAATGAAAGAATAAAGGCGATGAATCACGGATTCATCAGAGTCTAGTGCATTTCCATAGAAATGACATGCCCAATTAGTACATATTCTATAAGTTTTACTTCCAATAAAACTAGTAGAAACCCGTGCTCTGCACGGGAAAAGAAACTGGGTAGAAGTTATTCAAGGAGTAACTTGCAACATCTATATACAGAAGCCATCCTAGAAAAAATACGAATGGTATGCATATTATAATATGTTATGTTAGCTGCCTTCATATCCAGTGAATATTCGATGCTTGAGATGCATGAATGTGGGCAGTGATATGGATAGCTGATAAAACATTCAAGGCCATATGAATTGCACATCTTAAGAAAGAATGATGTGTATGTTGAAATCAAGATATACTGCTCGGATCAGAAACAGTAGGCAAGCGTTAATTAATTTATGCTTTCCATTTTGATCTCCTTTTCTGTGGACATGACCCATTGGCCCTCGAAAAAAAGTTGAGCCATTTCCATCGCAATCAATAATATGTGGTTTTAGGAAAAGACCAAGCAATTAAGTTATACTTTTCGAATAGGAACTAATAGGTAAGCATTATAAATCTGTAGGAATGTTCCACCGATGCCCTCTCCTTGTACCTCATTGCCGGCCTCGACGACAGAAGCAACAATATCCCTTCTCATGTTGAGGCACCTATTAAAGATTGGCATATTATTTATTTTTTTTCATATTTGCAGTCCTTTCAATTGGCCATGCATATGTACAATATGAAAAATTCAATATAATAATTACACTGAATTACCGTATACGTTTACTTATGATAAAGTGTTGAGTTTTTTTAAATAATAAAGAAGTATCATTGATTAAGTCATGCAAGGTTGCACGTATTATTGTCCATTCTGCAACCTCAATGTGGCAAATGCTTCTTGTGTATTTACCATCGGTAGTATGGGAATATTTTTTTCGCATAGGCAACCACCCCAATCAAGGCCCTTGCACATTCATGGTTGTGAATAGTTGTGGGGAAGGGATTCTCCTTATGCCCAGTAATGTGTATCTTAATCCTTTCTTTGAATGAGAAGAAAACATGCCATGGAGCATATGGTTAAGTAAAGCATTTACCCATTTTTTCGCGGGGGTGGTTCCGCCAATGGCAATAGTGTTGTTGACATGGGTCATCTTGTTTGAAGCTCGATGACTATACTGAGTTTGATAAACTTAACCAAATGAGTCAGAAAAAAGAAGATGATGATTCCTATCATTTTTTTGTCAGGTTTTAGTTATTTTATAGAGTCAGGAGGTACATCGCATTCACAAAAATGACAATGTTCATGATAATGTCATCATCTCCCTGCCAGTAATAGAATGCTCTACATGAAGAGAAGAAAAGACGTTGGAATGTGTATGGCCGAGACATAGAAGAAAAATGAGAATGAAGTTGAAAACAACTATGATAATTACCAACTAAAAGGAACAGTAAATCATATTCAGTCAAAAATTATTCATAGGAAAAGACCGACATGCAAGCATGTAAATGGAGCTACCATTAGTTAGGTTTGATCGACTATGACTCGAATTACATTGGTGCTTGAAGTGATGGTGATATTAGGAAGTTAAAGCCTCAGACACATGCAAATTTATAGACAAATCTTCGACAGGGAGCAGAACTGGAAGGAAATTAGTCTACCCAACCATGAACTCAGATGGATGGAATGCAACTTTTCTCAGCTGCAATGCATTGTTCATTAACTACACTTACTGTCGATGTTGTTGTTACCAGAGAGATGCATTTACTTGAGAAGATGCAAATCCGTTACTAATAATCTCAGATCATGAGCGACGCCGATTCTGATTTCACTCATGGGTTCATCATCGCTGACATCTCAAAATTATGTAACCTCCCACTGGAGGATACGTTCAGGCTTTCATGTCGAGATAGAACCTGGGCAGAGCATGCAGTAACCTCGATGTTGTGAGGTCATGATGAAAGGTATTATTTCGCTAAGATTATGTAGTATCTCGAGCATAAGATTGAAAACCACCAACCAATTTCTACTCAATTAGATATATCCAATCCATACATGGGAAAATCTACCATAAACTAAAGATGTAGGAAAACTATAGTTTAAAAAGAGATAACTTCCTTGGGCACGCCTCCGACGAGATAGAGGAGCCGAGGAGCGTGGCGGCGGTGTACCGAACAACATCCGTCGATCCGAGCTCCACCACACCGCCTCGCACGGGGACGCAGACGAGCGTGCGGATCCCGAGGGATCGCGCCTGGTGAGCCCGCTCGCAAGCGCGCGCTCCAAGGGCTCCGGGGAGGCTGCAGCCGTTGACGAAGGACTGGGTCATGGATATGAGGAAGAACCACTCGGCGTCGGTGACCTCGTCGCCGAGAGCGTCGTCGGAGGCGGAGTTGCCGGAGATGAGGAGATTGAGCTCTCGGAGGACGCTCTTGCGGTGGTGCTGCTCAGTGAGGTAGGAGGGAGTGCGGAGGACGTGATGGCGGGCGGCGGTGGAGGGGCCTTTGTAGTAGCCGTCACCCCACGCGAGGAAGGCAGGAGGTGCGAAGGGGTCGGCGGACGACGACGACGACTGCCAGAAGATGGTGTAGGTCCAGTTGCACGGGGAGGAGTCAAGGAGGGGCTGCAGTAGCTGCTAGAGGGAGTCCTGCGAGATGGGCGGCGGAAGGGAGGTGGTGGTGGTTGAGGCGGCGGAAGGTGGCTGCGCCGGCGGAGGTGGCAGCGGAGGTGGGAAGAAGGAGGAGGAGAGGAGGAAGGTGGGTTCCACGAAGGAGGTGGAGCTGGAGAATGGATTCTTGGCGGTGGTGCGGTTGGGAATGATGACATGACACAGGGAATCCAAGGGTAAAATCGGATTTTTTTGGACAAAAATTAATGGAAGCACGTGAGTTGACGGGCTTTCATATATGTATAGATTAGCATCACTATAAGAATTTAATTCAAGATTTGGCAATTTAGGGTAAAACAAGCCATAATTATATGTATTTTTCAAGCATTTTAAGATCTTTTTTACATCTTTTAAGTGACTTTCTTTTGGGGTTGATCGGAATCTAGAGCATAGACAAGTACTAAAAAGTATACCTGGTCTACTCGGAGTAAGATACAACAATGAACAAATCATACCTCTATATTGAGTCACATCAATATCCTCACTTTTTTCGTCTGCATAAGCCATGCTTAAGGTCAATTGTTGTCATCTTCCCTTTTTTACTTTTTATCCCGAATCTTTTGAGAAGATTTTGGGTGTATTTCATTTGACTTCTGAAGATCCCTTATGGTACTTGTTGAGTATGTAAGCCTAAGAAAAAATTGGGTTCTCCCATGAGACTCATTTCAAACTCCTCCTAACATCAAGTTACCAAAATATCTGCATAGATCTTCATTAGTAGCTTCGAGAATAATATTGTCATCATATTTGAAAAATTAAAAGACTACTTTAATTCTAATTAACAAAGTTGAGTCTAGTTTTACAATTTCAAAGTTTATTTAATTTATAAACAATAGGGTTATCTATTAACAAAATCAGGTGGTTGTTTAAGAAAAACTTCTTGTTTTAGATAACCATTAAGAAAGGTACTTTTTATATCAATTCGATAAGTTTTAAATCAAGGCGTGCAAAATGACTAAGTATCATTCTATTTGATTCTAGTATGGTTATATGTGCGTGGATTTCATCAAAGTCCATACCTTCTTATTGATTTTAACATTGTGTAACTAGTCTGGCTTTATTCTTTATCACTTATTTTTCCTCATTGATTTATTTCTATAAATCCATTTAGTTCCAATATGTGTTTTCTTGTTTCAATATAAGTACCCAAACTTCATTTCTTGTGAAATGGTTAAGGTCTTCTTTCATTACAATTATCTAGGATTCATTTTTTAGTGCTTCTTCTACATTATTAGGTTCAATTTGAGATATATAAGCATTAAGTCTAAAGATACTCTTTCGTTTAGAACTTGTTATGACTTTATCTAAGATTTCTCAACTTACTCGAGTTTTAAGGTGTTCTGTGTCAAATATTCCTTTTTAGGTGTGTTATATGCATTAATGTCTTTTATCTTAGTTTTATCAATGAAGGTTTATTGTTACTCTTCTTCATCTTGATGAAATTTCTTGGCTATTTGATTTTTGCGGATTTTCATTGAATTTTATATGCATTATTTCTTCCACAACTCGGGTTTTCTTATTACAAACTCTAAAAGCCTTATTACGGTTTGAGAATTCAATGAACATGCATTCATCACTTTTAGCATCAAACTTGTCAAACTTATCTTTTATTTTTAGTGTGAAACATTTACTTCAAAACACTTTGAAATAGTTTATCTTGGAAGTTTTACCATTATAAACTTCATAACTATCTTTCTAATAATCGGTTGTATTGATACTCTATTTAATACATAACATGATGTATTTGTAGCTTCAACCTAAAAGTATTTCAAGAGACCAGATTGTTCAAGCACATTCTCGTAATGTTCCTCTCTTTTTTATCAACTCAATTTTACTGAGGTGATGTTGGAAATGAATTTATATTTTATTCCATATTTTTTTTCTAAATATAGTGAGTTGTTCATTTCCAAATTCTCCTCCATTATTTATATGATTTTTAAGTATTTCTTCATTCTTTTTTTGAAATGATTTTAAAAAGCTTATAAAAATATCTATTGTTCAATCTTTCATATTTAAGAAGACGGTCTAAGTTAACCTAGAGTAGTCGTCAACTGTAATAAGGTAGTAACTACAACCACTAAGGATTTCAATCATTGTTGATCTAAATAAATCAAAGTGAAGTAGTTTAGGGGTCTTGATGTTGAAACTAAAGTTTTTTTAATGGGATCTTATGAAGTTTTATCAATGAAGGTTTGTTGTTCCTCTTCTTCATCTTCATGAAATTTCTTAGCTATTTAATTTTTATGGATTTTCATCGAATTTTATATGCATTATTTCTTCCACAACTCGAGTTTTCTTATTGAAAACTCTAAAAGCCTTATTTTGGTTTGAGAGTTCAATGAATATGCATTCATCACTTTTAGCATCAAACTATCTGACTTATCTTTTATTTTTAGTACGAAACAATTACTTCAAAACACTTTGAAATAGTTTATCTTGGGGGTTTTACCATTATAAACTTCATAATTTCTATTTAATGATTGGTTGCATTGATACTCTATTTAATACATAACATGATGTAGTTGTAGCTTCAACCTAAGAGTATTTCAAGAGACCAGATTCAACTAATAAGGTTCAAGAACATTCTCGCAATATTCCTATCTTTTTTTATCAACTCAATTTTGTTGAGGTGATGTTGGAAATGAATTCATATTTTATTCCATATTTTTTTTCTAAATATAGTTAGTTGTTCATTTCCAAATTCTCCTTCATTATTTATATGATTTTTAAGTATTTCTTCATTCTTTTCTTTTTGAAATGATTTTGAAAAGCTTATAAAAATATCTATTGTTTGATCTTTCATTTTAAGAAGACGGTCTAAGTTAATCTAGAGTGATCGTCAACTATAATAAGGTAGTAACTACAACCACTAAGAATTTCAACCATTGTTGATCTAAACAAATCAAAGTGAAGTAGTTTAGGAGTCTTGATGTTGAAACTAAAGTTTTTTTAGTGGGCTCTTATGAAGTTTTATCAATGAAGGTTTGTTTTTCCTCTTCTTCATCTTCATGAAATTTCGTAGCTATTTAATTTTTATGGATTTTCATTGAATTTTATATGTATTATTTCTTCCACAACTCGGGTTTTATTATTAAAAACACTAAAGCCTTATTTTGGTTTGAGAGTTCAATGAATATGCATTCATCACTTTTAGCATCAAACTTTCTGACTTATCTTTTATTTTCAGTGTGAAACAATTACTTCAAAATACTTTGAAATAGTTTATCTTGGGGGTTTTACCATTATAAACTTCATACTTTCTTTTTAATGATTGGTTGCATTGATACTCTATTTAATACATAACATGATGTAGTTGTAGCTTCAACCTAAAAGTATTTCAAGAGACCAGATTCAATTAATAAGGTTCAAGAACATTCTCGTAATGTTCCTTTCTTTTTCTATCAACTCAATTTTACTGAGTTGCTGTTGGAAATTAATTCATATTTTATTCCATATTTTTTCTAAATATATTTAATTGTTTATTTCCAAATTCTCCTCCATTATTTATATGATTTTTAAGTATATCTTCATTCTTTTCTTTTTGAAATGATTTTGAAAAGCTTATAAAAATATCTATTGTTCGATCTTTCATTTTTAAGAAGACGGTCTAATTTAACCTTGAGTAGTCGTCAACTATAATAAGGTAGTAACTACAACCACTAAGGATTTCAACCATTGTTGATCTAAATAGATCAAAGTGAAGTAGTTTAAGGGTCTTGATGTTGAAACTAAAGTTTTTTTAATGGGCTCTTCTGAAGTTTTCCTTATGAGCAAGCATCACAAGTTGTTTTGAGGTTGATTCTATTTGTAGACAGTGTACTTACTAAGTTATTCATAATCAACTTGTTTATGCACTTAAATGTAAGTGACATAGTCTTCTATGCCCAAGGTTAACTTCATTTGAATAGCAACCAAGCACTCGTAAGCATTATAACTCAACCGCATAAGTATCTTTAAATCTTTTTCCAATTAGCACCTATTACTAGATTCATCAAGTATTTTAAAGAATCTAGAAAATAACAGAACATTAAAACATCTATTACAAACTTTAATTACACCAAGTAAGTTATGCTTTAAATCACTTAGTAAAGAAACATTATCAAAAGCAACTTTAACCTTACCATCTTGTCCAATAATTATACTTCCCTTGTTGTTCCCTAATACGAGTCAACCTCATTGTTTGCTTTCTATGGTGATAAACAACTAATTGTCTCCTAACATATGCTTTGAACATTCTCAATCCATGATCCACTAGCTTCCTCTATCTTTGTCCTACAACAATTGAAGTTGTCATCATTCCTGATCCAATAAGCTTTGAAGCTTTAAGTCTTGTTTGAAATAAGGTATACATCCATTTCTTATTATCTACATTATCTCCACCTATAAAATAATTTTTGAGAAGATCTTTTGGTACCCATCTTTTAAGTACATGATGGTTAGATATTTTCTCTCCAATTCAACTAAGCAATATGTTATCTGTTACTTAATTACCAATAAATCCCATGCCATTTTTCTCACAAGTATTTTTTAGATCCAAGAAGTTTATCTGAATTCTTCTTGCCTTTAGTAAATATAGAAATATCTCCTACAAGATTATAACAATTTCATTTATGACTACTAATATCCTCTTGAGGAAAGGTTATAATTTTATTTAAGCAAGATTATTTGTCAATTAAACTTTTTTTCACAAACTGACAATATCTTTTTGATTGAATTTTTATTTATATAATCTAGAATTTTAAAAAAAATCTAAAATTTCATATTAAAACATCAAAAAGTTCATTAAAAGTTTCTTGACTTACCTCATTTTCCAAAGCTATTAATCCAAGGCATGTTGATTCTTCATCTCTTGAGTTTGAGTCGAAATCGCTTGAATCTGATCAGTTACTCCATGTCGCTTGTAATGCCTTCCTCTCATGATTCGTATTGAACTTCTTGGATCACTCCTTTTTTATTGCTTTAGTAGGGACCACCCCTTCTTTGATTTTCCTTATTTTTGTACTCATAGCATGTAGGTGCATCTTCATTATCTTCTTTCTTTGTCTTGAAGCTTCTTTTATTCCACTAAACTTTTTGAAATTTCTACCAAGTAGAGCAATATATTTATCATTTAATTCTTTATCAGATATGTCTTGATTACTTACCTTGAAAGCGAGTGATTTTTTCTTCATCTCCTCGATTGGCTTCTTGTTCTTCTTGACTTCATAGGACATCAAGTTTCCAATGAGGTCATCCTTCTCAATGTATTCCAAGACGTTTGCTTCTTCTATTTCCATCATCTTTTATTCCCGTTCACTTGTGAGTGAGTCAATAATTTTCTTTTTAAGTTCACCCTTAATGAAGTTCTTCCCTAGAGCCTTGAGATTGTTTACAATGATGGCGATCCTCATATACATCCCCTTGATTGATTCTCCTTCATCCATATAAAAATTCTCATATACTGTACTTAGCATCATAACTTTAGAACTCTTGATTTTCTATTACCTTCATATGTGACATGGAGTGTCTTCCAAATCTCATGGGTAGTATTGGGCTGGGACTCATGATTGTACTCGGTGGAGGAAAGAGCATAATACATCACATTCATGTCTTTTGCATTCCTATCCAAATCCAAATCATTTAGCATTACCAAACTCCGCTACACCTTCTTCACTGTCGGATTCATGAAGGATGTTGTCATGCATGTCCACATTCTGTAATATATAGAACGGAGGAAACTCTCTGTGCAGTTAGCCTAGCAGGTGTAGTTGGTTCCATCAAAGTAGGGCGGCTTTATGATGGAGTAGGCATACCTACTTGAGTTGGTGGATATGTTTCCTTGATCCATTTAGGACATGCAAGTAGGTTGTTACACCTACAAAACTAGACCATGATCTGATAGGAAATGAGAGTTAGACATTAGGGGAAGGGAAATGAAATAAAATAATCTAAACAATAATATCCAATTAAAAATATTCACAAACTAAATAGATAAGAGTTGAGAATAGCAAACCATAATTGCACAATGATTTTTATGTGGAATACCAAGAGGGTGAAAACTATGACCGAAAATCCTTTTCTAGGATTTTCCTTCACTCTCTCAATGAAGCATGCTTCCACTATTCTAATGCTACATTAAACAGAGGGTATCACAACCTCTCGTACAACATATACCCTTCTTTGGACATTCCCAAAGGAAATTTTATCTCTCTTCTCTCAGAGAAAGAAATCCACAACTTGTGTACATGTTTACAAAATAAGAACATTCGGCATAGAATCTTCCCGAGAATAATTATGATTGCTATTAAGAATAGAGATAATATATATCTTGAGTAACTAGTTAGCTTTGAATTGAAGTGCATAATCGCAGATGGAACTTGTATTTCACATAAAAATAACACTCTTTCTTTTTCTTTTGAGAGTAGAAGCCGTTTCTCTTTGGTTTTATGGTTACAATGGAGCACTAGGGTCTTTTATATAAGGTTGGGCCTCGAAGAGTCATTGGGGAGTAAAATGAAAAATCCAACGTTATTATTTTCAAAAAAAATAAAGTTGATTGACTAAGTATTTTGGTTTGATTGATCATAATCGAAAATATGATCTATCATGTCAAACGTATCCCCACTTTCTCTTGAAGATCTGTTTACAAACAATGGGTTTGACCCCTTTAGGTGTATCCTCTAGGGTCTATACACCATTCTTGTGAATAGATTCTATTTCATACTTCATTGATAGCATCCATTTATTGGTTATGATCCACTATCGCTTCATCATATGAAACCTGCCATCATCAGATTATTCTGGTATATGGAATCCATACCTTTCTGGTGGTCTCACCCTGTAAATCTTTTTAAGAGGTATGTGCATGTAATTTTCTGTTATCTCTTCAATTTCTGGTGTGGGAATTTCATTAGTCTCGTTAAATTCAATTACTTCATTGATTTCATAATTATCTTGACTCTAGCAATTTGTCTTCCAAAATTTTTACATCTCTAGAAACAAATACTTTTTGAGTATCAAGATCATAAAGTTAGTGTTCAATACCGCTCTTTACCTATCAAATGAAGTAACATTATCTATATGATATTCCAACTTTCTTGCATCTAAATTTTTAACATGGACCGAATAAATCCAAAATTTTAAGTGTCATATACTAGGCTTGGTATCATACCCAAGCTCATGAGGGGTTTTGGGTACAAATTTAGTTGGAATTTTGTTAAGGACATAAGTTGTAGTCTCTACTACATGCCTTAAGAAATTAAAAGGTAAATTGACTTTGATCATCATTGATCTAACCATGTCCGACATGGTTCAATTGAGTCTCTCTACAACTCCGTTGATTTGGGGAGTACTTGGAGAAGATAGATTGGAAATTATTACTTTCACTTTAAGGCATTCGTTGAAATCATTTGAGAGGTATTTGCCACCTCGTTCAGATTGATTAGTTTTATCTTCCTTTCTGTTTGGTGCTCAAACAAATCCATGAATTCTTTGAACATTTAAAGATTTATATTTGTGACGTAACACAAAAACTGAACCATACCACACATAGTCATCGATAATGTCATGTAATATGGATGTCCATTATGAGTCGCAATACTTAAAGGACCATATACATCAGTATGTATTAGGTCAAGTATAAATTCTCATCTTTCACCTTTATTAGAGAAGGGTCTTGTGGATATTTTACCTTGAATACAATACTTACAGTTTGATAAATCATATACTTCTAGAAAGCTCAAACATCCATCCTTTACTCGTCTATTGTTCCTATCAACGGACACATGCTCAAGTATATGAAGCTAGATTATAGATAAATAATTCTCCCTTGATCTTTTAAGAGTTTTATTATCATTAATTGTATTAAATTTCATGTCATATTCATGCATGTTTTATTCATAGATTCCATCGTTTGATAGAGAATCATATGATAGAAAATTATCTGACTTATGATAAGTTTTATACCTAAAAAAGAATATCCATGTACAACTAATTTAGATACACATAATAGGTTCCTTCTAATATTTGAAACATAGAGTCACTCTCTATAATTTAAACTCTTCCACTAGATAGTGAAACACCACTTTCTACTCTTCTGAATTAGTGAAAATTATGTAGTAGTCGGGTAGAAATCAATTTATGAAAAACCACACAAAAATATTCAATCAATTAATATAGAAAATTATTTATTTTACATGGGCAAGTCCCGAGGTCGAACTCAAGGAGGTAATATGAGGGTCTAGATTAAGAATATTGTAAGATCCTTAAGCGTATCACAGAAGCGTGAGTATCACATCGCATGCGATCGGGAGTGACTAGTCACACTAGTAGCTTGAGGCAATAAAATTTAAAAAATTTTATTGCGATGAAACCACATGATGCAAGAAGACTTCAAGGATCATTTCATCTAAACGACAAACAAGTATTAGGGTTACCTCTTGAAGCGTGGTTGCGATCGAGTCTCTAAATGAAGAGACCTCCTGTCTTAAGTCCGATCCGATGGAGGAGATGCTTGCGAGCACGTTGATGAAATGTGTGCTCCTCACAATCCATGTTGATGATCTAAGCGACGAATATCCTGATCTCATCACACGAGATCTGATGTCTTCTTCACGGGCAAGGCACACTGAAGGAGACGGAGATTCACGAGCAAAAAATCCAGCAGCACAACGACGATGCTGCGACGATGGTGACTCTCTCTCGGGCTCCATGGTGGACGACCAAAATGATAGAGAGAGAAAATATGGATGTTGTCTCTTGATGTAACTTGAAGATAAAATGGTGCCTCTTTCCATATAGTATTTTGGGAGTCCATGGATCACAATCCGTGGACTACACAAAATCAATAGATGAGATTGATTTGTACTTCTTTTCAATGGTCAGGATTTTGTTGTAAAAACACAACAAAAATTAATTTAATTTAGATTAAATATATATTGAAAAATCTATATAAATAAATCTCAAAATAAATAAATCAAGCATGAACATTATGGAATGGAGTTCACCTTCTTCCATGAGATGGGAGTGGATGGCCACCCTTTCCTAATGGGAGTTGGTGGCTGTCCACCCTCCTGGTTGGGAAGGAGCCAATCTTATGTAATCTCATGAGATTACATTATTCTATGAAAATCTCCAAGATTTACAACAACACTTGTTGTAAAATATTCTACAAATATAATTCATCATTATTTTGTGAATATAGCAATCTTGCCATTAGGAAATTATGAGTCGCATTCACAACCCAAAATAAAATGTAAATTACATTTTCAATTAATTATCCAATGTGAATCCAATTCACATCAACATTTAAACTGTAAATGTTATTTACAAATAACTCTCTCTTATATATTATAAATCACTTTTATAATATATATGTTAATATGGATAGTCCTATCCACATTATTCATATCCGTGATAATTAAATCACATTCAATTATCTTGGATCTTTATTCTAATGTACCTAAATAATATGAATCACATTCACATTATTGATATCTTTGATAATTAAATAACATTTATTTATCTTATATAACTCTCCTTATAATATGAATCAAAATCATATTATTCACGATATCCATTTTCTCAATGCTTGGATACATATATCAACAATGAAATTATCCAAGAACTCTTTCAAGGATAATGCGCTTTCTCTGCGAATACTTGGAGATAAGGACATGGTGATTGCTTTGTTCCACATATAGTGACTTGGATATTGAGATCACATCTTAAATCCAGATCTTATAGACCTTTCATCTATGCTTGATTAAATTAAGACCACAAATCTAATCTTCTTATTGCATCTGAATCACATTCAGATCAATATCCAACATTTGGGCCAAGTTCAGATCACTTCTCTACTGAGAGGAGTCACCAAAATCAAGTTGGTTTAAAGCACTAGCAATAACCATGGTAGAGCACCAATTTCTATAATGTTCCCTGAGGTTCCGGAATAGATAGTGATCGATTGGTCAGGACACCCCCTAACTGGGCCCCAGACCCATTTCATAACTCCCTAGGAATGGAAGTGTCATGGTTATACAACCGTTTATGATCACATCACCCTCAGATAAACCTAATACATGTACATCCTGCATACTATAAGACCCAGAGTAAATCCGAAGTTTTATATATCTTTAGATTATTTCCTTTAGGGTTTTATCATTAACTTTCTCATTTGACTATTGGGAGTTGGTATCTATCATATACTTTCCAAAAGCATATATCATACCCAGGTGTTGATTGATGAATCTCCGATTCATTACATTTTTTTAGCTCTTTTGTAGTCTTCTATGAGCATTAGATGACCAATTTGCATGCTTTATAGGATCATATCTCTATGTCAGTCGATTTCCAAGACATTCGTTAATTTGAGCTTAATTCTTTACATTTGGGGCCGATTTCCGCACTTCATGTTCATAGCTGGTTCATAGGACTTTCACTATCCCGATCAAAGATTGAAACATTTTGATTCAAGCCATCCATATCCCCTAAACAATAAATCCATGTATTCCCACCCAATGCCACTTCAATGGGAATCTATGTTGACCATAGGGACTAAATTTACAAAAGATTATATTTTTGAGGTACCCGTAAGAAACTCCCAAGATATTGGTCTTAATTTATAAATATACAAACTTTGGGTGTGTGTGTGTGTGTCTATATATATATATATATATGTGTATATATATATATATATATATATATATAGCACGGGCCTTTTTCACAATCCATGCACGTAGAGACTCCCTACAATCCCATGTGCTGTATAGTTTATGAGAACTCATTTGTGGATTGTCGGATCCAAATCCGAACTCCTTATCTCCTCGACATGAGTTTGCACGTATTGCACATCATCTCGACTAAGTCATGATCACACTACCCAAGCACACTGGACATTCAAATAAGAGGATTGATGACAATCCCGTGCACATTAATAGATAAAAATCTAGTTCTGATCCCAAATCTACCTTCCATATCTACCCGATTAGGATCAAAGCTTAATTGTTCTGTCACGAGAGAAATCTGCTTGAGCCAATCAATTCTCAACGAGAGATTCTAAGCATATGTTCTCAAATCAAAATCAAAGAATTAATTAATAATTGATTCTCCAGCGAGAATTTCATGGTCGTCCATGACACCACGTCATGATTAGCTCTACATGCCCTTTTTTTTAACCAATCGTTAACTCTAATCCACCCAATCATGCATTCAATTTGGATATCTTCCTATCACGACTATTGCGCTCGAGAGCAACCATAAAAGGAGATGATTTTGGTCATTAACAGAGGCTGGAAACGACTAGGACATCACAGTGGTCCAAGGAATAGACGTGCAGATCACCACGAGCAACATCTGTGCAACCATCTTCTCCCCCTTCCAGATTTCCTCCATGCCTCCATCTCATTTCATATTTTTTGTCGTGCTTTTGTCTTAATATTTCTTTTAAGTTGCATTTCATTTTGTTGCCTTTTGCTGCTTTTAATACCATGAATCCTGCAGAAACATACGTCAGATTCCTCTCTTGATTCAAAAAAAATGGTGGCGTGGAATACACAACAGGAGCAGAAGCAGGAAAACCCCTCTACGGGAGGAAGGAGTAATCATATATTGGCTCCTCGACGCATGGTTTTGTGACTCTCAATGGCTACAGTATCCCAACGGTGATGCCCTGACCCCAAGTATATTGGAAACCTACCTTTCTGGAGTCCTCCCTCTGTGTTAGGCGTATCTCTTTATACCAGTGGCCAATAACTTAACCAAGTGGAGACTGCTCGGACCTTATTTTATCGTAACTTCAGTAGAAGATCATGTGCCCGTTTATTCTCTGTTCTACTTCGATGCATCTTTGGTTAATCTAACTTCCTTGAATATTTATTTGTCGATGGTTTATTTGGTGAAATCCTGCAGTTACAGTTGATTCTGTTCCTTCTCTGTTTACAACTTCGCTCGAGATAGATGCTAGAGTTTTACATTAGTGAAGGAATTTCACAAGTTTCATGTTCATGTCCTTTCTAGATTGCATTCAATTATGATGATATAGAAATATCCGTTGTTAAATTGTTCTGTTCTCCGTAAAGTTCACATCAATTTATTTTCTTATTTAAAGCAATGAAAAGAAGTAACTTGATACATGAAATATGCCTCCCTGTGTTCGATCCGAGACTCTCCACTATACACACACATCTCATGTGTGTTCTGTTAATTTGAGTTTCGGATATAAAATTTATGTTGATTTGTCCTCTATCTGGTGCACAACGACTCGATTTTTACATCGATTTACATACTTCGATTTTCGACGATCAATTTTTCGCGCCGTTGCTGGGGTGGAAAAGCGTATGTGTCTGTTTTTCTTTCCTTTTGCACTTTGATTTGCCAATCTGACGTCGTTCTTCTTTTCAGGTACCCAACGCTCGAAGGAATCTCGATTTGACTACTAAGCGATCGACAAAAACCCGTCCATTTGCCTGACAAATCACCTTAGATCTGTAGACACCAGGCGTATCTATCTAGGACTGTACATCGATTTGAAAAAAAAAAAATTTTTTTACCGCCGTTTCTTTTCGTAGTTAATTTAAATTTCCTTGTATTTTTCTATTGATCTGTAACTTGGACTGGACATTCTTTTCTTCTCAACCCCTCCATATTATTTTTTTGTAATAACTTAGATTTTATTTCTTGCACTGCATTTAGATTAGCTTATTTGTAATCTAGGAAGTTTTCAAAACAAATTAAAAATTTTCAAAAAAACCAAAAATACTTCTGTGCATGCATATTTCTAGACGTATCTAGGATCATAGCATTCTAGGACTGCATGTACCTGATTAGATTTAAAATATCTGCGAAGCATATTGCATAGTAGAGTGCGGGAGCCAGGTACGCAATTCTAACCCTGCACGCATCATTTGCATTTCTGTGGTTTTCTCCCCCTTCTTAAAAACTAAGACCACTAATACCGTGATTGTTTGAATCGATCTAATCTCATTCGAACCTCTCTTTGAAATCGAAATTAATTCTCAAGTGGTCGCCTTAAAAATCATCTCACAAAAATCTGTTTGAAACTTGGTTGATGCACTATGGTTTGCACACATTATTGTGATTGAAGCACAACGCAGACTAGGTCACTAGAGTCCGAATCCCATATTTAGAGGCCCATTTTAGTACGCTTAATTGTGTTTTAAAGATTGGATGATAACACCTTAAAATTGAAAAGATAAGCTCGTCAGAGCACATCACGTGTTGAGTGTGCAAAAGGAATTGTTTTGTGTTTGATTGTGTATGTACGGTCGTCGGTCCCAACAACCACCACTGTTCAACCCCAACTTCATCACTCCTACAAGATTTTCTACATCATCGTCTAGATTTAGGATGGCACAACTACCTCTACCACCTGACTTTGATCAAATCGAAGATGATGAATTTCAAATCCCAGGACCACCCGACCAAAATACAATTAATCAGCAGCTATTGGCAGGATTCAACATAATGAGAGAAGAATTAGCTGCTATGCGATGAGAAAGAGAGAGAGAATGAGAGACCAAAGACCATTCGTGAATATTATGACCCCGGTCTCCATCACCTCACACCTTGGATCCAACTCCCTCCTATGGAAAGGAACTTTAAGTTAAAGCTGAATACCATCTCTCTTCTCCCACACTTTTATGGAAAAGAATGCAGAGGATCCCATACAACACATCCATGAATTCCTAGACATAAATGACACCTTGGTCTACCATGACATAAGTGAAGACTACATCCGCCTTAAGTTATTTCCATTCTCTCTAAAAGATAAGGCAAGTCAATGGTTGAGAAATTTGGGAAGGATCATAACTATATGGGAAGACTTAAGGAAGACCTTCGTGAACAAATTCTTTCCCATTAGAAGAATAAATGCTTTAAGGAAAGCCATTACAACCTTTACCCAAGAACCAGGAGAATTGTTTCATGAGTCATGGGAAAGGTACAATGACATGCTGAGGAAATGCCCACATCATGATGTTCCTCAATGGCACCTATGTCAGACATTTTATCGAGGCCTTAGAGATGACTTAAGGAACATCGTGGATGCAAGCTGCGGAGGAAACTTTCTAAGCAAAGATGCAGAGAGTGTGTGGCAGAATCGACCCAACCAAAAATGTCAAGACTTACACATCTGAGACTCGGGAGAATCTTTCAAGTTTAGAAATGGAATTAGTCTGCAAAAAGTTAGACAAAATGGACATTATTACTAAACAAGTCGAACAACTTACGAAATTAGTAGAGGGAAATGTTAACAACGTCCAGGAGCAAACTTCATCTGCTCCACAACCCCCACAACCTATCACACTTGTACATACTCCAACCCACCCACATGTTGTAAATACTCCACAATCTTATTCACATTTTTCTCCTAACCAAATGGTCTACTACAGTAACCAACTTATTGTATAGACTTACACACCCCAAGAAGGTTCGATCGCCTTCCATTGTAACCCACCTTACCCTTCTGAGACACCACCTCAACCATATGAGAATGCCAACTGGGTTCAAGTAAATCCACACTCAAATACATACAACCCAAGCTGGCGCTTACATCCAAATTTCTCATGGAGACAACAAGGTCAAGACCAACACCAAGGGCAAGGATTTCACCAACAAATGCCACCACCCCAACCTGAGTCCCGACATACAACCCAAGGATCACAACCCGCTACTTCAGAGGATCGTTTTGATATGCTGACTAAGATGATGACTGAATTGCAAAAAGAAGTACAAGCATTGAAGAGCCAGAATGAGACCCAATTGAAAAGTTCAGTCCAACCCACACAAGGAACTCTAACTTCACAGCCCATTCCAAACCCAAGGAATATGCAAATCACCCCAATAGGATTTCAATACCCCAACCAAAGACCTCCTCACAATTTTCAAAATTCAGCACAACAAAATAATGGAGCTGGATCAAGTAGCAATGCTATTGCCCATGCCGTGACTCTTAGGAGTGGGACTACCACGCAAGACCCACCGCAATTAAAAGGGAAGGAAAAAGAAAGGAAAGACCACATTGAGGACCAAACTGAAGAGATCTTAGGTGAAGACGATTGTATATCTGACTCGCCATCTTCCCACACCATACTGGCTCCTTCCCTGAGGCACTAAAGAAACTCCATTCCAAAAAGAGCTCAATGGCCTCAAATGAGGAAATCCTCAAAGTGTTTGAGCAAGTACAGATTAGCATCCCACTACTAGATGCCATCAAACACATTCCAGCTTATGCTAAATTCCTCAAAGAAATTTGCATACCCAAGAGGAATACAAAGTCCAAGAACCAAACACCCGAGCGTCACATTCTAACCTAAGAGACCACCAATGCCATCTTTCATCACTTGCCCCAAAAGCGACATGATCCCGATGCCCCAATGATTCGATGTGAAATTGGTGATACATTATTTGAGAAGGCACTCTTAGACCTCGGAGCATCCATTAACCTTATTTCACATCATTGATTGACCAATTCCATCTAGGTCAACTAAAGCCCACACCAGTTACACTCCAACTAGCAGACCACTCGGTCAAGAGACCTAGAGGAGTGTTAGAGGATGTTTTAGTCAAGGTTCAGTATTTCCACTTCTCGGTTCATTTATTGGTCTTGGATATGGAAGTTCCTGAAAAGCTAAGCCACACTCCAATCATATTAGGAAGACCATTTTTAGCAACTGCTAAGGCTCATGTTGACTGTGAAAAAGGGATCGTCGAATTTTCTGTGGGAGACGAGAAGATAGAAATTGATGTGATGAAACCTTTACAAAAGAAAAAAGAAGAGGAGAATTGCAGATACATTGAATCTTGTCAACAAGTGGATTTGATTGAGGAAGAAGTTATCGAAGCATGTATGAACACGAGAATTATAGAAGGATCTCCCATTGAAGACCATGACCCATTATTAGAGGAGCTAAGCACTGATTTCGACCAGCTCCTGTCCAACCCATGTGATATTAAGAAGGACTTAATTGAATCTGAAAACACTTTACATCTATCTGATAACACCCAGTTAGAGTTGAAACCCCTCCCTGAGAATTTGAAATATGTCTTCTTAGGCGAGCAACAAACCTTACCGGTGATCATAAGTGCTCACCTAACGATTGACCAAGAAAATCGATTGTTGGATGTTATGAGGAAGAATAAGAAGGCAATTGGTTGGACACTTGCTGACCTACGAGGTATTAGTCCTAGTTACTGCACACACCACATATACCTTGAAGATGGGGCTCGACCTTCCCGCGAGATGCAGAGAAGATTGAATCCGAATATGCGGGAGGTCGTAAAGAAAGAGATCATCAAATGGTTGGATAATGGCATCATTTATGCCATCTCAGACAACCCATGGGGGTAAGTCTTGTTCGGGTTGTACCCAAGAAAGCGGGGTTGACTGTTGTTACTAATGACAAGGGCGAAGTGGTACCAACCAGAACAACCACTTCGTGGAGAATTTGCATAGATTATCGGAGACTGAATACAACCATGAAGAAAGACCATTTTCCGCTCCCATTCATTGATCAAATAATTGAGCGATTGGCAGGCAATGAATATTTTTGTTTCCTTGATGAGTACTCGGGCTACAATCAGGTGGCCATTGAACTCATGGACCAAGAAAAGACTACATCTATCTGCCCCTATGGTACGTACGCTTTTAGGAGGATGCCATTCGGACTTTGTAATGCTCCAACCACTTTTCAAAGATGCATGTTGCGATTTTCACTGAGATGGTAGGAGATTTTATGGAGATATTTATGGATGATTTCTCAGTGTTTGGACACTCTTTTGATTCTTGTTTGGAGTATTTAGATCGAGTCCTCCAGAGATGTGTGGATGTGAATTTTGTTTTATCATGGGAGAAAAGCCATTTTATGGTCACAAGTGGGATTGTACTTGGACACATTGTTTCTAAAAAGGGATGGAGGTAGACAAGGCTAAAACTGTTTTGATTTCAAAAATGCTACCCCCAACAAATGTCAAACAGATTCGATCATTTTTGGGTCACATCGGTTTTTATCGACGTTTCATAAAAGACTTTTCAAAGATAGCAAGACCTCTTACTGAACTTTTGGCCAAAGATCATGATTTTAACTTTGATGGCACATGCCTTGAGGCATACAATATTCTGAAAAACATGGTGACCCAAGCCCCAATTCTCCAACCACCCAATTGGACCCAAGACTTTGAGATCATGTGTCATGCCTCAGACTACGCAGTAGGGGTTGTGTTGGGGCAAAAGATTGACAAGCTACCTGTCATGATCCATTATGCCAGTAAGACCTTAGATGATGCTCAAAAGAACTACACCACCACAGAAAAAGAATTACTGGTAATTGTCTTTGTATTGGAAAAATTTCGACCATATCTTTTAGGCTCAAAAGTCATTGTGTACTCAGATCACACAACACTACGACATCTTTTGGTGAAGAAGTATGCCAAGCCCCGCCTCATTCGATGGATACTCCTCTTACAGGAGTTTGATTTGGAGATCAGGGGTAAAGTAGGAAAACAAAATGTCGTAGCTGATCATTTGTCACGACTCACATCTAATACACAATCATTGTCCCCACCACTAAGAGACACATTCTCAGATGAGAGGTTGTTATCCGTAACCCACCTACCATGGTACGCAAATATTGTCAATTATCTTGCTGCTAACAAGATGCCAGAAGGTTTGAACAAGCAGCAACGAGATAAATGATTTCGGATTCCAAATACTATGTGTGGGAGGACCCTATTCTGTTTAGGATATGCGCTGATCAGATTATCAGACGTTGTATTCCGGAGGATGAGATGCAGAGTGTTCTCAACCTTTGCCATAGTTCAGGATGTGGCGGTCACTTTGCTGCCAAGAAAACTGCTGCCAAGGTCTTGCAAAGTGGCTTTTTTTAGCCAAATCTACATAAGAATGCTCATGTGTACACCTCTACATGTCAGCGGTGTCAGACCTTAGGAGGAATGTCCAAGAAGGATGCGATGCCTCTAAATCCCATATTGATTGTGGAGATTTTTGATGTCTGGGGTATAGATTTTATGGGACCTTTCAAACCCTCACAAGGATTTCAATATATCTTGGTAGCTGTAGATTATGTATCCAAATGGGTGGAAGCCATTCATACAAGAACTGCTGATAACAAGGTTGTTTTGGATTTTATCAAGAAAAATATCTTTTCACGGTTCGGAGTTCCACGTGCGATCATTAGTGATGGAGGTTCTCATTTTACAAATCATCAATTTGGGAAGTTGTTATTTGAGTACGGGGTTACACACAAAGTATCCACACCATATCATCCCCAGACCAATGGACAGGCCGAGGTATCCAACAGGGAAATCAAGAAGATTTTACAAAAGACTGTACGACCAGATAGGAAAGATTGGTCACAGAAGTTGACAGATGCACTATGGGCTTACATGACGGCGTACAAGTCACCACTTGGCATGTCTCCTTTTCAGCTGGTTTACAGTAAAGCATGCCATCTCCCTGTTGAGATAGAACACAAGGCAATGTGGGCGATTCGAGAATGCAATCTAAATCTAGAGGCTGCGGGAGAAAAGAGAAAATTGCAACTTATTGAATTAGATGAATTTAGTAATGAGGCAAATGAAAACTCCCGCATCTATAAGGAGAAAACCAAAGTCTGGCATGATAAGCATATCTCTAGGAAGACATTTGAGCCAGGTCAAAAAGTTTGGTTATTTGATGCTCGTCTGAAGCTGTTTCCAGGTAAATTGAGGTCTAAATGGACCGACCCATTTATTATACGTACAGTTTTTCCTTCGGGGGCCGTAGAGATTTGTGATCCTTCTACTCATCATACATTCACTGTTAATGGGCAGAGACTTAAGCCTTGCATTGAAACTGCCTACTCTCTACCCAGTACTCCATCTGAGTTCTTGACTGACCCTTAGGGGTGTCTCACATCTGGCTGCAAACGTAAAATGTAGCGCTTTGTGGGAGGCACCCCATAGTTATCCTTTTTCATTTCTGTTCAGCTTTTTATCTTGTGTCTGCAACTCAATTATGCTAACTTATGTCCCTTGGGACTAAGTCACGGATAAGCATAAGGGAGTGATCCAGACACCCCCTTCTTCCTTCTTCTTCATAGAACTTTCGCTTCTCATTTTTTTCTCTTGTTCACTTGTATATATCTCCATTGACTTTTGTTCTTCACCAAAATCCCATAAAATGAAAAAAAATAAGAACAAAAATCCATCAAAAAAAATTCCACCCATCTTCGTCCATCCTTGTAGATAGTTTGTTTTTTTTTCGTGCATATTTTCAAAAAAAATGTTTTTCAAAGTTTGCATGGAACCTTGGATCTCCAAACCACCTTGCCTCATCTGCATTCTGAGTCCTCTATTGTGTTTACCTTCCATATAGTTCACCATGAGGACATGACACATCTCAAGCATAAGGGGGATAATTAGGATTCCTCGAGTCTTCCTAACTCTTGTTTAATTTTTTTGTTTTACCAAAAAAATCCAAACAAAATTGCAAATTTTTTTCAATTATTTTCCCAAACTTTATCTTTGAGCCAAAAATTTTTTCATTCTGATCTATCTTATTTCCCATTTAAGCACATCTATCTTTATTTTTTTTACCCAAGCATGTGATGAGATTTTGAACCATGGACTTGTGTTGAGGACCCCGCCTCACCTTCATATAGGAAAATCAAGAGGTTGATGTAACTTCGGCCATTCAGGCTACTTTAGCTTAATTACCCGAGAGACAAATTGGATTAGAAACCAGATGACCTTGAGTCCTTTGTTAGACATGAATAAAACCATCTGAACAACATTATCAAGTACACTTGAGACTTCTATCAAATTGAGGGATCCTAGAAAGACAAGTGTTCAACCCTTACCACCCATGACTCTTGACCCGTATACGTAGGGAGTTGGACCCTTCCAAGGGAGAAACATGACCCAACAGCTATATCTCTAAGTTGGCAAAGCTAAAGTATCCGTACATTGAAGGTATTTTAAAATACCTCCACACATAATGTAAGCATGCTCTACTTTTAATAATAAAGATGCTTCCACTACTCTTGAGCAGTGCCAGAATTGGCAGCAAACTAGTGCTAATAGTCGAGGCTGTTTAAAAATCCATAGGAGCAAGTTGATAAAGGGCATCAGTAGGGCCAGAGTTGGCATATCTCAAACGCAGATGGTCGAATCCTACTAAATAAAGCTTACAAATGCCAACCAAATCATTAATAAAGCTAACAGGGGTGATCCGACTTGGAAGGGAAGTTGTACCTCCCGTAGTTAGTGTCAGTGCTAAGAGAATATTGGGCTTGCACACGAACTGAGCACTTGGACAATTGGGAAACTTCAAGTTGTAGATCAATACCGTTCATCATGGTCTAAAATAATGTCAAATGAGAGTTCATAGATCAATTGGATTCTAAGCTCAACTTGATACTCGGGTGCTGTTTGACCTAAGCAACATCCATCTTTAGAGAATTCATCACCCTACTATGTGTAAAATAAATCATTCTCACTCTTAGTTCACGATTCAAAATCGCATCTATTGCTAGGTAGAGAGATATGAAATGGGATTACTCAATGGAAAATCTCAGAAGATTAGAGTTACTTTTTCCTTTTTTGTTATTTTTTTAATAATTGTCTTGCTCGGGACTATCAAGGATCAAGCATAAGGGGGTGATGAATCTCCGATTCATTACATTTTGTAGTTTTCTATGAGCATTAGACGACCAATTTGCATGCTTTAGAGGATCATATCTCTATGTCAGTCGATTTCCAAGACATTCGTTAATTTGAGCTTAATTCTTTACATTTGGGGCCGATTTCCGCACTTCATGTTCATAGCTGGTTCATAGGACTTTCACTATCCCGATCAAAGATCGAAACAGTTTGATTCAAGTCATCCATATCTCCTAAACAATAAATCCATGTATTCCCACCCAATGCCACTTCAATGGGCATCTATGTTGACCATAGGGACTAAATTATAAAAGATTATATTTTTGAGGTACCCGTAAGAAACTCCCAAGATATTGGCCTTAATTTATAAATATACAAACTTTGGGTGTATATATATATATATAGCACGAGCCTTTTTCACAATCCATGCACGTAGAGACTCCCTACAATCCCATGTGCCGTATAGCTTATGAGAACTCATTTGTGGATTGTCGGATCCAGATCCAGACTCCTTATCTCCTCGACCTGAGTTTGCACGTATTGCACATCATCTCGACTAAGTCATGATCACACTACCCAATCACACTAGACATTCAAACCAGGGGATTGATGACAATCCCGTGCACATGAATAGAAAAAAATCTAGTTCTGATCCCGAATCTACCTTCCATATCTACCCGATTAGGATCAAAGCTTAATTGTTTTGTCACGAGAGAAATCTGCATGAGCCAATCAATTCTCAACGAGAGATTCTAAGCATATGTTCTCAAATCAAAATCAAAGAATTAATTAATAATTGATTCTCCAGCAAGAAGTCCATGGTTGTCCATGACACCACGTCATGATTAGCTCTACATGCCATTTTTTACCAACCGTTAACTCTAATCCACCCAATCATGCATTCAATTTGGATATCTTTCTATCACGACTATTGCGCTCGAGAGCAACCATAAAAGGAGATGATTTTGTTCATTAACAGAGGCTGGAAACGACGAGGACATCATAGTGGTCCGAGGAATAGACGTGCAGATCACCACGAGCAACATCTGTGCAACCATCTTCTCCCCCTTCCGGATTTCCTCCCATGCCTCCATCTCATTTCATATTTTTTATCGTGCTTTTGTCTTAATATTTCTTTTAAGTTGCATTTTGTTTTGTTGCCTTTTGCTGCTTTTAATACCATGATTCTTGCAGAAACATACGTCAGATTTCTCTCTTGATTCAAGATAAATGGTGGCGTGGAATACACAACAGGAGCAGAAGCAGGAAAACCCCTCTACGGGAGGAAGGAGTAATCATATATTAGCTCCTCGACGCATGGTTTTGTGACTTTCAATGGCTACAACATCCCAACGGTGACGCCCTAACCCCAAGCATATTGGCAACCTACCTTTCTCGAGTCCTCCCTCTGTGCTAGGCGGATCTAATTATACCAGTGGCCAACAACTTAACCAAGGGGAGACTGCTCGGACCTTATTTAATCGTAACTTCATTAGATGATCATGTGCCCGTTTATTCTCTGTTCTACTTCGATGCAATCTTTGGTTAATCTAACTTCCTTGAATATTTATTTGTCAATGGTTTATTTGGTGAAATCCTACAGTTACAGTTGATTCTGTTCCTTCTCTGTTTATAACTTCGCTTGAGATAGATGCTAGAGTTTTACATTAGTGAAGGAATTTCACAAGTTTCATGTTCATGTCCTTTCTTGATTGCATTCGATTATGATGATATAGAAATCTCCATTGTTAGATTGTTCTGTTCTCCGTAAAGTTCACATCAAAGCAACGAAAATAAGTAACTTGATACATCAAATATGCCTCCCTGTGTTCGACCCGAGACTCTCCACTATACACACACATCTCATGTGTATTCTGTTAATTTGAGTTTCGGATATAAAGTTTATTATTGATTTGTCCTCTATCTGGTGCACAATGACTCGATTTTTACATCGATTTACGTACTTTGATTTTCGACGATCATTGATCATATATTTTTCAAATGCATATATCAAATCTACAAATTCAGTCAAGCTTCCAAAACAAGACAACCATGCACGGAATTTGATCCTTCCCAATGAGTGAGCTCATGTCTTTCGATTCAGTAAATGAACATGTATGGTTCCTTTGAGAGATCGTATTACTCATATGCCCTTGAATGCACACTAGAGCATCGATGTATAAACCTTGGTTAGGTCATAAACCTATTGGTCTACCAAATGTACATACTTAAACATATAGTAACACATCTGTCTCCGGTCATAGGATACATGCCTATATCATGACAGTATACAACGTAGATCGTTGGTTATCTCGATCTCTTTAAGTCAACTCTTTGACCTAACTTATCTAACACCTTCAAATCTCTATTCCTATGTAGAGGACCTGCTTCAAGAGGTCGGCTATATTTCAACCTTTCGAGAAAGAATTACCATCTCCTTCTCAGGATGGAGATCATCTCTTAATAATCATTTGACGGTGCTTGATGAGTCCTCAATCTAATTCTTTAGATATTCATCCAAGCACCAACATCTATGATTCAACAATTGAATCAACAGCTGTATGATCATTAAGATGGATATGGTACGTAACCCTAATTGTATTAAGGGACCTATTATGCAAATTAATTATTCTTCATTTCATATTAGGGAATGATATTTATAATAATATTTATTGCATAATGTCTCGCCCTGGGCTCGCATGTCCAATAATCTGCCACTAACCCAAAGAGCCATTAATGGGCTAATCTTTAAACCCATACTCATGTGATGATGATAGGCTATTTAGAAAAATAGCAAGGTAAGCTGATCAATCTCTCTGTTCTCAAGAGAATATGCCAAGTCCTTTTACGACACTTGCATATCTCGTTGTAACAGTGTTCGCATCCAATGCGAATGTTGTATCTTATGCAACCAATACTCAATGTTGAAGTATTTCCATTATGCTTATCAGAACACCCTTATTCCTGGAGATCTCTATCTCCTAAGGTATTTGCAGTTGAGGCCTTTTAGATCACTATCTATAAAGTCTTAAGTTTTTGAAGATAAGACTAAGAGATCACTATCTCAAAAGTCTTGTCCTCTCTAAAGATATTGTTATTACTGCAATCACGTGCTTTATCTCCATAGTCGGATTAGTAAATGTTTACTACTCCCACTACATAGCAGGCAACTAGCTTTTGTACAGTTCTAGCATATACCGAGCTTCCCATAGCTTATGCACTAGGGCATGTAACTTTGATATTCCCATCCTCAACCTTTTTGAGGTGCTATCCCTTCAGATAGGTTAGCACCATATCTTAAGGGAAGGAAGCCTTACTTGGATTTTCCAAAATGGAATATATTCATGGTGTACCACTTAATGTAACAGTCCCAATACCCTCTTCTCTATGCTTATGAACATCTTCAGAACTAAAATCTAAGATGTATCGTTGAGATCATATCTCATGGTAGGGATAGACAGATTTTAAAACACTTATTATTATCCTTATATCATTCCAAATGATTAAGATATTATCTATATTTAGCATGATGAACACATTGACACTCCCACTAAGCTTCACATGGTTCATCAAGATTCTATCTGAAATCATAACCTTTATAATTTCAATAAATCTGGTGTTCCAATTACAAGAAGCTTATTTGAGTCCATAGATGGAGTTCTTCAGCTTGCACACCTTGATTTCCTCAACTATGAAGCCCTAGGGCTACTTCATATGAATATCCTCAGAGAGGTATTTATAGAGGAATGCAATCTTGACTCACATCTTGAAGATGTCATAGTCAAGTTTTGTAGCTATAGTTAGCAATATTCTCATGGGTTTAAGCATGGCCACTTAAGAGAAAGTCTCATCGCAAGCACAATCTTCTCGTTGTGTGTATCTTGTGGATATGAGCCGTGCTTTGAAGGTCTCTTCATTCTCATCAGGTTTCCTCTTTCTCTTTAAGATCCATTTACACCTAATGGATCATACCCTTATAGGTTGATCCTCAAGGGTCCATATACAACTCTTGTATATGAAGTCTACTTTAGACTTTATTGCCAACATCCATCTTTCCATGTCATGATCCTCAGAAGCTTCATTACATGAAGTTAGATCATTGTTAGACTTAACTGACACATGGAATTCATCCTCAAGCTCATTTGAAGAGGTATTAGTGTTTCATCTTTAATTATCCTTTTGGTTTCTAATTTTAGGAGCCTCATTATCTTCTCAAAATTAAATGAGTTCCTTCACTTCATTTTCATCTTGATTCTCAAGAGTCTCATCCTCTAAGAATCATATCCTTAGAGATGAAATCTTTTAAGAATTTCAAGGTCATAAAGTAGGTATCGAATACCATCCTTTATTTTCCTAATTAAGTAGCACTCTCTTGTGCTAGATTCCAGCTTACTTACATCCATGACAAAGTTATGGACCAAGCAACCCTAAATCCTCAAGTATCTAACACTATGCTAGGTTCCAAACCATAACTTATGAGAGTTTTCAGGTTTAGATACACATGGAATCTTATTAATGATATATATGTAGTCTCTACTACATATATATACATGGAAACTAAGAGGTAATCATGCTAATATGCATCATTGATCAAATTATGTCACACACGATCTAATTGCATCTCCCTACAACTCTATTGAGTTTAGGTGTATTAGGAGGAGTGAGATAGCAATGACATTCATATCTTCATAAGGTATTCCTTTAATTTATCTAATAGGTATGGGCTACCTACGTTAGATCATATTCATTTTATCTTCCTTCAAACTTTGGTTCTAAAGCAAAAATGAAATCTTTGAATATTTGAAAGGTTTCTAAGGTGAAGGGAAGAAATATCACATCACAAATAAACATAAATTGATATCACATATCATTAATGTTTATTTTGATATAGATGATCCACAAAACCAATATGTATGAGATCTCGAATACCTTGACATCTTGCGACATTATTAGAGAAAGGTGCATTGGATATTTTTACTTTTGAATACAATATTCACAAGTTAGTAAGATTTGAAATTTCAGACAATCTAAAGTTTCATATCTTACTAGTCTGTTGATCACAACAATAGACATACGCCCAAGGTTTGATGCTAGACCATTGTCAAATCATCTTAGTCCTCTTATTACTCTTTTAAGAATTTTATTTTTTAGTATTAGAATAGTTACTGAACCATTCATTAATATTCTAATTTAGTATAGTCCTCCAGATATCAAATTACAATCTGAAATATATCCATCATAACTCTTTATTATAGGTCTACTCCATAATTCATATTTATTTTCAACATTTAGAAATAAACAATGAGTGTATTCTAATATGTAAGTCATAGAGACATTCTCTAAGACTAAATGACTCTCCCAATGACAATATGAAGTCTATCCATCCAATAGAGATTGTTGCAATAATTGCATCAATATCCATGTAGATGACTATTAAACCTTATGATCAAATTTTCTAGTCTTCTAAAACATATGCAACCAATTGCAAATGTCATTAGAAGAATGAGATACAATTATTAGACTTTGATCTTATCTAATAAGTCAATTTCAATGATGTTATGTAGATGTAGATTATTCCGATGCACTATCCGAGTCCTTCTGTAAGGATCATAGATAGACTTGATAGTCATACTATCAAAATATCAGCTTATTACAGTATTGGCATTCATCCAACTCTTTGAATGTCATATGGAAATTACAGAAGTACAGTCAACTCCTTGATGTTCCTTCTAGCTTGGGTTAGACCCATGCTTTCACCCTGCTCCCTTCATCTATAAATAACAATTGCTTAAGACAAGAGATCTCTTATGTTGAACTCAAAAGATTTCAATACAAGAGTATGTCAACATTTATACATTCTTCATTCAATTCATACAATATGAATATTATGAAGCTTCATGAATGACTAGAGTATAGATAGTAGAATGATGACACTCATCATATCCACATACATCTTAACTCTTAAAGACTTAGGTTCAGGTAGGTACTCAAACATTTTGAATACATCTCCTATAGAGCCACCATTCTGCATGATGCAGTGAACCATGCCATTCATGATTAAGTGTCGAGAGCACATATGTATGTCAGGACATCATCTTAGATTTTATAAGGTTTGTTTGATAATTACGATCATCATCGACGTGTCACTTCCAAAGTACATTTGATGAGAGATCAAGACTATAGAGACACACAAACCACATACATTATTATAAGGAAACTTGCATATTGCAACCACATACATTATGTGTCCAACTGCAAGTACAATATCTTGATCATGGATCCAATCCATGATATTTTACTGGCTGTTATTGAGTATAGTATTGAGTGGGTTTAATGGGGAATATCTGAAATAAGAAATTTACATATATATATATATATATACATTTTACTTTGATTTAGGAATTTTTTATATCAAAGTTGTCTTGCCTTGTCAACATTGAAAGTTCATTCCCTTAATCACTTTCAATGTAAAAGATATACTTACCATTATATCTCAAGCAAGATCTAGGATCCCCTTCCTTATCTTTGTCACATCCCAATAATATGAGAACCTATAACTCGGATAAAAAGAAGTGGGAACACATTCCACCTTGCAAGCCCAACTTTCATTCTTAATTCGACCTTTAACACCCAGGCCCACTACCCCTAAGGTAATGTTGACCCGTCATTAATTGAACCAACCATCAACAAGAATATAACTCGCTATGGGCAATACAATATCACCCCAATAATTTGAGGACCCGTCATTGGGGTGACTATGCATATGGCCTTACTCTTTTGAGAAGCAAAGAGCCCGATCCAGATGTGCTTATATGCAGGAGATGCTACTTCAGACATGCATCTCTTACATACAATCCCTGGCGACAGAACCCTTCGTCTTGACGGGAAACCATGGATGCCACTTATGTGAACCTCCATATCATGTTCAAATCCTAATTAATTATTATAAATCATATTCACATAAATAATTCTTCCAAGGGAATTAACAACTCTATTCATAATAGAGGGTTTTAATTTTAATTGGATTCTAAATAACCTAACCACATTAAATCAATGATCCAATTAATATCCAATAAACATTCTCTATTGTTACTTGAAATATGGTATTATCTCAAATATGTATTATTTGAATTTTAATAATTAGAAATATACATCATGATCCTTTCAAACATTATCCCTTCCTTACCCGTTGTCATGGCCAGTACCGGCGGGATTGGGAAATACCGCTCATGGAGCAACTTGCTACCCAAACACTCCCTGACTAGACACCATATCCACCTCAGGTCAGGATAATGCCAATTGATCACTTTGTACTTGATATGATAATCGATCTTCTAACCGAAGTTATGCCATATAATATTTATCAAAATCATTTTTATTTATATTATAAATAAATTTTCTAAAAAAATTCCCAATCCTATTCAAGAAACATTGTTTATTAGAATTGTTGTAACCAATTTGTCATCTCGATCATATCTAACTAAATCTGGTTATGGCAATATCATTTAAGGAAATAATCATCATAAAATATTTCAAAAATATTTAACGATAATTCTTTCAGGAAATTAAACCATTTAACTTTACTAATTGATTAAATGACAATCACAAGGTTTTTGATTAGGAAAGTAAATTTCAGCAGTGACCCTCACTTACTAAAATTAGCATATCTCAATCAATTTAAATCCAAATGAGGCAAAATAAGTTTCCATAGTTTGTTAATTTGATTTACAACATAACTTAAGTAATTTGAATGCATTTCTAGACGTTTGAAATAGCAATTAACTCTTTAATTACGTCAAGATTCGTCATCCCCGAAACAATGGATACATGTTCACTAAAACAATCATAACTTGAGAAAACAGAATCCAAATCACATAAATTAAAATCCCACGATTTCCTTATTTAATGGGGAACATAATCCAGTTGATAATTTTGTGTTTACAAATTAAAATAGAGCGAAACAATCTCACAAAATAGGGCTAAGTGAAAAAAGCGATAAGATTTCACAAACCCTAATGAGCCCAAGTCATCCTAGGTTTATGGATTGTATCAGAAACCTCCAATCTAGCTATGATACCACTTGAAGGATATTAGAAGATCCTTAAGAGCATCACTTAAGCGTGAGGATCACATCGTATGCAATCTGGAGCGACTAGCCACACTAGTTGCTCAAGACAACGAAATTTAAAAAAAGTTTAATGCGATGAAACCACATGATCCAAGAACACTTCTCGGATCGTTTTATCTAAACTACAAATAAATATTAGGGTTACCTCTTGAAGCGTAGTTGTGATCGAGTCTCTAAACGAAGAGATCTATTGTCTCAAGGCCGATCCGACAAAGGAGACGCTTGAGTGCGATGATGAAATGCATGCTCCTCAGAATCCATGTTGACGATCCAAACAACGAATCTCCTGATCTCATCAAACGAGATCCAACGTCGTTTTCACAAGTGAGGCACAACAAAGGAGACAGAGATTCACGAGCAAACAATACGACAACATAATGGCGATGATGCGGTGATGGAGACCCTCTCTAGAACTCCATGGTGGACGACCACATTGAGAGAGAGAGAGTTGACGTGTAGAGAGAGGGCATATGGATGTTGTCTCTTGATGTAACTTGAAGAGAAAGGGGTGCCTCTTCTTATATAATATTTTGGGAGTCCATGGATCACAATCCATGGACTATACAAAATCAATGGATGAGATTGATTTGTGCTTCTTTCAATGGCCAAGATTTTGTTGTAAAAATACAAAAACAATAAATTTAATTTAGATTAAATATATACTTAAAAATCAATATAAATCAATCCTAAATTAAATAAATCAAGCATGGACATTACGGAATGGAGACTGCCTCCTTCCATGATATGGGAGTAGACGACCACCATTTCCTAATGGGAGTTGGTGGCATTCCACCCTTCCGATTGGGAAGGAGCCAATCCGATGTAATCTCATGAGATTAAATTATTCCATGGAAACCTCCAAGATTTATTACAACAGTTGTTGGAAAATATTCTACATATATAATTCATAATTATTTTGTGAATATTACAGTCTTGTCATTGGAAAATTGTGAATCACATTCACAACCCACAATAAAATATAAATTACATTTTCAATTAATTGTCCAATGTGAATCCAATTCATATCAACATTTAAATTGTAAATGTTATTTACAAATAGCTCTCTCTTATATATTATAAATCACATTTATAATATATATGATTAATATGGATAGTGCTATCTACATTATTCATATCCATGATAAATAAGTACATTTAATTATCTTGAATCGTTATTCTCATGTGCCCAAATAATATGAATCACATTTACATTATTCATATCTTTGGTAATTAATTCGCATTTAATTATCTTATATAACTCTCCTTATAATATGAATCAAATTCATATTATTCATGATAATTAAATCATATTTAATTATCAATTTTCTCAATGCTTGGATATGTATATCAACAATGAAATTATCCTTGAACTCTTTCAAGGATAACGTGCTTTCTCCACGGATACTTGGAGACAAGGACATGGTGATTGTACTGTTCCACCTATAATGACTTGGATATTGAGATCACATCTCAAATCCAAATCTCGCAGACCTCTCATAGATGCTTGATTGAATCAAGACCATAAATCTAATCTTCTTATTGCACCTGAATCACATTCAGATCAATGTCAAACTTTTGCACCAATATCAGATCACTTCTCTATTGAGAGGAGTCACTAAAATCAAGACACATTTCATTACTCCCTAGGAATGGAAGCATCATGGTTATGCAACCATTTATAATCACATCACCCTCAAGTATTCCTAATACATGCACATCTTGCATACTAGAAGACCTAGAGTAAACCCAAAGTTTTGGATCTCATTTAGACGGTCTTCTTCAGGGTTTTATAATTAAGTTTCTCATTTGACTATTGAGAGTTGGTATCGATCATAGACTTTCAAAAAGCATATATCATATCCAGTGTTGATCGTATACTTTCCAAAAACATATATCAAACCTACAAATTCAGTCATGCTTCAAAAGCGAGACGATCGTGCATGGAATTTGATTCTTTCCAATATCTCATGAGTGAGAGCATGTCTTACAGTTCTGTCAATAAACCTTTATGATCCCTTTGAAAGATCGTGTTATTAATATTCCCTTGTGTGCACACCAACGTGCCAGTGTATAGACCTTGGTTAGGTCATCAACCTATTTGTATTTCAAATGTACATACTCAGACATATAGTAACAGATATGTTTCCGATTGGAGGATGCGTGCCTGTATCGTGACAGTATACGATGTAGTCTTTGGTTATCTCGATCTCGTTATGTCAACTCTTTGACCTAACTTATCTAACATCTCCGAATCTCTATTCCTATGCAGAGTATCTGTATCAAGAGGTCTGCGAGATATCAGCCTTTTGAGAAAGGATTGCCATCTCCTTGTCATGCTGGAGATCATCTCTTAATAATCATTTGATTGTGCTTGATGAGTACTTAATCTAACTCTTTAGATATTCATCTAAGTACCAACCTCTATGATTCAACAATTAAATCAATAGCTGTATGATCATTAAGATGGCCATGGTACATAATCCTAATTGTACTAAGGGACCTATTATGCAAATTAATTATTCTTCATTTCAGATCAGGGACTGATATTTGCAATAACATTTATTGTATAATGGCTCTCCATGGGCTTGCATGTCCAACACTAGAGCCAATTTTCAAACAACTCATAATATTAGGTTTTATGAGATATTTATATGGATTTTTAATTTTTTTAGATTTTTATGGATTATAAATAGAAGAGATGTAATTAATTGAAAAACTATGATGCATGAGATTTGTAAATATTTATGAAAGAAAATAATGTTATGTAATGTTTGAGAGAAAATAATTAATGCAATTCTAAATGATGATAATGAACGTGAATATTCAAGGGTGATTATGCAAACACTCAAACAAGCCTCTCAATTTAGTCAATGAGCCATCCCCTTAATAAATTAAATAAATGACCTTTTCAAATTAAGTTCCAAATAAACTCCCCCTTATTTTTCATAATTTATTGAGCGATAAAATCACTTTCAAGTAATAAAGTTGCTCAAATTTTATGAATAATTTCTCAAATTTATTGATGTCCAAAATGTCTCAAAATTATATAATAAAATTTTCTATATGATAACGAATAGAATTGGCTTCAAAACGACAATGAGTTCTTACGAATCAAACAATAAATGCTCAAGATATGAATAAATCTGTCCTAGGGGCATAAATGAATAAAAAATAAATAAAAGTTTATCTAAGAGGACCTTTACATGGGCTGATATGCAATTCTAAAATTGAGAGAGGTTCTTGTATAATTTACCCGTCATCAGGGTATCTAAGTGAATTATAAGAGGCATAAGGGTACAAATACAATTTTGCCAAGGTCACATGCATGAAGCACGTAACCTATCCTCGTTGTGATTCTTTTGGGCTAAGGGGGCACACCTTCAATTATCCTCGAACTCACGTGCGTGAATCACATGACCGAGTAGGCTGATCCAACAGTTGAGATGTAGGGACGAGATGCGATCGGATATTGATCAATCAATGGAGATGCACCCTCATTCAATGATAAAGATGGACTTGAAGACTCAACTGAATGGAAACTATATGCATAAGGTTATTCTTTCTTATCCATTCTTCGATCAACCATGGGTCTCGTAATCTGTGCTCAGGCATCTAGGCAACAGATGCCAGGTCAAGGCAGAGTCAAAGGTCGTCGACAAAGGTTTGCAAGCTAGGAGAGCATAGGTATGGCTAGAGAGTTTCCCTGGCTTCTCTTCTTGTGTATTCTGCTCATAACTCAGGAGATTGGGCTCAAAGATGGGTTTACTTGAGAATTTAGATTACTTGTGACTGGGGAAGGTAGTGCTCCTACATTCAGAGTGCCCTCAAGGGGAGTGTGGCGAATGCTCTATTCTACTAGTGGGAAGATGGACTCGAGGCATGAGTCTCGATCTTGTCGTAAAGAACAAGAAAATTACCGGTGGGGTTCTAGCGTGTAGGTGGTGGATTAGAGCAAGGTCAATGAAGGTTTGCTAGGGGTAAAAGATGAATGTCATGGGTAAAGAAGAAAATCTACAATGGTTAGCATGATCAGAAGTTGGATTGTGGTTGAAGCGAGGGTCGAGAAGATGGGTTTGACATAGGTTACTAGAGGATGCCAGAAGAGAAGGAAGAAAATGATAGAGAATAAAAAATAGATGGGGATATATGGATGTGTTTCCACGGGATGCTCCTAGTAGCAGCCTCAAGCTGCAACAAGTATGGCAAGAGTCGACTATCTCGTGGAGGAGAAGCAGTATAACGAAGAAAAGAACTTCATGGATCTTGCCGTACAGAGATCATGGCTGGAACAACCTAGGTTGCTATCACCAATCCAAGGCTATGTTCCATCTCATTGTATCGTCGGAAAATAGAGAAGATGGATCCTTCGACCAATTCTGTAAGTCAGATTTTATAGGGGAGGAGTCATGAACTGGAGGTTTGGTGATGGGATAAGATGAAGAGACATAGGGGTATGGTTTTCATGTTTGGCAATTAGAGGTGACAAAGGGCTAGGGGGAAGTGTCAGAGAGAGTTGGGAGTTGGGTTTGGGGATTGCGAGGCTCGGCCATTGAAAAAAAGATAATGGTTGTTGGAGACAAAGGGATCGGGTCAATGGTTTCGTCAGTGAAGATGGGTTATTTCTGGAAGAGGATAATGATGAGGTGGTTGTTGCAAGTGGTTTGGTTAGTAAGGGAGAGGGGATAAAGATCGTTGGTGGTGATGGGTTTCCAGATAAGGAGTTATGGACGATCAGAGGAGGCTGGGGCTGCTGGAGTAGGAGGAAATGAGTATAAGTGGTGGAGAGTATCGGAGGAGATTGGAGGTAGGGGATGAGCAATAACAGTCGTTGGATCGTGATCGATCTAACAACTAAGGAGGGATCATGCGCAAAGCATGTGGGGTGGCTATGGTATAGGTGGGAATGATTAAGGTTGTTGGATCTAAGTCGATCAAACAACCCAAAATAGGGGTACTAAAGGACAAGGGGTGGTTGATTGGGTTGAAGGCACATTGACCAGGTTTTGAGGTGGACTAGTGAATGAGAGACATATGGCCATTGTCTTTAACCATGTTAAAAAATGCAAATAAAATTGCTATAAAATAGAAAATTACCTCTAATGGAAAATGACCAAAATGAGTAATATAGATCTAAATGCACTCTACAATGCTCATGAAGGACTCAAATGCAAACAACCTCCACTATGCAAGATATGATTTTTTTGGTGATATTTATATATAATATCAATTTTTTAGTTTTGTAATTTTTATTTGATTTTATGTGCACAGTAAATGTATGCAAAAATCAAATATGATGTAAAATAATGCAATTATCATGAAATTTATTTTTTGGATTTTTTTGAATTATGAGAACGTCAGAAAAAATTAGTGATATGAATTATTTACTGATCAATTAGATCAAATTACATAAGTCAGGATCTTTTTTTACAACTTTTCATATATTTTTGGAATTTTATTATTATGTAACTAGTTAAGTCATGCGATAAAATATAGAAATAATAAATAAATAAATAAAAAAGAGTCAAATATGTTCATGAAATAGTAAGGAAAAGATAAGAGAATATGTACAATATACAGTTAGGCCCTAAAACCCATATTTCACAAATGAACTCCAATTCATTTAAATTTGATATTGATTTGTAGATAATTGAATGTACATTAATTCAAAGTAAGTAGAGTAAAATTGGACATTGTATGTGAGGGATATTCAACATTTACGACTTTGCGTCCTGGAATTAGGGTTTGAGTTTATTTCAAATATATACAAGTTTTTTTTATTTTTCATTGCTTAATATTATTCATATTTTATGAATGGAGTTATTTTTTGGTTATTTGGAGTTAGGATAAAGTAATTAAAAATAGTTGCAGTTAGGTGAATATTACAAATAAACATGAATGCAGGATGAAATGCTAATTTATGCAAATTATTTTTAAGTGCATCAATATTTATTATGATATATAAACATGTTAATGCACCTAATTTCTTGGGACGAGGCTCTATTTTTAGCAAATTAGAGTGATGAATCACATATTTATCAACCTGATATACTTAAAACTTGCTCGTCTCCTGAGAAACAAAAGAATGAAGAGGTAAAATGAGATTGGGTTCCATACCAAGATCATGAACAAAAAATGAAAGTGGATCTTGACCTGACCTTTGGATTAATAGTTTGGCAGAACTCCGAGAATTAAAACTTCAAAATCAACAATCTTCAAGTTCTACAAGTCATTGTACAAGTTCGGTATACAAGTAATATTAAATCAACCCCTTCCCAAAGCATACTCCATGAACATTGAACATTTGTCTCCTATGTGTGAAGGGTGTTGGATCTCCTCATCAAAATGCTGAACTACCATGTCATCCTCTCCTCTACTAACTCCTCCGTAGGGAGTCAGGTATTTGATTCTAAGTTCAAGTGCTGCTAGTACTATCAATAAGATAGAGGGAAGAAATTGGAGCCTGGCTAATGTAACTAAGTCTCCTATTTGAAGCTTGACAAGTGCAACCAAGTCTTCGACATGCAGTCATTAAACCATTGTAGTCAAGAAATGGGATTTGAATTTTTTGGCTCTGCATTTATTTTTGGGCCTTTTTTTTTTCCCATTTATTTAGGGTGCACATTTTAAAATTTTAGGTACAAGAGTGAAAAACCATGTGAGGTGGTTGCATTGACCCCACCTCGACTAAATGACTTAATACTAGTAGACTATTCCTCATCCGAATCTTTATTTCTGCTTGTACTTTAGTCGCTACATGTCCACTCTACCAGAAAAAATGCCCACATAGTCTTTCAACACCCTGTCTAAGTTGTGCTAAGTGCGCAATGCTAGAGTCTATATTGATTCCCTATTCGAGAGTCGTACTCAGAATGAGGAAATTAGTTTAGACACTAAGAGTCAGAGTTTGAACATTATCATATAGAACTCAGAGATTTATGTCTAGAACCTAAAGCTTCTAAAATCCTACTTCTTGGTCAAGTTCCTTTGAAAAGTAAGTGGATTAAGGCCACATCAAGACCACTCTTGGTTTATGCTCACGACTCAGTTCAGAACCCATTGACTTTTTACTAGTGCAAATGCATGACGTGATTATGAAGTGCAGATGCAAGAGATGCATCCACTCTCTTTTTTGATTTTTTTCTTTTGTATTTTACAAGGAATATACATATATACAAGTATTTTACATATTATACATATTTTTCATTTTTTAATTTTTAAAATAATTTCCTCATAAACTCGTAGTAAGTATTATATACAGAAAATATGATACAATATAGTATAATGCAATACAGAGTATGTACATAAATAAAACTCACCTACCCTATACTTAGCATATTTTAAGTATAGAAGGGTGCAAAAGAAGAAAGGAGTGAGGTAGAACAACCTCCCCCCTATACTTAGGCTCTGGTCAACCTAAGTATATAAGAAGGCAAAAATGAGGCAGACGAGGCAAGGAGAGGAAAGTTGAGTATAATTAGGGCATGCATCAGTCCCCCCTGTACTTAGGCCTTTGCCTATGTAAATAAGAAATATAAGGGAACCAATGGATTGAGAGAGAATATACATAGGATCAAGGAGGTTTCCGGCAAACCTTCTTGCGGGAGTGAGGTGATAGGAAATATGGATATGAAAGATGTGAAGAAGAAGAAGACTCCCGGCCATCGTCGAAGTCATCCTTAGAAGAATAGTACAGTTTAATGGTATTCCACCAACTATTTTTTCTCTTCAACTGCTCACTTAAATTGTGCTCACTCATATGGTTAACCATCTTGACTTTGGATGTTGATTATTCTCGTGAAGAGATATTCGACTGGTTATATCTTATTACTTCTGTCTGTCTATCTAAACCTGAAGAAGATTCCTCAAAAATATCCATGTTTATAGTTATGTACTTAGTCAGTTTCCTAGAACCTAAAACAAGGTGAGGAGGAAGGTCAGAATACTTCTCCCCTCCACTAGCAACCAGACTAGAGGATGTGAACCCTCTAAGATGAGTTTGTAAGGTGCTGGCCATGGGTTCATCATAAGATGAATTAGGTTGTTCGTTGATTATCTCCTGCAAAATTAGTACACGTCTTGAGTACGTGATGTTCGAAATAACTATGTTCGAATTTGGTGAATTTAATGTGTTTAAGTCATGATCATTTACCTCGGTGGAATCATTGGTTGCCTTGATAGTCTGTTTTGAAGGATATGATAAGATCCTTAAAAGCATTACAGAAGCGTGAGAATCGCATCGTATGCGATTGGGAGCGACTAGTCGCACTAGTTGCTCGTGGCAGCTGATGAATCCCCATTTCATCACCTTTATTCTATCATTTTGGCCTTAAAAACCCCAGCAAATGCATGTAAATGTCACCAATTCACTCATAATAGCATTCATTATTTGTTGTACTAATTGTACATAGAATAATGTTTTTAATGTCAAAAATATAGAATGAAGAGAAGAAAAGAAAAAGGAATAAAAGATTGCAAATATTTTATGATCCGAACCCCGAGACCAAGGCCAACATGGAATTGGTCAACAAGGAATAAAGTAGGGGGAGATAAGGGCCAATAGTACAATAAATACCTCATTTACTTATTCATTTATTTATGCATTTTGACACCTATTTTGTATATAATTATTCATTCATCAATTAGAGAAACTATGTACATGAAAGTTGTAGATAATAATGTAAATAAAAATACAAAATTGAGTTTGTACAAAAATGATATACAGTGTACATTTTATACCCAGAATAAAAAGCCAAAATCTCAACTTCACAGACCCATATCTTGCAAATAAAAACTCAAAATCACCCAAAATCACCTCTAATTGTATATAGCTTTTCAAGAAGTATTTAATAAAATTAGTTTCATAATTTTTGGAGTTCATCTGTGAAAGTTAGGTTTTTGGCCTTCATTGTGCAATCTGCCTGATTAAAATATTCAATTTATTCATTGTTCATTATTGTTACAAAATTATATTTTTAGAATTTTGTAAATAATGTTTATAATACATATACATATTGAAATTAGAATAAAACCAAAAAGAATTTGTAAAATAAAATAAGTCTATGCAAGATATAGGCAAAACACCTATGTTAAGTATGTACATAAATAAAAAGGGAAAACATTCTTTAATTATTTTATTATTTCATATTTTTATAATATTATAAATATTACATATAATATATCAAAAATACAAATCCAAAATAAAAAACCAATAAAATACATTAAATAAATAAAGTGTATATAAAATATAGGTAAACTGCCTATAGGTAAACCTACATATATATGTACCTATTTATTTAAATATGAAAATCAACTCATAAAAATTAAATAAAAATATATTCACACTCACAAAAATAAATTATAAATTTATAAAATAAGAAAAAAAATAAAATTAAATAAACAAAATAAAAATAAAATATACAAAATACATGTAAATACATGCATAAATACATTATTAAAATAAAGCCATAATAAAATATATCAAAAAAAATTAAATAAAAATCATAAATAAATACTACATGAATTATTACACATTTTTTATTTTATAAGCAAATTCTAATAAAATCATTTATTATGTTAAATAAATCATTTTCAATGAAGTTTCCCTATTTTGTCCGTTAGCGGCCTATGTGGACCAGTGAGGAGCCAGCCCTCGTTGACCTCTGGTCAACTGTCCCATCGGGACCTGGCGCCTCTGAACCTTGCTGTTTCCATGACTTGCACCATTTTTCCTTGGCTTCTCGTCCCTTATTTTCGCTCGCCGCCTTCACGAGATCTGTAGAGGGATGATCCATCTATCACGCATGCTTGTTGGATCGAGAAAATGATCATTGTACTCGCCGGAATATGCGGGCCAAGTAGGGCGCCCAGAATGTGTATAAATAAGAGCCCTCGACCTCCTCCACAAATTTGGCCAATTTACATCCACCCAAAAGCCTCGAATCCGTGCCTGGGAGGTTCCTTGTGACAGAAGGAGCATTTCAGCAACGTGAATCGGCCGGAGGAGGGATCAATTTTGTCGCGGTGGAGCTCTGGCGTCCGTCCTGCTCCCTGGAGGCCCCCAGGTATAAGAGCTGTGCCTTTTATGTTCTTTAGGTAGTTTTAGATTCCTGCATTTCAATTCCGTCCTTAGTTTAGTCTTTAGATCAGTAGCGTAGCGTAATTTAGCCAAATCGAAGTTCGCCGGAGCGGAGCTCCGGCGACTTCTCCACAGTGCTTCCGAACCATTCTAACGCCCATATACATCCCATTTCGTCCCCCATCATCTTCTCCATCTCTCGATCACAATTGTTCAACCGAGGACCCTTTGTCCTCGCGAATCGGAGCTCCTCCGCTTCACTTCATCTTGCAGCCAAGCTTCAAAACCAAGGGTCGAGGAGATAGCCCTCGGTCCCCTGGTTCTTCCTATGCAGGTATCACAGAGCACCGAGCCCCTTGGGACTCGATTTGATCCAGGAAGAGGCTCCTAGAGGTCCCGACCTTCATCGACCTTGCCTGGCCTACTTGGACCTCCAGGAGCCATGCCAAGACCACTAGCAGACGCGGGACGCCTCCAGGTACGATCAGAACATCTCAGACGCGAAGGAGAAGCCTAGAGGAGCCTGTAGGTCACGATCGAAGCTCGCCTCGCGTGAGCTTTTCAAATGTTCTTCCAGGAGGCTCCATCGCCGTCCGATCAGGATGGCACCCCCAGATCACACCGAAGCCATTCAATGAAGCCCTACACCGACCGTCAGATCAGCTCTTCATCGGCGAAGCGGTACCGACCGTTGGATGCGCGACGCGTGTCCAAGTGAGATCATCATCGCCGTCCACCAACGCACACTTATGGGTAAATTGCAGACCTTCGCCCCAGCTTTTTGGTATTTATTGATTACTGTTGTAAATAAAAATTGAAGTTCAAAATAATGTGTATATTTTGCATGGACTCCCCTGCACGTTTGTGATATTACTCTTAGGTCCAGTCCACGTCACCTCACGTGCCGTCCTACGTGGGGTGGTTAAATTGCACAAGACCCCCTGTATATTTGTATATTTATCTTTAGTCCATAAAATAAAATTTCAAGTGTTATTTTTGTGAAAATTTGCGTTAAGGACCTTGAATTTTCTGAAATTACATTTTGGTCCCTGTGGGTGCGGATCACGTGTAGTCCCACGTGATGGTCAAATTGCAAGGGGGCCCTGGCGGGTTTGCTTATTTGGTTTTAGTCCTTAAAATTGCAGAATACGTTCATATATTTTGGTGTTTTTGCACTATAGCCCCTGCCTTTGTGTTTATTTGCAAAAATGCCCCTGTCAGGCCATATATTTTTGCTTGCTTGCTCTATTTATGTCATGCATCATATTAACTTGAAAAATTCAACAAAAATAATGCTAAGCTCCTGTTAACTTGCACTTTCACGCCATATTTTTGCATTTTATTTTTGTTGAAGTTTAATATTTATTAAAAACCAAAAACTTGCATTTTAGCTACTATCTAGCTTAGAAAATACCAAAAAAATAGTAAAACACCTAGAAAAATTCCAAAAAGATCGCCTACTATGTCCTTTATCCTATCTTAGTGTCAGCCCAAAAATCGCTAAAAAATTCAAAACAAAAACCGTAAACCCTTAAAAACTTCATAAAAATCTAAAAAATCCTAGAAAAATCCTAAAATACAAATTAAGTTTCTGTGGTTTCCTTCTTTTATTATCTATAATTTAAAATTGATTTGAGGATTTTTGGATATCATTTTCTATTTTTAAACCTCATTTCAATTCTGTCCAGTAGGTTAAGTCCTTATTTTCTATTATTTATTTTTGAAAAATATCAAAAAGACTCTGAATATACCCAAAAATCACAAAAATAGTAAAAAATCATAAAAAGACCAAAAATATTTTCTTTCTGAATTTTTGGGCATTTTTGCATATTTTTATAAATATTCTAGTACCTCTCTTATTATATAGTTTATATATTCCAATATTGAAAAAGAATATATATATATATATATATATATATAAATATAAAATATAAGGATCAGAAAATTAAAAACCAAAATACAAAAATTCAAAATTGAAAAAAAATAAAAAAATAGATATCTATGTATATATCTATGTATTATATTATCCATACATACTCTTTATGGTTGTATATCTTTATATATCTATATTATATAATTTTTATATATATATAAATATATATAAGTATATATAATATTAAACAAATATGTATATATTAATAAAAATAAAATAAAAAAAATAAAAAAAATATATAAAACCCCCAAAACCCACAAAAACATGATCCATGCAAGGATGACTCTGTTGTACATGAACATCATAGGCTACTTAATTTTTGTATTGCTCTCTGTGGTTCGACCTCTACATGCTTATTCACTATGCATTTTGTGGTAGAATTAAAGGTTAATTCACAAATTTTGGGACTTAATTGATTTATTCTTCAATGTGGGTTAATTGCTGATCAACCAGTGTTTTGTGAGCGGTCGCCTCAGCGACACTTCTATTTGATCCTCGCAAAAATCTGCGTTATCAGATGGCGCCGTTGCCGGGGAGCAATGAATGTAGCCTATCATATTTTGTCATTATTGTTTGGAAATTTGTTCATCATTGATTTTGTGAGCAGCTGTTTCTTTTGCAATTGATCACCATGCTTGATTTATTTATTTGTTGTGATTAATTCCTATCTGCTTTATTTTATTGATTAAGCTTATACTAATTCAATCTCTTTGTGACTTTGTTGCGAGGGCCCGCCACGCAAGGATGTTTTCTTAGGGAGCCAAGGCAGCCGAGCTTGGAAGAGGTTGGTCTTCACTTCATGACCAGCTGGAGGGAGCACCAAGGATGCAAGGAGATGGGAATTAGATATGCTTCAAGCAATTAGGATTATTTTTGCAATTTATGGTGAGAGAGAGAAATTTTGGCATGTAATAATTAACAGGACTCTACTCTTCACAATGAGGTCCGGTGCCCGGGTGATTGTTCACTTAGGGGCCTCATCGCGGTTTTTCGAGTTTTCCATCGCTTTCTTTTCTTTGTTTCCCGAAGTTTTGAGCTTTCCGCCTTTATTTTACTTTGTTTTGTGTTCTTGGAGCCCCTAGATATAGGTTGCTTGTCTCGGTAGCTAGGTCCAAACATTAATAAGAATGCATGTTCCTATAGTATACTTCGTATGGATCTAGTCAAACTTAAACAAGCCGTTCATTTGTCTCTTATCCCTTGTGCCGCAGCAAGCCCCATAAAGCGCTATCTCCTAACTCAAGTGTGTTGAGTAGAGGAGGGGAGAGCCAAGACCAGACTTTTTAGGCTAAAGATGAATGAGCGACTTATGGATCTTCACGCTAATAGCAGCTAATGTTTAGGGCGATTTTGTGCCTTGCATACCGACATATAGATAGGTTTAAAAATTCTGTTTTGCATACCACATGGAGAGAGCTGGGATGCACTGTAAGTCTTCTAACTCAGCATACATCATACGGTTCAATGGTGAGATTTCCATCATGGAACCACTTGTACGGCTTTTCTGCTATCTTACTCTGATTTTGAGCACCTAGGACTTAAATGAAAATTTACAACAACGTTAGGCGCTGGTATGAAAACAGACTCAAAAAAAGTGAAAATCCAAAAAGCTAAAACAAGAGGATTACTAAATAAACTTAGACCTTAATTAAAAACTATAATGGACTGTCATTGTACCGGGTTCACAAAGCCCTCATTGTTTTCAGGTACCTTGGAGGGGACCAAAACCCTACTCCCTTGAGTGAGTGCGACCCCATAAGGATTAGAGCCAAAAAAAACACAGTCTGTAACTACCTTGTGTATCGCCTGGATTTCCGAAGTAATGGCGCTTCTATCGTACGTAGGCGAGTAGGACTTGGTCACCAATGATAACTCTCTATTGTGTAGAGCATCGATCCTGTCCGAAGTATCGAGCATAGGCCACACCTTCATGTGGGTGTCTGTCTCATCGTCCTGCATCCGAGTAGGTTCTCGTACGCTCACGGGTGATTACGTTGCGAGCAAGGATCGAAGTAGCGGTTTCGCCTATCAGCTTCCTCTCTCTATTTCTTTGGCTGAGTAGGATCCAGGAAGGGTTACAAGGACCTCAAAAAGTACAGACTACAGGTTAAACAGGAGGTGGACAAGTACGGGATATTCTTCTGGCAGTACTCTCTCTCCTATAGGGTAGCGTACTAAGGACTTGTTACAAGATATGCCTGAAATAACAACTCTAAAACTTGACAAGATAATAAATTGCCGAACCTTTACGGCTTCACATGGAGTGAGTTGGTGAACCCAATTTTGTATTGCGTTTGTATGGATCTAGATTAAGGTTCAAAGATCAAGTCCCGCGCTTTTGCGCAAAAAGTCGTTGTGCCATTCTCCTTTGACACCCGCTCAGCCGAGCCTTTCTTTTGTTTTGCACTCCTTTTCATTCCTCGTTGACCATTGTATCCTTCTTCCAAAATCCAATCCTCCTTTGTGCTTCACGAAGTTGATCCATGGATGGTTTCCCGTCGGGACCCCGCCGACACCCACATCGATTCCATAGACTCAACTCCGCCAATAAATTCGAGGCGATTCCCGATAACCCGATCCGGACTTTGCGGATCGATCTCCATACTCCTCATTTTCTACCTTTCTCTTGGCTACCCAATAAATTGGGATCTCTTTTGTCTCGCCTTCGCCGTTGTGAATGGAAGTTGATTACAGTCCACATCCTTTTTTGTTCACAACATGCTGGGGTTGACTTGAATTCCAGCTTCATCATGACAGCTAAACACTATTGCAAGTGGTCTGATGTAGACTATCTCATTCTGTAGATAAAATAAGAATGAAGCCCTAGAGACTACTCCGGAGTTCATTTCGTCAGACTCAGACCCCGATATGGCTCCCCAAGGAAAGGGCAAGGGTCAACAGCCACCCCAACCAGAAGGACAGATGCCAGACCAGAATCAAGTTAATGCACAACTGCTGGCGTCTATCCAGTCCATCCAACAACAGCTGACCGAGCAAGCCCTAGCGCAGACAGCATTTCAGGATATGTTGAACGATGTGATGAACCGAGCTGAGGGAGGAGGAGGAGGAGGAAGAGGAAGAGGAGGTGGAGGAGGGGGTGATGGTCCACATGATGATGACGAACCAGAACAACCACCACCCAAGCCTACACTAAAAGAGACGTACAATCCGAGAGACAGCCAGATGACCGAGTGGATCCTCATTCCACCGGTACACGCTCACTTTGAGCTGAAACCCCAGTTCCTTGTTCTTCTTCCAGCATTCCATTGAAACACCAGTGAAGAGCCATACATTCACCTGCAACAGTTCTCACACATTTGCCGCACCACTCACTATCCCAATGTCCCTTTGGACATTGTCAAGATGATGGCGTTCCCCTTCAGCTTACAGGACAAGGCCCTCTATTGGGTCAACCATCTGGGGAAGGTTGTGACGACCTGGGAGGAGCTGAAGTCAGCTTTCCTGCATAAGTTTTACCCTCTCGGTCGGCTCAACCAGATGCGAGCCCGAATCAGTAATTTCTCCCAAGGAGCCCACGAGTCAGTACACGAAGCATGGGAGAGATTCACCGATCTGCAGGAGAAATGTCCCCATCATGAGATTCCGGAGACCAGCTTGGTCCAACACTTCTTTGGGGGACTGAATATTGAGAGCCAAAGGCTCGTTGACGCAGCATGTGGGGGTTTGCACTTTAACAAGGATGAAGACGTGGTCTAGTAGATATTCAAAGAAATGGCCGAAGGAGAGGCCACCCTCTCTTCATCAAAATCCTACCAGAAGCAGCCCCAGATCCTTCAGAAACAAGTACACATGGTAGCGTCCAGAGAAGCAGAGAGAGATGAGAGCTCCAACCTCAGTATCATCGGGGGCCATCTCTCTAAAGTTGATATCATGAAAGTTGTAGATAATAATGTAAAAAAAATACAAAATTGAGTTTGTACAAAAATGATATACAATGTACATTTTATACCCAGAATAAAAAGCAAAAATCTCAACTTCACAGATCCATATCTTGCAAATAAAAACTCAAAATCACCTCTAATTGTATATAGCTTTTCAAGAAGTATTTAATAAAATTGGTTTCATAATTTTTGGAGTTCATCTGTGAAAGTTAGGTTTTTTGCCTTCATTGTGCAATCTGCCTGATTAAAATATTCAATTTATTCATTGTTCATTATTGTTACAAAATTATATTTTTAGAATTTTGTAAATAATGTTTATAATACATGTACATATTGAAATTAGAATAAAACCAAAAAGAATTTGTAAAATAAAATAAGTCTATGCAAGATATAGGCAAAACACCTATGTTAAGTATGCACATAAATAAAAAGGGAAAACATTCTTTAATTATTTTATTCTTTCATATTTTTATATTATTGTAAATATTACATATAATATATCAAAAATACAAATCCAAAATAAAAAAACCAATAAAATACATTAAATAAATAAAGTGTATATAAAATATAGGTAAACTGCCTATAGGTATACCTACTTATATATGTACCTATTTATTTAAATATGAAAATCAACTCATAAAAATTAGATAAAAATATATTCACACTCAAAAATAAATTATAAATTTATATATAAGAAAATAAAATAATAAAATAAAATAAACAAAATAAAAATAAAATATACAAAATACATGTAAATACATGCATAAATACATTATTAAAATAAAACCATAATAAAATGTATCAAAAAAATTAAATAAAAATCATAAATAAATACTACATGAATTAATACACATTTTTTATTTTATAAGCAAATTCTAATAAAATCATTTATTATGTTAAATAAATCATTTTCAATTAAGTTTCCCTATTTTGTCCGTTAGCGGCCTATGTGGACCAATGAGGAGCCAGCTCTCGTTGACCTCTGGTCAACTGTCCCATCGGGAACTGGAGCCTCTGAACCTTATTGTTTCCATGACTTGCACCATTTTTCTCGGGCGTCTCGTCCCTTATTTTCGCTCGCCGCCTTCACGAGATCTGTGAGGGGATCATCCATCTATCACGCACGCTTGTTGGATCGAGAAAATGATCATTGTACTCGCCAGAATATGCGGGCCAAGTAGGGCGCCCAGAATGTGTATAAATAAGAGCCCTCGACCTCCTCCACAAATTTGGCCAATTTTACATCCACCCAAAAGCCTCGAATCCGTGCCTGGGAGGTTCCTTGTGACAGAAGGAGCATTTCAGCAACGCGAATCGGCCGGAGGAGGGATCAATTTTGTCGCGGCGGAGCTCCGGCGTCCGTCCTGCTTCCTGGAGGCCCCCAGGTATAAGGGCTGTGCCTTTTATGTTCTTTAGGTAGTTTTAGATTCCTGCATTTCAATTCCGTCCTTAGTTTAGTCTTTAGATCAGTAGCGTAGCGTAATTTAGCCAAATTGAAGTTCGCGGCGACTTCTCCACAGTGCTTCCGACCCGTTTCTAACGCCCATATACATCCCATTTCGTTCCCCATCATCTTCTCCATCTCTCGATCCCATTTGTTCAACCGAGGACCCTCTGTCCTCGCGAATCAGAGCTCCACCTCCGCCGTTCGTCGGAGCTCCTCCGCTTCACTTCATCTTGCAGCCAAGCTTCAAAACCCAAGGTCGAGGAGATAGCCCTCGGTCTCCTGGTTCTTCTTGTGCATGTATCACAGAGCACCGAGCCCCTTGGGACTCGATTTGATCCAGTAAGAGGCTCATGGAGGTACCGACCTTCATCGACCTTGCCTGACCTCCTTGGACATCCAGGAGCCATGCCAAGACCACTAGCAGATGCGGGACACCTCCATCTACGATCAGATTATCTCAGACGCGAAGGAGAAGCCCGGAGGAGCCTGCAGTTCACGATCGAAGCTCGCCTCCTGCGAGCTTCTTCCCTGTTCTTCCAGGAGGCTCCATCGCCGTCCGATCAGGATGGCACCCCCAGATCACACCGGAGCCGTTCAATGAAGCCCTACACCGAGCGTCAGATCAGCTCGACTGATCTAATCTCAGCCCTTCATCGGCGAAGCGGTACCAGCCGTTGGATGTGCGACACGTGTCCAAGTGAGATCATCATCACCGTCCACCAGTGCACACATGGGTAAATTGCAGACCTTCGCCCCAGCTTTTTGGTTTTTATTGATTACTGTTGTAAATAAAAGTTGAAGTTCAAAATAATATGGATATTTTGCATGAACCCCCCTGTACGTTTGTGATATTACTCTTAGGTCCAGTCCACGTCACCTCATGTGCCGTCCCACGTGGGGTGGTAAAATTGCACAAGACCCCCTGTATGTTTGTATATTTATCTTTAGTCCATAAAATAAAATTTCAAGTGTATTATTTTTGTGAAAATTTGCGTTAAGGACCTTGAACTTTCTGAAATTACATTTTGGTCCTTGTGGGTGCGGATCACGTGTAGTCCTACGTGATGGTCAAATTGCAAGGGGGCCCTGGTGGGTTTGCTTATTTGGTCTTAGTCCTTAAAATTACAGAATACGTTCATATATTTTGATGTTTTTGCACTGTAGCCCCTACCTTTGTGTTTATTTGCAAAAATGCCCCTGCTAGGCCATATATTTTTGCTTGCTTGCTCCATTTATGTCATGCATCATATTAACTTAAAAAAATCCACAAAAATCATGCCAAGCTACTGTTAACTTGCACTTTCACATCATATTTTTGCATTTTATTTTTGTTGAAGTTTAATATTTATTAAAAACCAAAAACATGCATTTTAGCTACTGTCTAGCTTAGAAAATACCAAAAAATAGTAAAATACCTAAAAAATTCAAAAAAAAATCGCCTACTGTGTCTTTTAAACTATCTTAGTGTCAACCCAAAAATCACTAAAAAATTCAAAGCAAAAACCTTGAAAATAAGAAAACCCTTAAAAACTTTATAAAAATCTAAAAAATCCTAGAAAAATCCTAAAAATACAAATTAATTTTCTGTGGTTTCTTCTTTTATTATCTATAACTTAAAATTGATTTGAGGATTTTTGGATATCATTTTCTATTTTTAAACCTCATTTCAATTCTGTCTAGTAGCTTAAGTCCCTGTTTTCTATTATTTTATTTTTGAAAAATATCAAAAAGACTCTGAAAAATATCCAAAAATCACAAAAATAGTAAAAAATCATAAAAAGACCAAAAATAGTTTCTTTTTGAATTTTTGAGCATTTTAGCATATTTTTATAAATATTCTAGTACCTCTCTTATTATATAGTTTATATATTCCAATATTGAAAAAGAAAAAAATATATAAAATATAAAATATAAGGCTCAAAAAATTAAAAACCAAAATACAAAAATACAAAATTAAAAAAAAACAATAATAAAAAAATAGATATCTATGTATATATATGTATTATATTATCCATACATACTCTTTATGGGTGTATATCTTTATATATCTATGTTATATAATTTATATATATATATATAAATATATATATAAGTATACATAATATTAAACAAATATGTATATATTAATAAAAATAAAATAAAAAAATAATAAAAAATATATAAAACCCCCAAAACCCACAAAAACAAGATCCATGCAAGGATGACTCTGTTGTACATGAACATCATAGGCTACTTAATTTTTGTATTGCTCTTTGTGGTTCGACCTCTACATGCTTATTCACTATGCATTTTGTGGTAGAGTTAAATGTTAATTCACAAATTTTGGGACTTAATTGATTTATTCTTCAATGTGGGTTAATTGCTGATCAACCGGTGTTTTGTGAGCGGTCCTCAGCGACACTTCTATTTGACCCTCGCAAAAATCCGCGTTATCAGCAACGAAATTTAAAATTTTTAAACCGATGAAACCACATGATCCAAGAACACTTCTCGGGTCATTTCATCTAAACCCCAAACAAGTATTTGGTTTCCCTCTTGAAGAGTGGTTGCGATCGAGTCTCTAAACGAAAAGACCTCATGTCTCATGTCCGATCCGACGGAGGAGATGCTCGCGAGCGAGTTGATGAGACACGTGCTCCTCGCAATCCGTGTTGATGATCCAAGTGGTGAATCTTCTGATCTCGTCACACGAGATTCAACATCTTCTTTACGTGAGACTTACCGAAGGAGATGGAGATCCACGAGCAAATGATTCGGAAACATAACGATGATGATGTAGTGATGGTGACTCTCTTTAGGGCTCCATGCTAGACGACCACAATGAGAGAGAGAGGATGTGTAGAGAATGAGAGATAGAGAGAGAGCATATATTGTTGTAACTTTGAAGAGCAAGGGGTGCCTCTTCTTATATAGGGTTTTGGGAGTCTATGGATCACAATCCATGGACTACACAAAATTATGGATGAGATTGATTTGTGCTTCTTTTAATGACCATGATTTTATTGTAAAAACACAACAACAATTATTTTAATTTAGATTAAATAAATAAATATATATATCGATATAATTAATCCTAAATTAAATCAATCAAGCATGAGATTATGGAATGGAGATTGCCTCCTTCCATGGAAATAGAGTGGACGACCATCCTTTTTTAATGGGATTAGGTGGCCATTGATGAATTTACGTTTCATCATCTTTATTCTATCATTTTGGCCTTAGAAACCCTAGTAAATGCGTGTAAATAGGCTTAATTTAGGCATTTTAGCATTCATGCATCATTGTGTAAATATTGTATAAAATGCGGTTTTAAAGCCAAAATTATAGAATAAAGAAAAGAAAAGAAAAGAATAAAATATTGTAAATATTTTATGACCTGAAACCCCGAGACCTAGGCATCTTGATGACTAGGTCGACAAGGAATAAAGTAGGGGGAGATAAGGGCCAAAATACCAATAAAAATCCCTTTGATTTTATTCATTCTTTATTCATTTTGGGACCTATTTTTGGTTCCACTTTTTATACCTCAGATAAAGAAACTTTGTACATGAAAGTTGTAGATAAATTTATATAGAAAAATACAAAATTGATTTTACTGAAAAATAATACACAGATAAAAAGTTATGGTCTGAATAAAAATCCAGAATCCCAACTTCCCAAGCCCGTATCTCCCAAATGAAAACTCCAAATGCAGCAAAACTCACCTTTAATTGTATATAGAATAAAATAAGCTATTTAATGGCGGTGGTTTCGCATTTGGCGGAGCTACGGTTTGAAAGTTGAGTTTTGGACCAACATTATATACTTGCATAGATTAAAATATTCATTTTATTATTTATTCATTATTTTTATATTTTTATATTTTTATAAATATTACTTATAATAATTATGTGCATTAAAATTAGAATAAAAACCTAAATAAAACTCAAAAATAAAAGACCTATATATATTACATAGGTATAATACCTATAAATATACCTATACATTCTATACTTTTATTTTATTAAGTGTACAAAACATATCAAAAAAATAAAATAAAAATATATTTAAGTATATAAAATTATTTTATAATTTTATAAAATAATAAACAAAAATAAATAAATTAAATATACAAAATAAAATTAAAATAACAAAATACATAGGTATACGTACTTATATAGGACTAAAAAGGCAACTTGTAAAAATATACCTCTAAAAAATAAATAAAAATTACCATAAAATAAATTATAAAATAATACACATTTTTTATTTTGTAACCATAATTTAATAAATTGATTTACTATTTTAATTTGATTTTACAAACCTTTTTTTAGGTTTTTTCCTGGTTGGTCCACGTGAACCAACCAGGGGGGTTGGAGAGTTGACCCGCGGTCAACTCTCTGACCCCAGCCTGTTCAGTGTCAGAATGTGTTTTGTAGCCTTCTTCTCCCTTTTTTCTAGGCCATTCCTTTCACCTATTGACCTAGATTCCTTCATGACTTTTGATCATGGACCAATGCTCTTACACACCCATAATTGTTTTCGAGGAATGGACCCAAGATTCATCAGATATTCCTCGTTCTGGGAGCCCACTTGGCCATTGTTTCATAAACACCCCAAACCTTCCATTGGCCCTTGAACCCTATTTGACCGCTTTCTTCATCCCATTAGGCGTGCTCTAGACCGGAGCTGGTGACAGGAGATCCTCCAGCCCCCTTGCAGCGTGATTTGGCGGTCGTTAAGTGGTCTCCAACCCTCACCTCCGGCCTAGGCCATCGAGGTCCCCATCTCAGGCAACCCGCCTTCGAGTTTGTTTTCTTCTTGTTTTTCAACTCTTTTCTTGCATTTTTGATTTTGCTTTAGCCTTAGGAATAAGTCTTGGCCGTTATTTTCGATCATCCCCTCGCCTTTTACCTCAGCCACCACCTCGCCGGAGCAAGCTCCGGCGAGTCCCTCCCGCACCGCATTCCACCTTCCACTGCTTCCAGGTGAGGCGAGGCAGTTTGCCCTCACCTCCCTTAATTTTTGTGCAGGACCAGCTTCTGGGAGGGAGGCATCTGGGCCCCGACTCGCCTTTGACGGCTGCCCAGGTCGTGCGTACGCCACCTGCTTCCAGAACCCACTCCTTGGGTTCCTAGCTCTTCCCCGACCCTCGGCCACCTCCGGCGTTACCCTAGGAACCTCACTGGCTCATCAGTTGCTCGGGTGACCGTCGGAGGTGCGTGCTGGCCGCCATCAACCCCCGCCGGGCGAGTGTTCTTCGACAGTTCTTCCACCGTGCCTCGCGTCCGTCTGATAAAGAACACTCCTCCAGACTGATCGCTGGCTGTCCGATCAAACACTGCATCACTCGTTGGATTCTGCTCGCGAACTAATCCTATCCGCCCGTTGCGAAGAGGCATCGCCTCCCTGTGCGCCGACACGTGTCCTCTGAAGAATCAGCAACCGTCGGATCGCCTAAAAGCCTGGGTATTTTGCATTTCTACCCAGTTACTTTTTATATTCAGTAGTTAATATAGAAACTCTCATTTGCTCTTTTATAGTTTTTGTATAAATTGCATCACACCCCCCGGATTTTGGATTATCGCCCTTCAGTCCCTGCCAGGCGCGTGCTTTGCACGTGGCGCGTGGCGTTTTTATAGGGACAACCCAGACGCTTTAGTGATTTATTATTGGTCCTTAAACTTCGTTAAATAGTTAAATATTTTGTGGGAATATTGCACAGTGGCCCTCGAACTTTTCTTATATTACAAAAAAACCCGTGCCAGGCGCACGTGCCTCTACACGTGGGTTTGGACTTTTTGCACGTAGGCCCTCGCGTCTTTTGCTATTGGTGATTAGTCTAGGAAGTTTATATTTCAGTTATAACTTTTTGTGGAATTTGCATGGAGGCCCCTGGATTCCTGACTAATTACATTAATACCCCTACGAACATATATTGCCTTTTTGCTTCTTGTTTTTTTGCATGCAACTATAAAACCCCAAAAAATCCCCAAAAATCACAGTAGGTCTCTGTTTCATAGTAGTTTAACATCATATTTTTATTTTCCATAATTATTGCATTTTAATATTTATTAAAAATAAAAAATAGCCATTTTCTGCACTATTTGCATTATAAAACCCATAAAAAATATAAAAACACTCCAGAAAAATCCCCAAAAAACATATTTTGTTCCCTTTAGTGTGTTTAACTTCAATCCAAAATTCACTAAAAATTACAAAACAAAACTCCTAAAAATTACAAAACACCAAAAACCTTCCTAAAAATATTAAAAATTCATCAAAAAGCCAAAAAATACAAACTTTGTCTCTGAATTTTCTTTATTTTATAATCTTTGTTTTAAAATTAATTTGGGAAAATTTTGTCGCTGTTGGGTATTTTTCATTCCCATTTTGATTTCAGCCATCAAGTTTAGTCAATGTTTTCTCGTATTTCCACTTTTAAAAATACCAAAAATATTTAGAAAAACCCCCAAAAATCACAAAACAGTAAAATATTATAACAATACCAAAAATATTTTATTTCTGAATTTTTGGTTATTTTTACCAATTTTTATAAATACCCTCTTTCCTCTTTTATTATAAAGTTTATATTTTCCAATATAGAAAAAAGAAAAAAAAATATAAATTATGAAAAAAAATATAAAATCAGAAAAATTAAAAATCAAAATACAAAAATATAAAATTAAAAATAAAATTAAAAAATACAAAATCAAAAACCCACAAGAAAATAACATAGTAGACACTTGATCACATTCACGCACTTTTGAGCAATTTTACCCCAATCTATCCTTTCTTCTCCCTGTGTTCGACCTCTACACATACTTGCACCTATACACATCTTTGTTGTAGAGTTATAATAAATTTTAACTCCGCACATTTACTTTCATTGCTTGATTTAGCTGTTGTGGGTTAATTGTTGTTCGAAGTTCGGATCTTCCTGCAGGTCACCTCAGCGACACTGTCATCCCACCTTGTGTGGATTACTTTAGACCCGCGGAAAATCCGCTTCAACAAATGGCGCCGTTGCCGGGGAGCAACAATGCTTAGTTCGGGTCTTGTTTGTGATTGTGATTGATTGTCTATTTCCCGACTTTCATTTTTGCTATTTTATTTTCTTTATTTTTTTTGATATATCTGTTGAGCTGTCTAACTCCCTCTCCTGTTTGACTTTGTGTGATGTACCGCAGATCGAGGGATGCGCTCCACCCTAGGCGTCTACGCACCCCTGTGAAGCCGGCTTCTGCCAGCTTAGCACCGAGGAGACGAGGAGAGATTTTCAAAGACCGAGCTCCACCTTTAGTTGTAGAATTTATTTCCTGCATTTATTTTGTAATTTAAGCGAGTGAGAGACCCATATTATTGTAATAATATAGGTACCCTCGGATACTTGGACATTCGAGCCTAATTTCCAGGTGTTTGTACACCTGGGGGCTCGCCGCGGTTTTTATGGCTTTTTCTTCGCATTTTTTATTTTGTTTTCCGATTTTCATTTTATTTACTTTGTGTGATTGAGCCCCTAGATTTAGGATTGCTTGCGATAGAATTAGGTCCAAACACATTAATCACCCTTGCATGTGCCTATAGTATCATTTGGACTTAGTCAAATTTAAACAATTGATTCACTATCTTCAAGCCGCCACGCCGCGAGCTTACCCTGCCAAGCGCTTCTCCTGAACTCGACTTGTCGAGAGGAGCATGGGTGAGCCTAGACTGGACTCTAGGATTGAGGATTTGTGGTCAACTGGTGGTTCTTCACGATAATAGCAATTTTTGAAGCTTAGGGTGATTTCATCGATTGCATTTGCATATAGATAGGTTTCAATTCTGCTGAGCATCCTTGCATGTAGAGTGTTGGAGGCAAGGTGAGCATTTCTCTTTAGAATACATCATCGATTGCCGCTTGCATTGCTTTTCCGACTCTCCCTCTGATTTTGCCAACCTAGGTGCTTAAAGGAATTGACTCCTCGTTAGGCGCGTGCATTTCTCACTAAAAATCCAAAAAAAGTGATAATCAATAAAATTGGAACTGTTAACATTACTCGACTCTAAAATCCATAAAAAAGAAAAATCTTGTATTGGGGCGAGTAATCCCCTCTTGTATTGCTCTCGCACATACTAAGGTTAGTGCCCAAATCCTATTCAGCCCCTAAGTGTTTGCGTAATTTTGACTTCTCACCTAACTCTAAAACAGACAAGATAAAAAGATCGACTTTTCGGTCTCTACCGAGTTGAGTAGGTGAATTGAGGGTTTGACTTGTTTTCATTTTTGCTTGTGATTGTTTTGTGTGTGTCTTGGATCGCTTATGCGCACTTGCGCCTTCTTCTTCACTCTCTTGACTTGACCGTCGTGCTCTCCTGATCATTTCCTTTTCCTTTCGAGATGCACCCCTGGAGCACATTTTATCCGGACCTTGCAGATCCTTCGTTCACTCCAGTCGGTCCACCTCCTTTTTTCCAGGAGGGCATTGCTCCTGACTTTTGTACATACCCGCCTCAGCCACAGTATCAGGACTCGGATTTCTACCCACACCCATCTCCACCTCCACCTGTATATTATCCTCCTCCACCTTCACATCCACTCGAGACTGAGCTGTTGGAGTCACCTTTCATGGAGTCCACCATTGAGCACTTGACCCAGATGATGGATCATATGAGACAGAGGATTGACCACCTCACTAGTACCAATAAGAGCGACCATGATATTCCACCATTTGACGACATGGGTTCATTCGAGGATTTCCATGAGAGCTTGCAATCGCCCAAAATACAAAAAAATGAGAAAAATTTAAAAATCCAAAAAAATTTTGGGAGACACATGATCGAGTCAGACTGTGAGGAGAAGTACCACTTGCCATACCATTTGACCACACAACCTCTCACACCTAGTCCCACCTTTGACCCCGAGGATGCCGCTGTACAGATTGCTCTTGGCATTCCTTATGTATATGCTGATTTCGACCTTCTCTCTTGTATGGAGGAGGTCCAAAAATTCAAAAAAATGTTGACTGAACCCGAAGTGGTGGCTACTATTCATGAGATTATCCGTGCCCCACTTAAGCACGCCATGACCGATTTATCTGCTCCTCTTCCCAAGAAGAGAAAGTGGAGGAGCAGATCTGAGCGTCATATCTTGACCATGGCCACTGCCCACGCCATCATACACCGTCCCATTCCTCAGAAGAGGAACACTGCCACACCTTTCATTAGCTGCACCATCTCTGACCTTATATGTGATCACACTCTCCTAGATGGCGGTGCGTCTATTAGCATACTACCCTTCTCGTTGGTACAGTCTCTTCACTTAGGGCCTCTCAAGAAGACCAGGATGATTATACAATTTGCTGATGGATCTATCAAGAGGCCGAAGGGTATCCTTGAAAATGCCGTCATTTCAATTCAGGGCACGAGTTACCATGTTGACTTTGTCGTATTGTCCATGGAGACCTCCACAGGGGAGCACTCTCCAATCATCCTGGGACGACCATTCCTCGCCTCTGCGTGGGTTGTTATTGATTATGGATCAGGAGAGATTCGCTTCCGTTCTGCTGACGAGAGCGAAGTGTCGATCACCGCACCCACAGTTGACCAGAGACCTGCACCTGATGTGATTACACCTGTTCTGGCTGACCCTAAGGGCTATGATATATATGAGGATATCAGAGAGACTTTCTTCATGACCGATGATGAGACCCGAGAATTCCTCCCCAAGGAGGAAGGCTCAGAAAGCATAGACCTTGGTGTTTCTGCTTCCTGTGATTGGCGATGTGTTGATGACATCCGAAGGATTTACACTATTGAAACCTTAGAGCGGAGGGCAGATTCAGAGACTAGACAGGACGGACATGATTTGACTACTTTCACTGATGAGTCCACTCCTGTTCATTTAGATTCGAATGAGACGAAGGTCGAATTTGATTTGATTGCTTTTATTCAGAAATTCGGGCCTTTTGATGAGAAAGATGATCCGGTTGAGATTATAGAGGACGAACAGAGTTAGACTACTTCCACTGATGAGTTCGTTCCTTTTGGTTTTGACCTGGATGACACCTCGCAGGAGGACTCCGAGTACACTACTTCCGATGATGATGAGTTCGTCCCATTCCACTTTGACATCAGCGAGACTCCCAAGGCCAGATCTGACCACACTTCTTACACTCATCCGTTTGTGCCTCTTCACCCTAGGGCCTCTGAGGATCTTCACTCTGTCGACCTTGATCGGCTTCCGTCTACTGTGGACCCTGATGTTGACCTACACCATACCAGATCCATTCCTCAGCGGTCCCGCAAAAAGGTTCGCTTTCAACCTTCTTGATCCCGCGTATATCCATCTCTATTGTATATCCTCTCTTGTTCATCTCTGTCTCTCTTCTATTTTGCTCGTCCACCCATTCTCGTATTTGCCTTACTTAGGACGTACTTTGTCCTAAGTATAGGGGGTGGACGAGCCGAGTGTTCTTTCATCGTTCCGTGTCATCACTCCTGTCGTTGCCTATACTTAGGGATTCTTTCACCCTAAGTATAGGGGGAGTGGTGTGTACATCCTCTGATCTCGTTTCCATTCTCATCTCTTTTCTTCTTTTCTTCTTTTCTGCTTTTCCTTGTCTATTCTCTTTATCTATCAAAAGGTTTCGCCCCTTGTAGACATTCTTCTATACTTAGGACGTACTTTTTCCTAGGTATAGCAGGGTACGCACCCTGAGTTTTTCATTCTTTGATCCTCTCCATTGTCTCCTTTTCTTGTCTATACTTAGGGATATCTTACCCTAAGTATAGGGGAGACAATCTGAGTACGATCTGTTCATTCCCACCCTTGACCCTCCCTGCCTTGTGTACAGACTGCTATACTTAGGATTATTTGATCCTAAGTATAGGGGGGACGGTCAACTTCTCATTCGTTCATTCGTTTCTTCGTTTATTTATTCTTTTGACTTGCCTATACTTAGTACGAGTTATGTCTTCGCTTTTTTCTCTGATCTATGGGGACATAGCTCAAGCTATGTATAGGGGGTCGTATATACTGCATATATAATTTAGCCATAACTCGTACTTTCGTATTTTCCTAATAATATGGCTAAAAATTCTTTAAAATTCATTAAAAACCCTTAATAAAAAGGTGTTTTGTTCCTCAGATTCTTTATGTATTTACTGATTAATAAATCAGGTGAAAATGTTTTTTGTAAAATGTTTGAGAAATAGTTTGAAAATCTTTGTGAAAGTCTATTGAAAACTATTTTGAAAATATTTTGTTACATGTTTTCAACCTGTGTATAATGTGTGGTTTTGAAAAATCTATTTTCTTTGTGTGAAATAAAATGTTTGAAAAATGATTTGCAAATGGTTTGAAAAATGGTTGCAAAAATATTTGAAAAATCTATATATACTATTTTGAAAACCTTCGCAAAATGATTTTCAAATGTGTGTACATGTTTGTGAAATGTTTGTAAAAATTATTTTGGACTATAGTTTTCAAAACTGTTTGGAAAACTTGTGTTAAATCAGTTTGAGGAAGACATACATCTTACTAAAATCCATATGTATATATCTATAAAATTGATCACCTACCTTTGTAAATTCTTAAAATCCACTTATTGTATATATAAGAAGCACTCCCGTGTAAATATTTTAACCTAGCTTTTAGCCAAAAACTTTTTATTTTCAAAAATCCCAAAAACATTTGCAAAAATAAAATCCAAAAAACAGTTGAAAAATCTTTTTGAAAAAGACAAAAAATGCATCTGCATATGCATCATGATCATTTTTTTAAAAAATCCATAAAAAGTTCAAAATCTTTGAAAATTGCATCACAAAAATATTTTTTGCATTTCATTTGCATGGCATGAGCATTTTTCGGATTGAGTTTGATAGTTGAACAAGTCTAAATAAAATCCAGAGATTAGAGCTTGATTGGACCTTACAATCTACCTAAGAACAGGAACCTTATAGGAACTAGGTTTGAGGTACTTCAGGTCTAGTTGACTTAATTCTTTGAGGATCACGAGGCTTGGTTCAATGGATTCTTGACTGCCTAAGTAGAGTATTTCGGAGCACACGCACGACTCTTGTTGATAATGACCTAACTTGGACACCTGCACCTTTCACATGGCTCAACTCAGTTGGAGTGGTGAGGGGATTGGATTTGCCGGTATGAGACACACACAAGTGGAAACATTTGTCCTCTTCTAGGGAGGGAAGTGCACCCCAACCCGTCCAGTGACTAGGAAGTCTAAAGACAGGAGGCTGTGGGTTGCGATAAAGCTTCAAAAGAGGGATTGTCTACTGGCTCAAGAGGAAAAACTCCTTATGTAAATGCTGCTGTATATAGTATTTCAAAAAAAAATGTTCAGGCATGTACAAAAATAAAAAGCCTGCGATGTATGTACAAATGTTGTAAAGTCAATAAGCAACCTTGAGTTCCAAAGTCAAATATGTGAGCCTGCAGCAGGATGACTTGACTACACTGGTATTGCATCCCGGGATAGGTAGCTACACTGGCTGCCGTCCATTCTTCTCTTCACCCCCTCCTCTTGAGCTGGTTGCCACTTGAACTTAGAAGGGAATACCCCGCTCCTCGAGGAAGGAGTCATTGGATTGGGGAATCATTGGGTTGTCGTACTGGAGAAGTCAGTTTCTTTGTCATTCTAGTTGGGGAGAGCCACCATCACTTGCACTGTACGAGTCAGACTCATAGTCGTAAGAGTTTGCGTATGAATTGAAGTATTTCTGACGTGGCTATTGAGGAGACTTGGATAGAGTTTTGGGATTCTCAAGGACTGTTGGATTTCAAATTCGGTTCTCATTAAGGTTCCGCCCGCACTAAAATTCCAAAGGTCCGACTTAATCTCCAAACTTTGATTTTGCGAAGACAAGTTTGATAATCAAACTAAATCCAAGTTCTTCTTTTTCTTTTCTTTCTTTTTCTTTTTGCACTTATTGCATAAGTGTTTGCTAGGGACTAGCAAAGGCAAGTATAGGGGGATGATGAATCTACATTTCATCATCTTTATTCTATCATTTTGGCCTTAAAAACCCTAGTAAATGCGTGTAAATAGGCTTAATTTAGGCATTTTAGCATTCATGCATCATTGTGTAAATATTGTATAAAATGCGGTTTTAAAGCCAAAATTATAGAATAAAGAAAAGAAAAGAAAAATAATAAAATATTGTAAATATTTTATGACCTGAAACCCCGAGACCTAGGCATCTTGATGACTAGGTCGACAAGGAATAAAGTAGGGGGAGATAAGGGCCAAAATACCAATAAAAATCCCTATCATTTTATTCATTCTTTATTTATTTTGGGACCTATTTTTGGTTCCACTTTTTATACCTCAAATAAAGAAACTTTGTACATAAAAGTTGTAGATAAATTTATATATAAAAATACAAAATTGATTTCACTGAAAAATAATACACAGATAAAAAGTTATGGTCTGAATAAAAATCCAGAATCCCAACTACCCAGACCCGTATCTCCCAAATGAAAACTCCAAATGCAGCAAACTCACTTTAATTGTATATAGAATAAAATAAGCTATTTAATTGCGGTGGTTTCGCATTTGGCAGAGCTACGGTTTGAAGGTTTAGTTTTGGACCTACATTGTATACTTGCACAGATTAAAATATTCATTTTATTATTTATTCATTATTTTTATATTTTTATATTTTTATATTTTTTATAAATATTACTTATATTAATTATGTGCATTAAAATTAGAATAAAAACATAAATAAAACTCAAAAATAAAAGACCTTTATATATTACATAGGTATAATACCTATAAATATACCTATACATTCTATACTTTTATTCTATTAAGTGTACAAAACGTATCAAAAAAATAAAATAAAAATATATTTAAGTATATAAAATTATTTTATAATTTTATAAAATAATAAACAAAAATAAATAAATTAAATATACAAAATAAAATTAAAAAAACAAAAAACATAGGTATATGTACCTATATAGGACTAAAAAGGCAACTTGTAAAAATATACCTCTAAAAAATAAATAAAAATTACCATAAAATAATTTATAAAATAATACACATTTTTTATTTTGTAACCATAATTTAATAAATTGATTTACTATTTTAATTTTATTTTACAAACCTTTTTTTAGGTTTTTTCCTGGTTGGTCCACGTGGACCAACCAGGGGGGTTGGAGAGTTGACCCACGGTCAACTCTCTGACCCCAGCATGTTCAGTGTCAGAATGTGTTTTGTCGCCTTCTTCTCCCTTTTTTCTAGGCCATTCCTTTCACCTATTGACCTAGATTCCTTCACGACTTTTGATCATGGACCAATACACGCCCATAGTTGTTTTCGAGGAATGGACCCAAGATTCATCAGATATTCCTCATTCTAGGAGCCCACTCGGCCATTGTTTCAAAAACACCCCCAAACCTTCCATTGGCCCTTAAACCCTTTTTGACCGCTTTCTTCATCCCATTGGGCGTGCTCTGGACCGGAGCTGGTGACAGGAGATCCTCCAGCCCCCTCACCGCGTGATTTGGCGGTCGTTAAGTGGTCTCCAACCCTCACCTCTGGCCTAAGCCGTCGAGGTCCCCATCTCAGGCAACCCACCTTCGAGGTTGTTTTCTTCTTGTTTTTCAACTCTTTTCTTGCATTTTTTATTTTGCTTTAGCCTTAGGAATAAGTCTTGGCCATTATTTTCGATCATCCCCTCGCCTTTCATCTCAGCCAGCACCTCGCCGGAGCAAGCTCCGGCGAATGCTGCATCATCTCAAGGGAGGCGATCGGGGTGTTGTTGATCGCACCCTAGTCCAGGATATATGTCTGCTTAGGTCGGGGACCTGTGGTGCGGTCATCGCTGCTGCCGGCCATGGTCTCTGCAAAGGCAAAAGACCCTAACTCAGGTGTCGATAAATCTGACTGTTGTCTCGCATCTGGCATGGATAACTCATGACTGGTAGAAGGGTGGTAAAGGGGGAACAAGGCGGAGTCAAACTCGGGTTCAGAAAGCGGGTCTAGGATCTCACGAACCAACCTAGATGAACGGGCAGGGAGTGCGATCAAGCGGTGCTGCCATAGGCTGCCTAAGGGACCTCCTGCCCATCATCTTGATTTGGCGAGTCTGTCGGATGGGATCTGGAAACAACCAAGATGAGCAAACAAACCCTAAATTCACCTACTCAACACGAGCTGAAGACAGTAAGGGTTCGGTCAATTATCTTGTCAATTTTTATTAGGTGATAATGTCAGGATAGCAGAGTGGTTACGTGACCTGGTAGGAATCCAATCCGCCGAAAAGACTGTCCCGTATAAAAAGCCGGTAGTCTAATCGGGGCTCGGATATGGCTCTAGCCTAGTGTGCGGGTCACTCTCTCGCACATACAAACCAGACAATGAGGGGGTCGCTCTCCCCAAGACAAATTTTTCAGGTGAGGTGTCTTTTAGGGTCAAGTTTGTTTAGCAGATCCAATTTTATGGTTTTTGTTTTTTAGGTATTTTTCAAAGCAAACAACGCTTAACGAATTTTTCGGTTCTCCTGGTTATTTTAAGTCAAAATAGGGGGGAGAAGACGAAAAAGCCGATGCGCGAGAAATCAATGATGCATGCACGAGATAGAAGGCGTACCTGACTCCAGCAGTCTACATGCAATATGATCCGTGCATAAAATAAAGACATAAAGTAAACTACCTATATGATGCAAGCGGAAAACCGGCCCTAAACGAAGCAGTTCTACACGAAAGAACAATGGCTAAGTGGTCAATCAGGAGGGGTCGGTGTTCGGTCTTAGATGCCGATCGATGCCCGCCACAACGGTCCTGCCAGCGCTGTATACGACCTCTAGCGGCTCGAGACCGCTCAAGTGACCAAGTAGTCTTTTTTATTAATTTTTATTTTGGTCCAAACTACGATCTATAGGTACATGCAAATTATTAGGTGTGTGGACCCTACTTATTACGATGCAATCAAGTAAAAATCCTAAGCTAGGGCTTGAAATCCACGTGAAACAATAAGGAAGTAAATAAACGATAGAAAACCGTGAAAAGCCACAAATATCTGGTGAGGTCCCCCGAGCACACTGGTGCTCGACGAAACAGACCCCAAAAGTCTCAAGTGTCCAGTCTCTGTCCAGGTCCTGTATTATTACAATAGAATCTGAGTTTGCTGAAAATAAACCTAATCTAAGCTACGCTTAACTCCGCGGCTATTCCGTGGCTCCCGCACTCCTGGTCACTCCTCGCGCTCTCCTGCGGCTTCGTAGAGAAGGAAGCTGCCTCCGACTCCTGCGTTTGCTTCGGCTTCCGAAGAAGCTGCCTCGGTCCTCGGGCACTCGCAAGAAACAAAACAGAGTGTCATAGACCAGATTATTATGAAATAAAAGATAAGCAAAATTAAACAAGCTATATGCAAAAATGAAAATAAAAATAAACACACAAATCAAACAAAAACAAAATAAAAGAAAATGGAAACAAAAGAAAAACAAAAGCCACGAAAAGCCGGTAAGGACAGAAAAGCCGCGGAAAACCGCGAAAAACAAAATCAAACAAAAAGAAAATAAAAACAACGACTAAGCCGTGCTCCCCGGCAACGACGTCATTCTGATGAGCCGAAGAATTGATCTCCTAAATCCGAGAAAGGTAAAAATACTCTCGGGTCGTTATGACCCGGATCTCAGAGAATCGGCTCGATCAAGAAAAAATGAAATCAGACCACCAAACAAGAAGATAAAACAATCAAAACAGAAATAGCGGTCCTGGCTATATTATTAACTTGGTATAACATCCAGGGTCGGACCCAGGGAGCACGAATTGGTCCTACGGCCTTCGAAGTAGTCTAAAAATAAAAGAAAATAAACACAAATATTTTTGGTGGATTTTTTAATTATTTTTAATTTTTTTTTGGATTTTTAATTATAAGGGAAATAAGAAAAAGACAAATTCAAGCAAACACAACAAATAATAAAAACACTCAAAAACACTCCAAAAATTCAAACAAAAATATTTTTATGTTTTTTAGGTTTTTTAATGTTTTTAGTGAATTTTTCAGATTTTTCTAATTTTTATACATTTTTCTAAAAATCAAAAAGAGGGAAAACAAGAGTAATCTGTCCAGCCAGACTTCAAAGGTCCATGAAAAATATCAAATGGACCTATCAAAATCTGGAGGCAATTTTATGAAAAATATAAACAAAAGCTAAAATTCAGAAAAAAGAGTTTATATTTTTTGATTTTTGTAATTTTTTTTGAATTTTTATAAGACTTTTAGGGTTTTTAATTTTAAGGTTTTTATAAATCCAAAAATCACCAAAATTGCACAAAAATAAAACACACTAAAATTAACTAATCCTATTTTTTTAGAATTTTTAAAGGGGTTTTAATATTTTCTTTGATTTTCCCAATTCAGATAGTCAAAAAACCACTGTTTTTGAATTATTAAAAATATCAAAAAGCCTAAAAAATGTACCGAATTTTTAGTGAAATTTTTACACAGTGACAAGAGCCACGTGTCCAAATTTCACGTAATTTGGATTTAATTTGCTATTTTATTCAAATAAAATAAAGTCTCACGGTGCAAAGGGACTAAATGCAAGAAAAAATAGTTCCAGGGGCCAAGCAATAACAAGCAAACAAAGTGCAGGGGCCCGCGTGCAAAATGTCCAGGTAATCACGCGCGAGGCAAGTGAATCAGGCACGGAGGGGCATATGTGTCATTCCTATTTAAATAAATGCAAACAGGAACACCAAGAAAGTACAGGGATAAATGTGCAAATAAACCACAGCCTCACGTGTCGATGCACGTGGCCCACATATATAAGGACTAAAATGCAAATGTCTGAAACATAAAGGTCCACAATGCAAAATTACCAAATAAAAACAACGGAATAAAATATTTACAAGACTACGTATTAACTGAAATAAACAGAGGGGCCTAAGTATAATTTACCCCTATTATTATCGGATGGATGGAGGCGTGCCACGTGGATGATCGACGGCTGTGGTGCACGCATGCCTCCTCAGCAGAATGGACGGTCCGGATCAGCTCCTCGGTCAGATCAACAGCTGGTAATGCTCCGCAAAGGAAAGGTCACGATCTAATCTGGCGGAGGAGGAGCGATCGGATGGAAACTGGGGCTCCTCCAAGAACAAGCCGCCGGTGAAGTTTGCCGGCTCAGTACGCGCGGTGGGAAGCTCCGACGGCGCTGCTGGAATGTGGAATTGCTCCGCCTCGATGGTCCGCAGCTAGTGGGCTCCTCCGATGAGGCCGGGAGGCTCTGAGGAGCTCCAGCGACGATGGTGGAGCTAACCTCCTGTGCTCAAGTGTCCAAACCCTCAAATGGGTCGCATTTCCCTGTAAAACAGCATAGGAGGCTTCCCGGGTCGAGGGCAAACAACCTCGACCCGGTTAGGGATGAAATGGTGGTCGGGCGAGTCGATATGGGTGACCTCCGGCGAAGCGACGACGGAGGAGGTCGAAACTTGGTTCCTGGGTGAACCAAGGTGAATGCGTGGGTGCAGAAGGTGGTGAGAGGTCTCACGAAGGTGACGGTCGAGTCGGATGGTGAAATGGGTGCGTGTAGCGAAGGTAATCGATCGGCGATGGCGAAGATGTGATTTGGGCGAAAATCAAAATTAGGCGAAACTAGAGTGATTCGAGGTTACCTAGTGGCTGCAGTCAACTATGGTTGAGCTCAGGGAGCTCTGGGGGGTCGGCCTCAAGGAGCGTCGATGTCTGAGGCTCAGCGCACCTCACGGCGGTGCACGACGACTAGGGTCGCCGGATCGATGGTTGGAGGCTCCCTCTCCTCTCTTCGACACCCTCCTCGTGCAGTTGTGACTCTAGGAGTAAGATGGAGGTCCTGGTACGAAGGGGCGTAGCCACGATAGCTGGAAATGTGCGGCGGAGGAGGCGCTATATACAGTTGTAGGTCCGAGAAGAAGAGATCGGGCAAGGAGGCGGGCGTGGATCTCAGATGTAGCAAGAGTGATTAGGACCTGGGGTTTGAGTAAATGGAGCTCGGATCTGGCTTAGGTAATTAGGCGAAGTCGGGTCTGGAGCGAGATCCGCGGGGGAAATGGTCCAGGGGGGGGAGTTGACCAGGGTTTAACATCCCCCGTGGACCAATGGGAATCAACCACTTATTAAAGTTTTTGAAATTCAATAAAAAATAATAGATGACCTTATTTCGAAAAACTTAAAACCATGAAAAATGTTTATTTATTTTTAAATTAATTTTTAGTGCTTTTTATTTATTTTTTGAAAAATAATTTATGTATTTACATTATATTATTATTATATACAGGTATATACATAAAATAATTTTTTATTTTTATTTTTAATTATTTATTTTTATACAATTATTCCAATTTTATATTTTATTTATTTATAACATAAAATATGGAATAAAAGGGTTTTTTTTTATTTTATTTTCATTATTTATTTACATAGGTTAAATAAATACTTTTATATACATATTTACATGTTATATGTATAATGTTGGAAATTGATTTTTATTCTTTTTATTTTATTTTCTTTTTCTGATTTCTATTTTATTTATTTACACCATGAAATATGGAATATGGAAAAGTTTTTATTGAATTTTAATTATTTATTTACAAAGAGAAAATAAATATATATGTTATTCTATGTACATGGTCTATATACATTGATGAGTTAATTTTATTTATTTTTATTTTTCTTTTGTTTTTCCCATTTTTTTATTTTAATTTTCTTTTTATGAATATGTACAAATTTACAAAAATACATTTTTTTTATTAAGAGGAAAATAATTATATTTATATATATATTGGTATATGTACACATGATTGAGCTTCCCTATCTCTCTCTACTTGGTTCCTTTTGCAATCAGGCCCATGCTAAGCCATCCCTTGGGATTAGGTCACTCAATATTTATTCTAAATATTTCCCTCTTTTTTTCTTTTATTTCTTTATTCTTTTATTTATGCACAAAAACATGCTAATTATGCATATTTACACAATGCATGTATGATGCTAATTTATTCTATTTACATGAATATACATGTGTTTTGCATAGGTTTCGTAGCTAAAATAAAAGAATAAAGAGTGATAAATGGGAATTCATCAGACACCATTATGTTGTCTTTATGTTGGTATCGTACCACATGAATCAACCAAGGTTGACAAATGCTGAGCTCATATCTTCATTGAAGTTTGTTGAAGACGTCATGAAGAAGAATAATATTATAGGTAGTTTAATGGCTTCATAGATCAGGGGAAATCACAACCAGAAGCATGGTTCTCAAAAGGTCCAGTACACAAGAAGAAGAAGAAGATGCAAGTTGTTTGGCTCATCCTCTTAGGCTTCCACACTCATGGCATCCAGGAAAGCCGATGTATGCCATCACTATAAAAAGCTATGGTACTTGAAGCGTAACTGTTTATATTACCTGAAAACTATTGAAAATGTATGGTCCCATCAGGTATAAAATGTAATTTCATCATTAAAACCAATTTTTTCGTAGGACGAGAAGGTAGTTGGTGACAACCTCGGGTGATTCTGTTCATGTATACAATTTGTTGCATGTATTTCAGGAAACTGAAAAACTTTATGAAGGGGACATAGTCATCCATATGAGATATGATGCATCTATTGCAGTAGTTGTCGTCGGGCTAGGTGGACTATCATTATCTAATGTTAGAGTCATTTCGTAGAGAATGTCTCTATGTTCTGGATGTTATGGAACTTATGATATGTATCTAAGTCAGTTTGAAGTGGATATTTGTTCTTGTTGTGTGAAAAACTTATCATAAGCTATTATGGTAAACATATTCCACATGGTTTTCTAACTCTTTGTGGATTCTTTGAATTGTGCATCGATGAATGTGTCATGAATGCTACTACTGCTAATAAAAAGCCAAAAAGATCTAGAGAGGACAGAAGATAATTATCTTTGATTTGGCATTAATGGTTAATTTGTGCCAAATTTTCTCTACTTGTTAACATTGTATTTGAGATAAACTGACTAGAGAACCCTTCCGAAATAAGGGTACACAATGTGAGAATATGTTTGAGCTAATGCATACCGATGCATGTGGCCCTTTCAATACCCAACTTGAAATAAACATCGATATTGTTTGATCTTTATTGATGACCATTCACAATAAGAGTTTATCTTCCTGTTACATCATAAATACGAAACCATTGATAAGTTCAAAATTTTCATGGCTTTGGTTGAGAACCAAACCAATAAGAAGATTAAACAGATTCAATATAATCGAGGTGGTGAGTACCTCTCTGATGAAATCAAGGAATGGCTTAAAGAGAAGAATTTTATCCAATCTCACTCCTCCTTGAACTCGTGAACTAAATGGTGTTGCGGAAAGATGCAACATGACCATCATGGGTATGGTTCGATTAATGATCATTAAAGCACATTTACCTCTCAATTTCTAGGAATATGTAATAGAAACTATAATATCGATGAATCTTCATTTCGACACCTTTATTCTATCATTTTGGCCCTAAAAACCCTAGCTAATGAATGTAAATAACATTATTTTGTACAAGTTAACATTCATTGTTTATTGCATTTATTGGGTATAAAATACAAGTTTTAATGCCAAAAATTAGAGAATAAAGAAAGAAAAAATAATAAAATACCAAACATATTTTATGATCTTAAACCTCGAGACCTAGGCATCTTGATAACTAAGTCGACAAGGAATA